>CP139503.1:101076271-101391746 GCA_021014915.2 Artemisia tridentata subsp. tridentata
AAAAGAAATAAAAAGTTAATCGACCTAGGTTTTCTGATTAGGGTTTGGTTCTGGTCTTTTAATGATTTTATAATGATGTTCAAATGATGGCTTAATGATTGGTTTAATTAGGGCTTGTAATTTCATTTTAAAAAGTATATACGATTGGAAATTAATTAAGAAGGGTGTGTTTTGTAATTTTCCAAACTTTTGGGTTATTTTTATAAGTCATCCTAGATCTGGGAGAATGTGGGAAAAATATAACATAAGGTCCATATGTGTAAATATTGCAAGATAATGAATAAATGGTAATTAAAGGGCATGATTTGTAATTAATTAAACTAGAGGGACTAAAAGTGTAAATTCTGGAAAGTTGAAGTTATTCTGGGTAAATTATGATGTTAAAGGTGTTTTGGGTAAATTTGAGTATTTATGGGCTTAATATGTAATTAATATAGAATTATGATTTAAATTATAAGTTTTGTAAACTTAAGGGACTAAATGCGAAATTTCTAGAACTTGAGGGGCTGGATTCGTACAATAAGTAATTCTGATGTCATATTCTGTATTTTGATAAAATATGAGGCTTGTTTGATAATTATGGATAAGATAAGGTTTTAAAGTGTAGAATTATGAATTAAGAGGTTTAAATGGAAATTTTGTAAACTAAGGGTATAAAATGTAATTTTGGAAAACTTGAAGTATTGAAGATGTACATTCTGAATAAATGAAGGATTAAAATGAATGAATGGGATAATTACATATTTAACCTTTAACTTTGGAAGAATTACATTGAAACCCTAAAGTATGAAAACTTGCCAAATAAGGAAACCTGCCTAAAATAGAAAGTTACTTGATATGGAAAGTGGGATCTTTAGTAATTCTGTCTTGACTCCTCTAGGTGTGAAGAGGGAGTGATCCATTGTCTGTCATTGATCATCCTTTGATTCGGGTGCTAAGGTACAGATATTCTGCCCTTTTTCAGTAAGGGTGTCCTCTTCCTCATTTCATTCAGTATCCATGATTCATCTTAGTATTTCTCTGAGCAGTTGTTATGTTTTCTCATACCCTGATTTGTTCTTCATTATGTATACCAGTTGGTTATGATCTGAGCCTTTTATATGGGGCTTTCCTACTTGAATCTATGCCTTTGCTATGTCTTCCTTAATACATGAACCGTGCTTTATTTCTTTTGATACATGATATGACCTGTTCACTACCTGTAATATGAATATACAGACTCTGGGATACATTGAAGGTTCATAAGATTTTATAACTAAATGTAAAAAAAAAACTCTTCTTAATTACATGTGAAAATGTTTTGAAAACGTTCTTTAAAGGACCTACTTTATGAAGACTGTTTTGAGGATCACTTTCATGAAAGCCGTTTTAAAAGACTACTTTTTGAACTATGATAGGAACTTTTAATATAAACCTTTAAATTGAACCTTGTTATGAACCTTCTGATTTTGAACTCCCTGATACTTGACCCTTCTGACATTGGACCTTTCAATATTTAACCTATTTTCTGATTCCTGATTTATTGCTATGTTTCCTTGTTCTGTGAACCTTGCTTGTCTCTTTCATGATATTATGAACTTTTGACATGACCTTTCTGATATATGATCTTTCTGATTGATGATCTTTCTGATATATGATCTTTCTGATATTAAACCCTTCTGATATTGAACCGTTATGATATTGACCTACTGTTATGACCCTCCTGATATGAGCCTCTGATATGAACTTCTGATATTCTGAAATGGGAATTGACTTATGCAACTAAATTAAATACTTAATACCTTGCCATAAACCTGAATACTTGAACCTAACACTTGATACTTGAACCTGACACCTGAATACCTGACACCCGACACCTGATACATGATACTAATTTCTGATACATGATACTGATTTCTGATACATGATACGGATTTCTGATACATGATACTGATTCCTGATACATGATTCTCGATACATGGTACTGATTTCTGAGACATGACACCTGACACATGATACATGATACCTGACCTTAACCCACAGTCTGATACTACGAGCCACTCACTAGGCATGAGGGTTTCATGTCCATGTCAGTCGATGCACCGATGGCATGACTCTAGGGCAGGAGAGTGATGACATGTCCCGTCCCTTTTCTGTATTTTATTTCGTGTGTTGGGAGTTATGGCCACCAGGGGCGTATGGATGCATCCTAGATTTGTTTCTGTTCATGTTCACGTTATGTTATGTTATTCATGGTGACCGATGGTGTGTGCGATACACGTCTTTCACAACTCTGGGAGCTGATCACTCCATATTTCTGATTTCTGGGATTAGTGAGAGGAACATCTCTCTGCATGGCGGTATGATTATGATTTCATGTTCATGTTTCTGGGCTCGTAGAGGATTTCTGTTACCCTGCACCTCGTAACCTTTTAACCTGATTACCTTTGCTTTCCATTATTATTACTGTCACCGGCAACCTGGTATGTGATTTAACACTTTACTTGATTTGATCTGACCTGGTATGTGGTAGGATCTTGGATTACGTGTTTATACTTATTTTCTGTAGCAAGTGTTAGTCATGTTATATCTGTATAATTTTTATATAACTGTTCCTGACTCTTGTGGTATTCATTCTTTTACTTCGCTATCTTTTTTTTTTTACCGTTACTGCTTGTTATCGTTATATCTGTTCACTGGGCTTTTTAAGCTCAGCCGCACGTTTTCTTTTCGTGTGCGGCAGGTTTAGTTGGAAGCTGGGTTATTGATTAGAGAGTATATTGGACATAGAAGAATTTACTAGCAGCTTGGGATTAGCTATTGATGATGGTTAGAAGAACTCGTGTTAGACTTAGAAATCATTGTATTGGAATCCTGTAATTTCATATTTCCTTTGTAACCATTGAATTCTATTGTATTATGTATGTCGTATGCTTATATCTGTTCTGATAAGAATCCGTATTTGTGACACCTTTGCCCTTGTCGGGTTGGGGTGTTACAACAAGACACACCCAAACGAAGATACAAGAGCTGTAAGAAGGTGCTGCATGTGTTTAATTCATTAAGTAGTTTTGTTTTATTATGTTAGTAAACTTTAATTCATCAAGATTGGTGGCTTGTGTAATGTGACAACGGAAAGATTGCACTCCCTTAAAACTGCTTTCTCATTAATTAAAGTTTATATGTTGATGTCTTTGGTGACTTTTATTAGTGCATTGATAACCTCTGTGTCTAGCTGAGCGTTGATCGGGTCGCCATGCCTCTGCCCTCGCCTATTTATTAGATCGCCTATGCATTCTATCGTCTGTAGAAAAGTAGGAAGAAAGATAAATAGGATAGTCATAAGTAATCATTAAGGGTTTACTCGCCGATAAGATTAGAACCAACGAGAAAGGACTTAATCTCGGTGCGTTGCATCGAACTATACACTTCATATAAAACTAGCAATAAGACAAGTGACAATCTACTTAATCATAAGGACATATCTTCTTATTGTCTCGAGTATTTATCTGTGTACGTGTGTGCTATTCGCTGATTCATGCCTATTGGTTTAGTTTATTATTTAATTGCAACCAAATCGTGCCAGTCTCTCAGGCTGAACCCCCTTGCGTTAGATTAGGTTGTATAGCTAATTTAATATATTAAAATACTGATTAGAATAACGAGATAATACGTTCCACTCTTAGTGATCGACACTCTACTTACCATTATATTTATATTGACCGGGTACACTGCTCGTTAAGTGTGTGTGTTATTGATAAGTCGGCTAAATATAAATTTAAAACTTGAGTAGGCATTAATACTGCTAAACCGCAACGACACATCGCACGCATCAAGTTTTTGGCGCCGCTGCCGGGGAGTGAATTGTTATTATCTGTTAATTTGATTAGTATTTTAATTAGGTTTTTAATTTTTTTTTTATCTAACCGCTAATTCTGTTGTGTATTAGATTAATTTGCATTCATTGTATTATTTTGCATATTTTCTGTTTTTGTGTGTTATTTGTTTTCTTTGTGTTTATTTTCGTTTGTGTTTTTATTTGTTTTTATTTTTTTCGTATTTTTTTGTGTTCTGCTATCGTTGTACTGAGCTAAATCAAATGATACGGCGCATCTGATTTCTCAGATACGGCGTATTGCGTTTAATTTTTTATAAAATACAACGCGTTTAATTAATTCGATACGACGCATCTTTTCCCCAAGATACGGCGTATATGTTTTTGATAAATTTTTTTTCTAAACGTTAACGCCATACGACGCATCTGCTTCAGCAGATACGGCGTATCTATTATTTTAATTAAAAACAGTTTTCGAATTATTAAACAGATACGACGCATCGATTTTTATCGATACGGCGTATCTTCTGAATCAAAAATCTTATATTTTGAATCGTAACGAGAATACGGCGCATTAACTTTTGTTAATACGACGCATTTAATTTTAAATAAATATCGATTTTTGATAATTAAAACAGATACGGCGCATTCTAATTCCTAAGCGGCGTATCTATTTTCTGAATAAAGTCTGATTTAATTTTAACGATTATAAGATACGGCGTATCCAACTTTTTGGATACGGCGCATCGTCTGCAGATATAAGCTATTTGTATTCTTATATCCGTTTCTGAATTCATTAATTTCTTTTGTAGCGAACAATCCTACTGATGATTTTACTTGTGATGACAGATTTTGCTATGGAAGATATGTCGAAGAACGGATATCTTGCTATGGAGCTCTTGCTTTCGAACTCATCCATGGAAGTTTATTATAATGTCAACTTCAATGTACTCGAGATTGATACGGATTTATTCTCTTGGGAGACCCCTCTTGAAGCTGCTTTTAAGGAATTCATGCGTTTATGCAACATTGACAAAGGGGTATTCTCTTATGATGTATTTGTGAGGTACACTGGAGATGAATTGTCGCTCTTATGGCCTATCATTGAATCCAAAGGATTGAACTGGACTACTATCGAAGAAGATGATGGGAAATTCTATCTTGCATACATGGACTCAAGCAACAAAAGCTGTGGTGGAGGCAATACCCAAATCTCTTACATGCCTTATTCCGAACAGTACTGGGGATTAAATGAGAACTATCTGGACGATGAAAGAATTTATGCTGTGGCGGAGTTACTATTTCATGGCAGGTTGGTAAGATTGATGGACCTCTCCCTCAATGGAGGCAATACCCCTGCAAATGAAGTCAAGCGGATTATGACTTCATGGTTGACACGGAGTTTTAGGGAGCAATTTAACGAGTTCATGGAGATAAGGAGGAATATGATTGGAAAAGCTTGCTTTGACGTTGACCATGATCCTAACGATGTTGATTTTTCAGAGTGGTTGGCTAGTAAGTTTAATAACCATAAGAGCATGGATCGAGCTACTAAGGATGCGTTATGGGTATATTGGATAAGAGGAGAAGACGAAGAAGTAGAAAGCGACTATGGGTCGTCACTTCATGATTCAACAGTCAATGAGGGCATTGAAGAATTATTCAGAATAGACATTGACGTGTTCGATTATGAGACACCCTTGTGCAAGCAATTCAAGGAATTTAACTACCTTCTTCAAGTTGACGATGATGTGCTTACTGGAGATCTACCAGGATTCAAGACTTATGATGATTTCAAAAACACCTGGTACTACGAATGGAATGACCAAATACCATGGGTTTGGGATAAACCATGGGAATTTGAGCACATTAATCACACATGTACACCTTTCGTTTTCAAGGATGGGAGTAGTGTTTGGCCGACCTGTGATTATAAGAGTGACGGAACCTGTAATGGGGGAAGTATAATTGGGATGAAACGGGTTGGAAAAGATGTAACCTTTGAAGACTATGAGTGGTATGATAATGTAGAAGACTGCCCACAAAAAGCGGAGGCTTTGCAAGAAAAGGGTAGAATTGAATACTTGAAAGGACTTAAAGGAACATCAAATACTACTTTCTGGGAATGGGTGCATGAACAATTTGATGATTACACAAAGCTTAGTCGACGACTACAATGGGAATTGGAAAGAGAATGGGAGGCAATTCAAGATGATATGTCATTAATTGATGAACTTGATGACTATTTGATTAAGGATCCTTATTTTAAGTTTGTTGATAAAGACGAGGAAGAATTCACCAAAAGAAAGTGTCAATTACTTGGGATCCCTTATAATGAGCCACCCATGATTATTTCTGAAAAATTTAAAATCATCAAATATTCTTTGGGTCCAGATGAAGAATATGTTGCGGCAAAGACCAAGAGTTATACTAGACTAAGTCGTACGGAAGAGAACGTCGCAAAGCTATACGGGAACGTCTTTCGGATGAAGGAAGAAGGATGGACCGTGACAAGAACTTAATGAAGAGCTGAACGTGAGTCTAACTTGAAGACTCTGGAATAAAGACAAGTGCTGGCCGGGAGACAACCCGGAGAAATTTTTATTATTCTATTTTTGTGTCGAGTCAGTCAGGCCACAGAGGATACGGCGCATCTCAATTCTGAGATGTGACGCATCTCCTGCAATGGTCATATCTTACTTAATTTTTCTGCATTTTTAATTTTCGAATTTAAAACTTTTTATCAGTTTATTTTAATGCGGCGCATCCCTGGTTAAGGATGCGACACATCTTCTATTCTGATCCGTATTTATTCCAGGCTCGATACGGCGTATCTTCTTCCATAAGATACGGCGCATCGACTGACCTGATGATTTTCATTTTTTAATTTTTAAATTTTATTTTTTTATCTAACTACTAATGTATTATGCAAGTTTGAACCTTTTCTTAACATTAGGTGTGTTTTAAAGCCTTGGTGGTATTATGGATTCCTGCATTTCCTGTGGATACATCTATTATGAAGCTTAAACGTTCTCATCCACAAGAAAGATGATTTTTGCTCTTATACAAATGGAGGATCATACCGAGCAAATCTCAGGGGAGTTTTTCTGTTCTAATTCTTTTATTTTCCAGTTTTTAACCTTTGATACAAACAACGAGGACGTTGTTTAACTTAAGTGGGGGGATTGGAGAATTAGAACACTTAACACTTACTTGTCCTAAACTTTTCAAAATATGCTTAAAATGTGCTTAATATATAAAAATTTAAAATTTTTTAGCATGTTTTTGTTTAAAGTCTAAGTTGCATTGCTGCACACATGACGTTATTTTCAAAAATTGTGATTTTTCAAAATTCACAAATCTATGAGTGTGCCGGTGACTTGTAAACTTTAGAACTTGGCTTGTATACTATTCGAGACCACCATAATAAGTATTATTTATATAATTGGAATGACTTGTCTAAATTGGTAAATTTCTAGGATTACACCCAAATAGCCTTTATATGTTATGTGTTATTAGCTAACTACACTGGTTAGTTAACCCCCGTATAAACCCTTTTATTACTCTCACTTTTAGAGTAAGATACCCCTAGAAAAACACTCAGAGCCATTCTTTTCGTTTCTTACACCTTTGTTAAAATGTTTCGTTACACCCTTACACCTTAGCCTACCCTGTAGATTAAAATCCGTGGTTGGTTAATTGCTTTAGGCAAAGTGTGTTTCCTTACATTACCTGTGTTCGCGTGCGTAATTCATTATCTATGGTTAGGTCGGGAAATTGCACAATGCAATTGGAGTGAAAGTAAATATTGTATATCTTTGAGTTTATTTTTCGTGTGTTTACTACTTTCACTATTACCGTTATTTCTGAAGTTATGAAAAATATGGAAAAATTATCCAGAATTATCATTATAGTGATGTGGTGAAATTTTACACATCTTTGTTTATGTTAAAAAAAAAAAAAAAAAAAAAAAAAAAAAAAAAAAAATATTGAAAAAAAAAAAATAGAAAAGAAAAAGAAAAAGAAGAAGAGTTGGATGTTTGATTTAACCAACTTATGTAAAGTTTTGTATTAAGTGGTCGATATCACCACTATTTGTTGTATACTATATCTATGGATTGAATGGGAGTTGGCAGTTATGGGAACGCCAACTAAGGTTTATTCTTTGATTAAGATCTTGTTGAGTATAATTCGTGTCTACCTAAAGCGTGTGTTTCAAGTGTTAAAGCGTGAGTTATTCTATGATATGAGTCTTATTCATGGGATGGTTGGGATAGTGATTAACCACACTTAGGATTTTAATTTATTTGTTTTGTTTATTTTTCATTTTACACCAATTTATATCCCAAATATTATCCATACCCTATATTATTCTTTATCCAACCAAACCTTTGATTTATTGAAATTAGGGATTTGAGCAATCTTAAGTATCGTAGTCGTGGATTCGGCTATGTATTTATGATTTTGTCGCCCTTTTTGATATAATATTATTGGTAAAGTTTGGACCTATCTTTAGCTTATTCGAGTTAAGGATTTGAGCAATTGCAAGTATCGTGTTCGTGGATTCGATCATGTATTTGTGATTTTGTCGCCTTTTCTGGAATTCGAGATCGATAGAGATTAAGAAGAGTAATTAACCCTTAAACCTCAAAACCCTTTTTACCGCTTTAGACTTGTTATTCCTTGGCTTTAGTGGGGGAGATGTGTATACTTGCCAAGCTTATGATAGAATATTCGTCGCGACTGGACAGTTAAACGATTAGATTTGCTTTTATCAAATTATTTTATTTAACTTCTAATTCGTTAAGTGTTTGGTTGTGTGATTATGACAAAAATGAATACATGCTTAAATATAAAAATAAATCCTAATATCCTTTAGGATACATTTTCATGAGATTAATTCTAAGGTTTACTTGGGGACAAGTAAAGTTCAAGTGGGGGGATATTTGATGAACTCAAATAAGTACATTTTATTACCATCATTTATCCTATTAATTTGACTTGTTTTATTATATTATGTATGAGGATTGATACTTAATCATTTACTTTTGTAATTCTCAGGTAAAAACAAGCATTTGGTGAAACTTGGCGATTTTGGATTAGTTATGGAGCAAAACATGGAAGAAGTTAAGAGTCTACCGAAATGTACAAGATCAAGACTATTCTGCTCCAGATGCGCCGCATCTCACTTATGACATGCGCCGCATCACTATCAATATTTCACCAGATACGATCCAAGATACAAGAGGACATGCGCCGCATCTAATAATGGAGTTACGCCGCATCTTCTGGCGGTGTACGAATATTCCTGAATATTATAATCTTGGACCCCACGCGAAGTTAAGTCAATGCGCCGCATCTACTTACTAGATGCGCCGCATCTTACCCTCAGACAGAAACTATAAATACCCCAAAGACCAGACGAATTAAGAGTTCCGAAGTTCGACAGAAGACCGAAGTACAGAAACCTAAGGTCGAATTCAGACGAATAGGCAGCACAAGACACACCCAAACGAAGATACAAGAGCTGTAAGAAGGTGCTGCATGTGTTTAATTCATTAAGTAGTTTTGTTTTATTGTGTTAGTAAACTTTAATTCATCAAGATTGGTGGCTTGTGTAATGTGACAACGGAAAGATTGCACTCCCTTAAAACTGCTTTCTCATTAATTAAAGTTTATATGTTGATGTCTTTGGTGACTTTTATTAGTGCATTGATAACCTCTGTGTCTAGCTGAGCGTTGATCGGGTCGCCATGCCTCTGCCCTCGCCTATTTATTAGATCGCCTATGCATTCTATCGTCTGTAGAAAAGTAGGAAGAAAGATAAATAGGATAGTCATAAGTAATCATTAAGGGTTTACTCGCCGATAAGATTAGAACCAATGAGAAAGGACTTAATCTCGGTGCGTTGCATCGAACTATACACTTCATATAAAACTAGCAATAAAACAAGTGACAATCTACTTAATCATAAGGACAGATCTTCTTATTGTCTCGAGTATTTATCTGTGTACGTGTGTGCTATTCGTTGATTCGTGCCTATTGGTTTAGTTTATTATTTAATTGCAACCAAATCGTGCCAGTCTCTCAGGCTGAACCCCCTTTAGAATAGGTTGTATAGCTAACTTAATATATTAAAATACTGATTAGAATAACTAGATAATACGTTCCACTCTTAGTGATCGACACTCTACTTACCATTATATTCATACTGACCGGGTACACTGCTCGTTAAGTGTGTGTGTTATTGATAAGTCGGCTAAATATAAATTTAAAACTTGAGTAGGCATTAATACTGCTAAACCGCAACGACACATCGCACGCATCAATATGGCTGCTTCTAGTTGCTGTGGACAAGTACTCTGGATTCAGAATCAACTCTTGGATTATGGGTACAATTTCATGAACACCAAAATTTATATTGATAATAACAGCACAATGTGTATAATAAAGAATCCTGTTTTTCACTCTAAAACAAAGCATATAGAGACAATAATACATACTGACAATAATGTTGCTGATCTACTTACAAAAAGTTTTGATGTAAGTAGGTTTCAATTTTTAGTTGCTAGTATAGGTATGATCAATCTTTAAAATCTTATCTCTGTATGATTTGTAAAAAGTTTTTGAGGATTTGTGCTGTTATTAATCAAATAAGTTGTTTCTAGTCTTTGCTATGTCTGTATGTTGTCTACTGCTAAGTTGGTTATTCTGTTGATTGTCTTGTGATTATTGTGAGATACTCTTGTTTGTGTTTTTGTGGTTTTTGGACTAATCTTTTGCAGGATAAGTCACAAGAGAATGGTTGATTGATAAGGGGATTGAGAATCAGTTATAAGAGTGAATGTTTATAAACACAAAGATCATAAAAGTTTATTCATTAAGTGGTGCATTCATTACATAAGCAGAAGTTTCTTCATCCTGGACTTAATGGCAACATAATCAACACAAAACAAAACCAAACACAAACCTAACACAAAACAACTACTTCAGCTTCCTTTTTCCTTTTCCTTGGACATCAGGCATGGTCTTGTGGACTCCTCTGCCACCAATGGCATCAGACACCTTCTTGCAAGGGAGTCCTAGCACTTGTGTTCTTGGCTTTGGATTTTGCTTCTTCTCAGGCACAGGGATCATACTCATTGATGATGCAGCCTTTTCAAACTCACTTGTTAGTAAGACTGATAGCACTTGGAGATCATCATCATCAGATGCGTCAGAAGAGGAGGATGAATCATTCACATAGGATGGTAGTTCATCTGTTGAAATTTCATCAGAGGAGGTTGTTTTAACCTTTTTCTTTGACGTTTTGTTCCTTGAGTTTGAGGTGTAGTCTGCTGGAAAATACCCTTTCCATCCTCCGGAAACTGAGTCTGAAGACGAATCGGATGAAATCTCAACAACGTTTGATGGGGAAGGATTCATAGTGTTGGAAAATTGTTTTATGGTATGTGATGGAGTTGGTGTTGATAATTTGAGATCTTTTATAGAACCAAGGGTGCATTAAACTCATTAAATGCAGGGTTGGTATTAGGAATTAATTCATTGGGTTTGCTGGAATTAATTCAATTATGGTAATTTTTGTGGAGTTGACCAAAAAGTTGGGTATTTATTTTGGGTAATGGTATAAGTGTTTAGAATCCATTCTGCTGCTGAAGATTATGCTGCTCAAAGTTGAAACTATTGGATTCTACTGCTTGGTTTGAAAGTGAAGGGACTATTTTGTAAATTGGCGCGAATAAAGCCCTAAGTGGATCTAAACGGCATAAAAACCCAATTCGATCTCACCAATAACTTTGTGCGCCCAAAATTAAACCTAATTTAAACTCTAACACTTCTTTTCATCGTTCGATCAAAAACCCCCAAAATCAAACCCCTAATTCGCAATGTCAAGACGCACTTACTCCGCCGAACACAATCAAATAGCTTTTCTTCAGAAGGTCCCAGATGCAGATGGATTTACTGAAGTCATCAACTTTCTTAATGCTACTTCAATTAGGTATGCATTAACAGTTAATCCAACTATATATAGATCCCACATGAGCTAGTTTTGGTTGACTGTTACGGCTGAAACTCAAAATGGGGAACAAATGTTAATTGCCACAGTAGATGAAGAAAGAATAGTTGTTACTGAAACATCTGTAAGACGAATTCTTCATCTTGCAGATGATGAAGCAACAACTTGCCTTCCTACTTCTACTATTTTTGAGGAACTTGACAAAATTGGGTATTAGAGACCAAACACAAAATTAAAAATTTTCAAACGTCTCCTCTGCCCACAATGGAAATTTCTTATTCATACCATTCTACATTGTCTTAGCCCTAAAACAACTGGGTGGAATGAGTTCAGTACAACTCAAGCATCAGCTTTGATTTGTCTGGCTACAGGACAACCATTTAACTTTTCGGCTATGATTTTTGAAGGGTTGAAAAAGAATATTTCAGGAAATTTTTATATTTATCCAAGGTTTTTGCAATTAATCATTGATAGTCAATTACAAGAACCTTTTGAACATGAAAAGCCTTATAAAAGTTCTGTGCTTGTAACCAAAATGTTTAAACACTTGAGAAAGAATGGGACTGGATTTTCTGGAACTATCACACCTTTGTCCCAACATATTTTAAACATTGCTGCTGCTGTTGCTCAGGGTGAAGAAGCTGAAAACCCCACAGCTTCCCATCACACACCCACTCCTGAAAATACAAGTGAATCATCTCAAAATGAACCCCAAAAGACCCAAACACCTGGAGATGGCATGAAGGAAGGGGCTGACACTACTGTTTCCAACTTAGAAGTTGAACAGGCCAGTGTCAACATAGATAAGACCCCAACCTTGGCAACATCTACTGCTGAGGGTTCTCATGAACCTGATGCACAAGATGGTAACCCCAGCCAACTGGCTAAAAAGGGGGGCTCAGCTGCTCAATCTAGGATTGAGACTGAGTTTCAGTCCAAAGATTCACCTCTCAGGGAAGTTAACACATCCCGAAGTGATGAGGACAGACATGAAACTAATGAGGAATTGATGGATCAATTTGTACAACATGACATTGCCTATGATACACCTCTCGGACCAGGTAACACAGGTCGAAGTGTTGAGGCTAGACTTGAAACTGAACCTAAGACTTTGATGGAAAATGTACAAAATGTCAAGTCTGGTGATCCACCTCTCGGGTCAGGTAACACAGACCGAAGTGGTGAAGACATTCTTAAACTTTTAAATGAATTGACGGTCACTTGTACAAAATTGTCAAAACAAGTTCTTGGTCTCAGAAGGCAACTACACATGGTGAAATCTTCTCAAGGTGCTCAGATCAGAAGGTTGAGGCAAAGGGTTAAACAACTTGAGGGGATGAAAAGATCAAGAACTTCACACTCACAGAAATCCAAACCTGGTTTGGGAGAGGATGCTCCCAAACAGGGGAGGAATGAAGAGGAGGAAAACAAGGGTCAAGGGGAGGTTGACATGGATATGGATGTGAATGTTGGTGGTATTGCTGAGAATGAAGTTGAAAAAGATGTTGGAAGTGATGTTGCTGCTGATGTTGGTGAGAAGAAGACACAGGATGATTCTGCTGCTGGTGCAGGACATTCTGCTGCTGGGTTAAAGGATACTGCTGCTGGTTCAAAAAAGGGTTCTGCTGCTGAATCAGATGATGATACCATTCCTATAGCCCAAGTCATGCTGAACCTTAAAACAACACAACAACAACAACAATCACCACAAAAACCAAAACCTGCTGCTACAATGAAACAACCAATACCTTCAAAACCAAAAGTCAAAGGAGTTGTAATAAGAGAACCTGCACAATCACCCAAACCTGTCCAACTAACCATTTCATCAACTGAGAAAGGCAAAGGTATCCTAGTGGAAGAACCTAAGAAGAAGTTCAAATTTATGGATGCTGATGCAAAGGAACAACAAAGTAAGTCTGATGCAGATGTTGCAAGAGAAATGGAAGTACAATGGAATGCAGATGTTGAAATGGAAAGACAGAGGCAATTACATGAGGATTGGGAAGTGGCAATGAAAACTCAGAAGGAGGAAAGAGAGAAGTACACTCCTGAGGAACAACAAGATGCTATAGCTGATATGCTTGGAGCATTTAGAAAGAAGCAAAATGAAAAGAAGGGTGAGTACAAGAAGAAGAAACCTTCCAAAACTGATGAGTATAATTATATGAAAATGTATCTAAGAAACCAAGCTTATTGGAAGCCTAGTGCATTCAGAGGAATGAGTAGAGCTGCTGTTGCAAAGGCTTATTATGAGACTCATGCAAGAATTAACAGACCAATTGAGCCTATGACTGATGCTGAGATTAAGAAACTTACAAGAAGAGTGGATCCAAAGGCTTATCTTAATCCTGAACATCAATTTACAAAGCCTAAAGAAGTAACTGAAGTTGTGCAAGATAAGATAGTGAAAGAGAAAGAGGTTGTAGGTGAAGCTGAGAAGGAAAAAGAAGTTGTTGAGGAGCAGAATGTTGAAGAGACAAAACCTGAATCTACTATTGGTGTGAAAAGGACAGGAAAAAAAAAGGTTAAAGTCTATTGGAAAGAAAAAGAAAAGAGCTAAATCTGTTGTAATGAGTGATTCAGAAAGTAATTCTAAAGGTGAGAAGGAATCAAATGCTAATGAGTATGGAACTGAAGAAGTAACTGCAGATGATATGAAAAGGATTATGGATTTTACAGTTCATAAACCTCAAGAAGAACTAGAGATAACAAATGCAGTTCCCTTGGAAACTAAACATCCAACCATTTCTTATACACATGATATTCAAGATGGAAGTGAAGCATGGTGGGAGATCAAGAGATCAAATGGTGTATGTCAGAAGTTTGTTAGATTCTCACAAATGCTGCATTACATGGATAGGGATGATATAGTACAACTCTGGAGGTTATATAAGGAAAATTATGGGGATAGAAGACCAGATGTGATCTATGAAAGGCTACACTATTACTACTTGAAGAACATGTTTGAGCCTGATGCAAGAGATATTGAATGGATAGATTTGTTAAGCTCAACCAAGGTTCATAAATGGTATCTATATCAATCATGTGGAGTACATGAGTTGATTGGTAGAGGTGTAGGTGTATACATGCTGGTGGAAAAAGACTATCCCTTGAACAACAATACTGCTGTTATTACCCAGATGTTACAACATGGAAAGTTGAGGTTACAAAGAGCATTTCTGTCAGATCATCAAGCTTATGAGTTAGTAGATAAGTATAAAAAGATTCTGAAATCAAAGACTTCAAAGCAGTAAGTGTTTGGAAGCATCCTCTTTGTGTATGTCTGTGCTTAGAAGAAACTTGTATATTTTGGGAGAAAATATCAAGTTTAGGGGAGGATTGTTGGGTTTAAAAGATACTGCTGCTACTTTGAAGATGCTGCTGCTAAGTATTTTATTCTGCTGCTCATGGTTTTAATGGAAATATACTAAGTATGATTCTGCTGCTAGGTATAATCATTCTACTGCTAGTATATTTATTCTGCTGCTGATGATGTCTGACGAGTAGTGAAATAAGCAAAGTATCAAACTACTGCTAGCCTAAGATGATTCTGCTGCTAGAGTTTTGATTCTGCTGCTTATTAGATATGTATAGTTTGTTTATGGTAAAGATACGAATAGATATTATTCTTGTATAGAAAGTTTTTGTAACCGACTAGGACTTCTTAAGTGTATAAAAGGAGGATCTAGGGTTAGGGTTAGAAGACGATTATTTAGCATACGTATCTTTTGTAATTCGATCACTTCAAGGTTATCTTGTAACCCTGTTGCTTTTGAGCAGCCGTATTAATATATTGAAGTGTTGTTTGAGAATTCTTGTGTGTTTGATTATTAATTCATCTTAAGATTAATTACTAGTTTCCGCATAGTAATTAATAGATCATTCAAGAGCAGTTTCTATACCTATTGCTTTAGGTTTATATCTAAAGTAATTAACAAGATCGTTAAGCTCATCTGGGATCAACACTTTTGATGTATCCGTGCTCCTTCGTGTCATCCTCGTTCATTATGGACCTGAGATAAACATGCTAAAAGTGTCAACACAAAGGTTGGTGAGTTCATAGAGTTTATAAGTAAAATAGTAAATTTGGACATTAAGTAAAACGCATGAATAGTTTCTAGATCACAATTTCGTATCACTAGTTAGAAAAGAATATTTTGATTTTGCTAAGTTCAAGACACCAAAAAGGTTTTCTAGCTATGTGTAAGAGGTTATGCTCCCTATAAGTATTAAAGTACTCAAGCAGTGTAGGTGGTTACGCACCCTGATGTGTAGGTAGTTACGTACCCAAGTAGTGTAGGTGGTTACGCACCCTGATATGTAGGTAGTTACGTACCCAAGTAGTGTAGGTAGTTACGTACCCAAGTAGTGTAGGTGGTTACGCACCCTAATGTGTAGATAACAAGTGAATAGCATTGTACTCGAATAATTAAGCAAGTATTTAGATAGACAAGAAGCAATTTGAGTAATCAACCATGTAAAGCGAGAAATGAGTTTAAGTAAAATGAGCATGTATCTCCCCAAAGAGTATAAAGTTATTAAACGAGTAAAAAGTGGGGCTATGACTCACAGTAATATGTAAAAGTTTAGATTACTTGTGAAAGTAAAAGCAAGTAGTTGAGCATGTATCTCCCCCAAAGATAGTACGAAATAAATGAAAATAGGGGCCATGAACTCACCTTGGTAGTTTGGATGGAGAACAAATCAAGTATAGCGAATAAAATGCTCCAATACGCAGCCTAGGTGAATATGTCAAGTCTCGGTATTTGTTTTCAAATATACGTGATTTAGTATTTGTATCGCAATGTTTTGTTAACGGTAAATGGTAAATGAGACAACATGAAGTCTTTTCGAAAGTTGGTGGATGATAAGATTTTATCATATTTTATATTTTCATATTTAGAGTTCGTTCGTTCGTTCATCGATATATAAATATTTCATATACATAAGTTTTATATAAAATCCTGAGTTGTTAGTTATATTTCTTATATAAGTTTTATAACGAATCCCAAATTATTAAGTAGTGAAATATATTTATCGAAGTATATATATAAGAATATTTCATTTTATACCCTTGATCTTTCATAAAATGACAACTTTTACCCTTGTAGTTTCAAAAATGACACTTTATACCCACAACTATTGATCATTGACAAAACCAGCCCTTATGTGACTAACTTTGTAATATTTACACTTTCGGCTCAAGAAAACTCCATCTTTCAGATTTGGCAAGTTTTACCCTCAAAGCTTTTAATACGTTTCGTTATTAGTCCTAAATACGTTTTAAATGTGTTTTTAATTTAGAAAAAGGCGAGGCTTGCTACGACTTATTGAAATAAGCTTTAATAAGTTTGAAAATAAGCTGATAAGGGCTTATTTGATTATATTTTAGCTTATAGCTTTTCAAAATGAAAATAAAAATTAAAAAGGGTGCGTTTGATTTTTGTTCAACTTGCCAAAAAGGAAAATTAATATAGGCGAGGCCTTATAATATTTTTACAACGTTCTTGATCATTTTAATAGTTTACTGGGTGATCTTTTAAATGGTTCAAATCCGAAGTTCTAAACCTTTGTCGTTTGCTCACAATAATTATTCAAAGTAAGGAGGTTGGGACGATTTATAAAGGGGCGTTTGGTTTCAGTTAGCGACAAGCCCAAAACAAGGCTTAATTAAAGATGGGGCGAGACCTGAATTTTATAACGCTTTTGTTCCTTTATTATCTATGATGTGAGGTCTTTTTAATGGCCAAGTTTCGGATTTTATATACTTTATTTGATGGTTAAAATAAATGGACAAAGAGGGGCTCATGGGGCCTTTTCTTGATAAGTAACAGAAAAAGAAAACGTTTGGTTTTTGACTTGAAAAATTATGGCACTATTTTTATAACATCTTAACATGATCATAAGTCTATTTAGTTGATTCTTAGGGTGTTTCTTATGTTTGGTTCTAAAATATATCAGAAAAATTAATTCAATGGTTTTTGGTCTTGTGGCTTACGACAAGGGAAAAGAGTCCAAATAACTATGTGGTACCTAGGTATTTTGGCCAGGTTAGTGGGGCGTTTTGAAGTGTCCCGGGTGGTGATTAAAAGGGCTCTTTGGTTAGGGCTAAGGTCTTTATCTCGTGGCAGAAAAATGGGGCCCAAGTTGAGGGTTTAGGACTGTTTTGGGTGACAAGATCAGAAAAAGAAAAACAAGTTTTTAATTTTTTTTCTTACAAAGTCTTCTAGCTTGTGTCTATAACTTATTATATGGTTAATTAACTTGTTTTAATGCAACATTATATAGCCTTTAAACTCATGTGATATTATAAAGTAAATAAAGAGTATGCTTGTTTACTAATAATATCAGAAACATTGCAAAGTATATTTTTAGCCAATGTTTCTAATTAAGACTTGTTTAGTATTATTATTAGACATGTTTAAGAGTATTTAGAGTTTACAAAAGTATGAAAAAGGACTAGATTACTTACTTGTGTAGTAATTCGATTTAGGAGAGATTTTGACAAAATGACTTTAAAAACGAACTCCAAGGTTTCTCCTCCTTCTAAGCCTTCCTAAACTCTTTCTTAGCTTCTATTTGAACTTTTAATCAGTAGCTAAATGTGTGTGTTTCTGTTTTTGTGTGTTTCGAATGATATGGGAAGAAAATGGGATATTGGTATTCGATTTATATAGAGCAAAGGAGTTAGGGTTTCTAAGGCTTCTAGGTCATCGTGTTGAAGGAGAGGGGACATGGTGATTTGGTGCATACTTGTTCTATTTTATAGCCATAAGGTTTAAGTTTGTTTTGAATGGTTTGAAATGGGGCTAGGTGTCGCATAGAGTTTTTGAAGGTGCCATGTGATGCTTGTGATGTGGTTCGATCCATGGCCAAGATTTTCACCTACATTTTTTGACCATGGTAAAATATCTAGGGACATGATGAGGTGGTGTGATTCTAGCCCTAATAAGATCCTTATGGTGCAAGATTCAATTAGTAGTAAGTGTGGAATGTTTTGGTTTAAGCTTGGTTAGGATCGAACTAGTTAAGTAACTAGGAAATCGAATGGCTTTGATTGTTTGTACATGGGTTATAGTGAGTTGTACATGGTATTTAAATGAAATAACAAACTTAGTTTAGGGCTTGGTTTGAGTAACAATTTGTTAGAAAATAAATTAGGGTTTGTTTGTTTAATATTAATGTCGAATTGGGTAAGATACAAAAGGAAATCAAATTGTTCTTAAAGGGGCTGTACCATAGGCTAGTTAGGGTTGTACTAGGGTTTAAGAAATATAGAAATTATATTTTTAATGTTTGGTTAGGTTAAAATAAATATAAGTTAGTTTAATTAGGTTCAAAAGTAATAAAATGTAGTTTTAGGTATTTATGCATTGGACACTTGTACCTTAGGTTTAGGGACTTGTACTTAAATTTAGTAAGTTTTAGAAATCTAGTTTTAAGGTTGGTGGATAAACGACTTGTATTGTGTGCTTCAAAGTGAGTATACCGAAGTTTATAATAGGATTTATATTAATATTATATTTTTATGCATAAATGACTTGTACATGAGTTTGAAAGATTTGTACATTTATATTTGTATAAAACATGTTACTAATAATTAGGGTTTGTGATTTTATTACATAAAATCATAGTTTAGTGAATTTAGGGTTTGTATCGGGAGTTAAAGTGAATTTAGGGTTTTTGTGCTTTATGAGCTTGTACATAGGCTTTGGAGTATTGTACTTTAGGGTTTATGATTTTGTTATCCAAAATCGTAGTTATAATAATTTAGGGTTTCTTGAAAACTCTATTAGATAGATAACGTTTTGTTTAACTGTTTATTAATCGTATGTTAACGAATTTACGTAAAGTGATAAATAAAAGTTGGAAACTTTTATACTTGGCGTATAAGGAATACTTATAATTATAAGACATGTTACTGTCGGTGCACACATTTATTAAGAATATGAGTTACATTACATTAGTTAGTCGTTGTGATCAGATAAACTGGTAACGTTTAATCTTAAAAAAAAATTTAGACGTGGAAAATGGATAAGTATTCTCTCGTTAGAATATTAATATGAGTGGAAATTTACCGGTGGTTACAGTCTCACCCCCTTAATGGAATCCCGTCCCGTGATTCAATTTGTGTTAGGTGTTTAAGTGATGAGGATGAAAGGTGGTTTCGCTTGTGAAAAGGTTAGAATTTATTATTTTACATGTAAAAAAAAACATTGTTCCGAAGGTCATATAATCTTAAAAAAAATTTATTTTGAATGAAAATTGTTATTTTGTAAATATGTATTACGAGTTTATAAAATACGTGCAACAAGGAAGTTTTCAAGTAACGAATTTTAACAATAAAGGTTTCGGAAGAGATCTTGATGAATGTAGAGAAAGTTTTTGAAATTTAAGCTTTTGTAGATGATGAATCAGTTTGTTCCTTAGTAAGATGAACAGTAATTTCAAATGGTCGTGAACAGTAAATCCTAACGGCTATGAACAGTGGTCGTGAACAGTGATTTCCAACGGCTAGTTTTTGGTACCCAACGCCTAGTTTTTCCCTATATATACTCCATTTTAATTTCCATTCTTCCACCAAACATATATCTCTCATTTATTATTTCTAAAATGCCGCACCTTATTACTATTCTAGCAATCGTGTATGTCGTTCTTGGGATTATTTACTTAGCGTACGTTCTTGATAAAGACTACGTATTCTTTGTTTGTGTTCTAGCGGCTCTTATGCCATTTGTGATCCTAGCTATTGGTGTGGACAAGCTATGGGGGTAATAGTCTCGAGTTAGGATTGTTAAAATGAGCTCTTGTTGTGTTTCTATGTAATTCTCAATAAATGTGAAATAAAACTTGTTTGTTTTTATGTCTTGCTATCGTGTTTAATGGTTTGTTTGTATTTATCGCACAGAATAATCAAGGTGATACATCCCGTGGTGGCTCTTGCTCTCGTTGGGTTGGTGGTGTTTTTCGTTGCCTTGGCGGGTCAACCAATTGGCGATTCTATTCCTTACTTAGTAATCTTTGTAACATTAGCACTACCGATGCTAATTATTTCGTTATGTATTAATTTTCGTGGATTCTAATGTAATAAAAGATTACGTTTTCATGTTTTATGAATTTTATTGATCTTCGAGTTTATACTAATGTTGTTTCAGATACAAATAAGCCCACTCATTTATAATTCGTTATTTACATAGAGAAGCATCCCAAACAATGTAAATAAGGAAATATAAACTTATGGTTCAACAATTCATAATTTCTTTATTTAAATAAAAAGGCGTCCCAATCCATTTAAATAAAGACATTGTAAATTATCCTACTTAAGAATTTCTGACTCAACACTTATACTTAATTGACAAAGTAATTTAGTGCGTAGGTGTTTTGGGAGTACGGTAGGAGTATTTACACTCATCTTTAGAGATGGGCGTAAGATAATAAGGAAAGTTGACATAGTACTCAAAATAGTTGGTGGGTATATATTTAACGTAGATAAGGTAAGAATTGTGCAACCAACAATGTCTTGGGAAGGTTTCGTTAATTGTAAAAAAAATATAAAAGTAGGTACATGCTCGAGGAAATGTGATTGAGTCGTGATGCCTTAGAATAGGCATACGCAAGTATGTTTATTCTGTTGTTTGTATAAAGTGATCGAAAGCATGTCGAATATATATCAATATACCAAAGTGTTTTTGTAGCATAAATTACTTAGAAGTCACATAATCGTCTGGAGGATGGAAGGCACGGAGAGCGAAAGGCTATAAAACATTTTTGTGAAAAAGCAGTTATAGTTTAGGTCTCAATTAGACCTGTTTCTCTATAACTATAGCTCTGATATCAATCTGTAACACCCCCAATTTCATGATACACAGCGGAATTCAAGCTGGGTGTTACTCGACAGTACAACAAATATAGTAATAGAAAACGATCTCTATTTGAGTTGTTTTGAAAGATTTATCATTCGAATATCAGAGTTTACAAAATGAGGTCCCAGTGGTTTCAAGGTTTACAAAATAAGTTTTGAATGATAATAAAATTTATAGCCCTTTTGATGTATCCATGCTCCTCCGTGTCATCCTCGTTCATTATGGATCTGAGATAAACATGCTAAAAGTGTCAACACAAAGGTTGGTGAGTTCATAGAGTTTATAAGTAAAATAGTAAATTTGGACAATAAGTAAAACGCATGAATAGTTTCTAGATCACAATTTCGTATCACCAGTTAGAAAAGAATATTTTGATTTTGCTAAGTTCAAGACACCAAAAAGGTTTTCTAGCTATGTGTAAGAGGTTATGCTCCCTATAAGTATTAAATTACTCAAGTTGTGTAGGTGGTTACGCACCCTGATGTGTAGGTAGTCACGTACCCAAGTAGTGTAGGTGGTTACGCACCCTGATATGTAGGTAGTTACGTACCCAAGTAGTGTAGGTAGTTACGTACCCAAGTAGTGTAGGTGGTTACGCACCCTAATGTGTAGATAACAAGTGAATAGCATTGTACTCGAATAATCAAGCAAGTATTTAGATAGACAAGAAGCAAATTTGAGTAATCAACCATGTAAAGTGAGAAATGAGTTTAAGTAAAACGAGCATGTATCTCCCCCAAAGAGTATAAAGTTATTAAACGAGTAAAAAGTGGGGCTATGACTCACAGTAATATGTAAAAGTTTAGATTACTTGTGAAAGTAAAAGCAAGTAGTTGAGCATGTATCTCCCCCAAAGATAGTACGAAATAATTGAAAATAGGGGCCATGAACTCACCTTGGTAATCTGGATGGAGAACAAATCAAGTATAGCGAATAAAATGCTCCAATACGCAGCCTAGGTGAATATGTCAAGTTTTAGTATTCGTTTTCAAATATACGTGATTTAGTATTTGTATCGCAATGTTTTGTTAACGGTAAATGTTAAATGAGACAACATGAAGTCTCTTCAAAAGTTGGTGGATGATAAGATTTTATCATATTTTATATTTTCATATCTAGGGTTCGTTCGTTCGTTCATCGATATATAAATATTTCATATACATAAGTTTTATATAAAATCCTGAGTTGTTAGTTATATTTCTTATATAAGTTTTATAACGAATCCCAAATTATTAAGTAGTGAAATATATTTATCGAAGTATATATATAAGAATATTGCACTTTATACCCTTGATCTTCCATAAAATGACAACTTTTACCCTTGTAGTTTCAAAAATGACACTTTATACCCACAACTATTGATCGTTGGCAAAAACAGCCCTTATGTTAATAACCTTGTGATATTTACACTTTCAGATTTGGCAAGTTTTACCCTCAAAGCTTTTAATACGTTTCGTTATTAGTCCTAAATACGTTTTAAATGCGTTTTTAATTTAGAAAAAGGCGAGGCTTGCTACGACTTATTGAAATAAGCTTTAATAAGTTTGAAAATAAGCTGATAAGGGCTTATTTGATTATATTTTAGCTTATAGCTTTTCAAAAATGAAAATAAAAATTAAAAAGGGTGCGTTTGATTTTTGTTCAACTCGCCAAAAAGGAAAATTAATATAGGCGAGGCCTTATAATATTTTTACAACGTTCTTGATCCTTTTAATAGTTTACTGGGTGATCTTTTAAATGGTTCAAATCCGAAGTTCTAAACCTTTGTCGTTTGCTCACAATAATTATTCAAAGTAAGGAGGTTGGGACGATTTATAAAAGGGCGTTTGGTTTCAGTTAGCGACAAGCCCAAAACAAGGCTTAATTAAAGATGGGGCGAGACCTGAATTTTATAACGCTTTTGTTCCTTTATTATCTATGCTGTGAGGTCTTTTTAATGGCCAAGTTTCGGATTTTATAGACTTCATTTGATGGTTAAAATAAATGAACAAAGAGGGGCTCATGGGGCATTTTCTTGATAAGTAACAGAAAAAGAAAACGTTTGGTTTTTGACTTTAAAACTTATGGCACTATTTTTATAACATCTTAACATGATCATAAGTCTATTTTGTTGATTCTTAGGGTGTTTGTGCAAAACTAGAAGGGGGGTTGAATAGTTTTACGTCTTTTTAATTTATGAAAACTTTTGTTTACTTTTTGAAACTTCGATTCTATCTTATGTGAATTCAACTCTTGAAAAATATGAACAAATATAAACAAATATAGATAAGCAAGGCAAGTCAAATAAATATAATGAAATGAAAGATAGAGATGGAAAGATCAAACCACAACACGGAGATTTATAGTGGTTCGGCTACAAGGACACCTTCCTTGCCCTACTCCACTCCTTGAGTCACCTACTCGAGAGTTTTCTTCACTATGTCAACAAACTCCCTTATGGCGGAGAAACCTTACACAGCTTTAGCTTCCACCGGTTTAAAGACACAAAGCTAGATGTCGAGTTCTAATCGTAGCTAGAACCAATCTCACGACTTGTACACAACTTCTACACAACTTAATCACGACTGCTTCACGACGGCTTCACGAATTCTTCTCCACGACTACTTCACGACTACTTCACAACTACTTCTACACTACTTCTTTACAACACAACTAGTTACTTACACTTAGATCTACTTATCACAACTATACAACACTTTACACAACTACAATGATGATATGAGTTAAGCTATAATACTTCTTCTCTAGTTGAAGGAGTATTCTTCTTTTGCACTTTGATGGTGGAAGCTTGGATCACTTGGAAACCAATGCTTAAGAGAATATGATCAAAGGGTTTTTAGAAAGGATTTACAAGATTTAAAACAGAAGGTTTGGGGTGCAAAAGGTGAGTAAAAATCCAGGGGAAGGCTGGTATTTATAGGCAGAAAACTGGACAGCTGGAAGGCTACTGGAGCGTGGCCGGCCCCCTTAAATAGGGGGCGGTCCCCTTAAAATTAAGGGGGCCGCCCCTCCCTAGCCGTTGCCCAGTTTTGTCTTTTTGTGGGGAAGGTTTTTCTGGAACATTTTTACTGATTTTGGTTGAAAATTTGAATTCATAAATTTATAATGAATTAAACCTTTTTATTTATTACCAAAAATGTTTTTCTAAAAGATATAAAATGTTTTTGACATTTTATAAAAAATCTAGTGTTTAAGAAAATGTTCCTTTGATCATATAATGCATTAAGCATTAGTTCATTCATACCTTAAGTGATTTGAGTTGTAGAAATAGATATTTACAACTAAATACTTGTTTACGTCATAATTTTCCGATTAATGATTTTACATTTTGTGATTATCAAAACGTAGAGATATCGAAAAATATTAATAACGTGTTTAGGCATTATTTATATCAACAATCTACCCCTTTTTGATGATTACAAAATCTAAACTCATTAAATTGAAAAGTTAATTTTTAATTAAGTATTTAGTGAGTTTATATCTATTTCTCCCCCTTTTTGTAGAATCAAAAAGGTTAAGCCGACAAATATTAGTCATGAAATTTGTCGGGACGATGACTCCCCCTAGGTGTGTACTCCCCCTCGTTTGTGTGCATAAATGAATTGATATATGGAATTCTTGCAAGAAAAATATTAGAAGCACAAGCATATATACAGCAAAAAAATAAGCATGCATATAAAAGAAAGATATTCATTAAAAATGTTGTGTATAAATACACAAACATACAAGATTACATTTAATCCTACATAAGCTAGTAAGTAATGCAATCTACATAATCATTCTAGGAGTACATGATCTTCCATGGGGCTTGCACACAAAATGGTTTTGAAAATTATTTTTAATTAAGCATTGCATATGCTTAATTGGGTGAAAATGGAGGTGGTGGTGGTGTAGTGGGTGAAGGTGGTGGAGGTGGTGGTGGTGGTGGGTTGGTAATCATGTGTTCAAGTGATGAAAACATGTAGTGTATCTCATCTCTAAGACCAAATATTATGGTCCGGTTATGGATGCAACAAAGACAATTGTCACCATGGGCTTCAAGCAATGCCCAAGGTATGGGAAAGAATGGTTGTGGGATTGGTGATGGTGAGAAGTGAGCATCAAGAGGTGTGATGGGTGATAAGGAAATGGCAAGTTGGGTGGATGGAGGTTCTTGAGTGGATGGTGGTGATGATGCTCTTGGTGATGATGTTAGGTGAGTGTTGATGTAGTCATTGATGGATGAAGTGGATGGTATGGAGGAAGATGATGCTCCATGGGTAGAGGGTGTTTTTGATGGTGCATTTGGTGCACTTGGGGATGAACTTTGAGGTGGTGGTGATGGAGTTTTGGTGTCATCTTGGGTTAAGTCAATAAAGAGTTGTTTTGGTGGTATGATGACAAGTCTTTGCTTCCTTGGAGTCTTAGAGATGGAGGATTTTGGTGATAACATGGTGGTTTTGGATGGTGAAGGATGATGGAATGAGAGGTGATTATATGGAGGGAATTTATAATATGAAAATGTGGTTGGTTTAGGTTAATTTTTGAGGTTTTGTTGTAAGATTCCAATACCAGTTCGTACATAAAGAGAAATGGTAGCTGGGGCTAGATAAAAGGGGTCACATGATGCAAAAGAAAACAGTGAATTTCACTTCCCAGATGGCCGGTCCCCTTAATTGCTGGCCGGCCCCCTTAAAATTAAGGGGACCGCCTAGGGAATTAAGGGGGCCGCCCATCTGATGTTTTCCCAGGCGACCAAATTTGAAAAATTTCCAGAAAAGGGTCATTGTTAGGGTGTATTTACAGCAAGCTCCATTTGAATCATGTACATGAAGAATGATTAAATAGTGGCACAAATATGTTTAAATAAGCATGTATACATTTAGGCTAAAAATAATCATATTATAGATTAAGCATGTTATTAATCATTAGCAAGCATATTAATTTTAAGCATAGCATTCAAGTTCTAATCAAGAAAATAGATACTAACATACTATAACATGCAAGAAATAAATAATTCTCAAATACAAAACAAAATAAAATGTCTAAACACAATATTGTTCTAATAAGCCAACTTCCACATCTCATCTTTTCTTCTTTCCGAAAATATTCTTGAAAGCTTTCCCTATCGACTTGAAACCACCTCTAACTTCTTCATGCATCTGTTGAGTTGTGTTGAGTAATGCGGTTTGTCGTTCAAATAGGATTTGTTCGGTTTGTTCGGAAGGACGAGAAACTTGATAATCGGAATAGTTAAGTTCTGGGAGATTGTCCACGAACCTCGTGGGAGATGGAGTACTGACACGTGAGGTGCCTTCCTCCTCATCATCATCATCTCCCCGATGACATGTGGAACTATGAGGTACGTAGAGATTAGGGCGTCTAGATTTGCCCTTGTCACTACGAGATCGACGAAGTTGGCTACGAGAGAGAGGGCGTAGGACGGGATGAACGAATAGGTAAACATCACTTTCGAGATGAGGGAAATTTTCCATGACATAACGATAGAGACGGGTGAGGAACATGCCATAAGGAAGGTTGGCGTTGGGAGTGTTTTTGGCTGACATGATGCGATAGACAAAGAGGTAAGCCAAATTGTATTGTTCTTCTGCAACAATACAATACAACATGTGAGCAATGCTCGCCGTGAGATGATCACGGTGACCACCGGTACCGAACGCATTCTCGCGAATGAGTTCTTCCCAACGCTTCATGTCGGGGCTTAGCTCTGTAAGGATGATTTGGTTTGCATGAATTTCGACATTTTTTGACTTGATCCTTCGGCTAGCCGTACCACGTTCTAGCTCGAGAAGTCCACGAATGTCGTCAGGAGAAGGAATATCAAAATAGTACGGACCATTCTGAGGCCGATTTTTCTCAAGAGATGAGAGATCCCATTCATTTGAGAAAACGGCTTGACCGTTGTAAGGAATTTGGAGAATTTGACCAAACTGAGCTAGATTGAGAGTGATAAATTCGTTTTGGATCATAAAGGAAATAAGAATATAGCCATATGGATCGGTTTGCACCGTCACTTGGCTATAGAAGTCTAGAACGAAGCGAGGAATGATTGGCTCATTAATTTTGAAGAGACAATCGAGACGAACATTTGAGAACATTCGCTCGATTTGATCGGATTGATAGAAAGATGGATCGACAACTCTACCTTCGTGAATGTTTCTATTTTCGATGGGTCGATAGAAACATGCAATAGAAGGAGATATGCCAGGAGTTTCGGAGACTTTTGGAATGTAGGCCTTGGTTTTGGAAAGATCACCGACTGTAGCTTTAGGCATTTTTACCTATACAAGAAAGCAACAAACAAAAAAAAAAATAAGAAAATGACATGCATATATTATATATGCTACTTATGTGGGACGTAAACATACTTCGACTCTAAAACTTTAATCCTAAGAAGTAGTTTACAATGTTCCTTAGTTTTAATTTTTAACTCGCTTAAAATGTATTTTATGATGTTAAAGAATAGTTACATGGATATTATGATAAGAAATCAAAAATATTCAAACGCTCCTTTATACGTCATAAGCTACTTTGAAATGTGGCTAGACAAACATTAGATTGTATATCTAGCTATTTCTTACGAGTGTTTATGTTAAGTAATTTATTGAAAAAGGTGAAAACTTAGATTTTGACTCAAAAATTTCTTTCAAAATGTTATGCCAAACGCTCCCTTAATTATAAAAATAACTACTAAAATTTCAATATACATATGAATTATGTATCTTGATGACTCAAAACAACTAATTGCGTGTTTATGAACTTGACAAGTAGTTGTGAACTTAATTTTGATTAAATTTCGATGACTCTAGCTCCTAATCCAAACACTCTCTTATATTTAACAAAAATATTTTTATGATTCGAAAAATATATTTTTAGTATTAAGAAGTTATGATGTAGCAATGTGATTAGTTTTAACAAGTGTTTATGGCATAATTCAACAATGTATAACAAGTTTTGAATATGAGTGTTTGGTTTTTCAAAGTTTTGACATGAGGGTATCTAATTACTTAGTTTCTAGGTTGATTAAGCATTATAATCCTATGGGGAGCATTTGATTATAACATTCCTAGACTCAATTTCAACAAAAATTCGGATTTTGAAAAATTAAGTAAAAGACCTAATTATGATTAGACTCAAAATTGGATGAAATTAGATGAAATGTGTATTGGAAAACTTACAAAATGTGTTGCTAATCGAAATATAGGTGTTTGCCCCTTGCGAAATTAGCCGGAAATGGTGATTTGGTGAGTGGTTTTGGGTTGCAGCTCGTTCACAGCAGAGGGAGTGAGAGGTGTGTTTGAAAAATGGGTTGTTTGGCAAAGATTTTTGAAGGAAAAATGTTTTTGGAAGTAACAGTAGGCCGGTCCCCTTAATTATTAAGGGGGCCGCCCCCGTTTTCAAGCCGGTCCCCTTAAAATTAAGGGGGCCGCCGGCCCAAAAAATGAATTTTGTCAAATTTTATTTTTGATAGCAAAATATTTTTATGTATATAGATAGATTTATTATATATATATCAAAAATACGTTAGGTTTTATTAGCACGAAGAGGGAATACTTGGCGCATTTTATTAACATTTCGTTAATAAAATTTTCTTGACAATTTTGGATAAAATGATCAAGATGTCAAATTGACAAAGGGTTTGAGGAATGAGAGTGAATGTGTATGTGTATATATATATATATATATATATATATATATATATATATATATATATATATATATATATATATATATATATATATATATATATATATATATATATATATATATATATATTAATTATGTATTTTGGTAGGATGTTGGATGATGTTGAGGGATGATGAGGAAACGACGGAGATGGGTGCTAATGACGATGGGAGTTTGTTACATAGTATTCTTGTTCGAAGGTTTGGCTCCGACTTCTATGTTGATCCACTCAACTCACTTCTCTTCATCACCATGAGTTTTGCGAGAGAGGACATAGAAGATTTTCATGTTGAACGTTATAGTCCAAAAGAGGCAAAGGGGAAAGAAAAGGTTCGAGGACGAACAATTTCTTTTAGTTCTAGATAGTCAACAAATGACATATCTAGGTTATGAGAGGATATGTATATATATATATATATATATATATATATATATATATATATATATATATATATATATATATATATATATATATATATATATATATATATATATATTATATATATATATATATTATAGTAATATAGGTATATAAGAAGAGAACTTACTAACAAACACAAAAGTATTTATTAACCTAAGCATTTAAGACTAAAGGGGGCATGCAATAGGCTAGTTTATTAATCTACGCATATAGAGGTAAGCATGAAAGAGAGGCGTACCTTTTTGTCTTCAACATGTGGTCTTCAAATACTTCAAAGAGTATTGACTTATAAAAGCCAATTACGAAAGAGATTCCGACTTTCCCGATGAGTTGAAATTCTAGCCACTTGGTCCCCATGGTCTGATTGGTCAATAGTTTACACCGGTTTAACGACACAAAGCTAGATGTCGAGTTCTAATCGTAGCTAGAACCAATCTCACGACTTGTACACAACTTCTAAACAACTTAATCACGACGGCTTCACGACGGCTTCACGACTTCTTCACGACTTCTTCACGACTTCTTCTCCACGACTACTTCACGACTACTTCACAACTACTTCTACACTACTTCTTTACAACACAACTAGTTACTTACACTTAGATCTACTTATCACAACTATACAACACTTTACACAACTACAATGATGATATGAGTTAAGCTATAATACTTCTTCTCTAGTTGAAGGAGTATTCTTCTTTTGCACTTTGATGGTGGAAGCTTGGATCACTTGGAAACCAATGCTTAAGAGAATATGATCAAAGGGTTTTTAGAAAGGATTTACAAGATTTAAAACAGAAGGTTTGGGGTGCAAAAGGTAAGTAAAAATCCAGGGGAAGGCTGGTATTTATAGGCAGAAAACTGGACAGCTGGAAGGCTACTGGAGCGTGGCCGGCCCCCTTAAATAGGGGGCGGTCCCCTTAAAATTAAGGGGGCCGCCCCTCCCAAGCCGTTGCCCAGTTTTGTCTTTTTGTGGGGAAGGTTTTTCTGGAACATTTTTACTGATTTTGGTTGAAAATTTGAATTCATAAATTTATAATGAATTAAACCTTTTTATTTATTACCAAAAATGTTTTTCTAAAAGATATAAAATGTTTTTGACATTTTATAAAAAATCTAGTGTTTAAGAAAATGTTCCTTTGATCATATAATGCATTAAGCATTAGTTCATTCATACCTTAAGTGATTTGAGTTGTAGAAATAGATATTTACAACTAAATACTTGTTTACGTCATAATTTTCCGATTAATGATTTTACATTTTCTGATTATCAAAACGTAGAGATATCGAAAAATATTAATAACGTGTTTAGGCATTATTTATATCAACAGTGTTTCTTATGTTTGGTTCGAAAATATATCAGAAACATTAATTCAATGGTTTTTGGTCTTGTGGCTTACGACAAGGGAAAAGAGTCCAAATAACTATGTGGTACCTAGGTATTTTGGCCAGGTTAGTGGGACGTTTTGAAGTGTCTCGGGTGGTGATTTAAAGGGCTCTTTGGCTGGGGCTAAGGTCTTAATCTCGTGTTAGAAAAATGGGGCGCACGTTGAGGGTTTAGGACTGTTTTGGGCGACAAGATCAGAAAAAGAAAAACAAGTTTTTAATTTTTTTTTTACAAAGTCTTCTATCTTGTGTCTATAACTTATTATATGGTTAATTAACTTGTTTTAATGCAACATTATATAGCCTTTAAACTCATGTGATATTATAAAGTAAATAAAGAGTATGTTTGTTTACTGATAATATCAGAAACATTGCAAAGTATATTTTTAGCCTATGTTCCTAATTAAGGCTTGTTTAGTATTATTATTAGACATGTTTAAGAGTATTTAGAGTTTACAAAAGTATGAAAAAGGACTAGATTACTTACTTGTGTAGTAATTCGATTTAGGAGAGATTTTGACAAAATGACTTTAAAAAGGAACTCCAAGGTTTCTCCTCCTTCTAAGCCTTCCTAAACTCTTTCTTAGCTTCTATTTGAACTTTTAATTAGTAGCTAAATGAGTGTGTTTCTGTGTTTGTGTGTTTCGAATGATATGGGAAGAAAATGGGAAATTGGTATTTGATTTATATAGAGCAAAGGAGTTAGGGTTTCTAAGGCTTCTAGGTCATCATGTTGAAGGAGAGGGGACATGGTGATTTGGTGCATACTTATTCTATTTTATAGACATAAGGTTTAAGTTTGTTTTGAATGGTTTGAAATGGGGCTAGGTGTCGCATAGAGTTTTTGAAGGTGCCATGTGATGCTTGTGATGTTGTTCGATCCATGGCCAAGAGTTTCACCTACATTCTTTGACCATGGTAAAATATCTATGGACATGATGAGGTGGTGTGATTCTACCCCTAATAAGATCCTTATGGTGCAAGATTTAATTAGTAGTAAGTGTGGAATGTTTTGGTTTAAGTTTGGTTAGGATCGAACTAGTTAAGTAACTAGGAAATCGAATGGCTTTGATTTTTTGTACATGGGTTATAGTGAGTTGTACATGGTATCTTAATGAAATAACAAACTTAGTTTAGGGCTTGGTTTGCGTAATAATTGGTTAGAAAATAAATTAGGGTTTGTTTGTTTAATATTAATGTCGAATTGGGTAAGATACAAAAGGAAATCGAATTGTGCTTAAAAGGGTTGTACCATAGGCTAGTTAGGGTTGTACTAGGGTTTAAGAAATATAGAAATTATATTTTTAATATTTGGTTAGGTTAAAATAAATATAAGTTAGTTTAATTAGGTTTAAAAGTAATAAAATGTAGTTTTAGGTTTTTATGCATTGGACACTTGTACCTTAGGTTTAGGGACTTGTACATAAATTTAGTAAGTTTAAGAAATCTATTTTTAAGGTTGGTGGATAAATGACTTGTATGGTGTGCTTTAAAGTGAGTATACCAAAGTTTATAATAGGATTTATATTAATAATATGTTTTTATGCATAAATGACTTGTACATGAGCTTGAAAGATTTGTACATTTATATTTGGTAGAAAACATGTTACTAATAATTAGGGTTTGTGATTTTATTACATAAAATCATAGTTTAGTGAATTTAGGGTTTGTATCGGGAGTTAAAGTGAATTTAGGGTTTTTGTGCTTTATGAGCTTGTACATTGGCTTTAGAGTATTGTACTTTAGGGTTTATGATTTTGTTATCCAAAATCGTAGTTATAATAATTTAGGGTTTCTTGAAAAACTCTATTAGATAGATAACGTTTAGTTTAACTGTTTATTAATCGTATATTAACGAATTTACGTAAAGTGATAAATAAAAGTTGGAAACTTTTATACTTGGCGTATAAGGAATACTTATAATTATAAGACATGTTACTGTCGATGAGCACGTTTATTAAGAATATGAGTTGCATTACATTAGTTAGTCGTTGTGATCAGATAAATGGTAACGTTTAATCTTAAAAAAAAATTGGACGTGGAAAATGGATAAGTATTCTCTCGTTAGAATATTAATACGAGTGAAAATTTACCGGTGGTTACACTTCGTCAACCTGGTGCATCATGGGGCAAAGACTCAGGCTCAACCAAAGGATGAGTATCTGAGCCACCCATTGTTTCTATGTGGCTTGGGATCCCACCACCTGTACAAGGTTCAAAAGAACTTTACATATTAGGTGTTGCCATAGGTTGGGTCTTAGTTATGTTACCCCTGTCCTGCCCAGCTTCTAAGCCTGTGACAGTAGGAGCAGCCCTTCCTATACTGACATAGTTAGCCTCATCTGCTACTAGGGAAGTGGTAGGCACTCTGTGCTGAGGTACACTAGAGCCCTCTCTGGATAAACTCCTAGTTGGTGATGAAGTTGGTTGTGAGGCTGATTGTGATGAACTTGTGGGTGTGTGTTGGGAGTCAACTGGGGTAGTTGATCCTTCACCCTGTACCTGCAACATGTGATCAAAAAGAGGCACTTCTACCCTACTATAACCCTTTGAGGCCATCCTCATGTTACTAAAAAGTTTTTGTGTAAGGGTTGGAGTTGGATAAGCATTTTGATGAGGTAGAAGCTGACTTTTTCTCATATTCAAAATTGTTTGAATAAAACGTGGATACATTAAAAATTTTGATTTGCTATCCAAATTCTTTACCATACCATCAAAAATATGTTTGGAAAAATTATAAGTCCTATTAGTTGATAAGCAAATGAGAGCAGTTGCAATACTGCTACTGAACTGTTCCCATGAAGATTTCTTAGGACTCATACAGTGAAGTATGGTATGAATGAAAAACCTCCATTGTGGGGCAAAACAACCTTTTTGAAAAGTTAAAGATTGAGAAGTGGTGTTGTACCCCATTCTGGATAGAGTTTGAATGATTTCAGTGTTTGGAAAATCACTAATACCATTGTCATCTGCTAGTTGAAGATGCCTCCTAACAGATGATTCAGTAAGAGTGATGGATTTGCCATCAACTGTTGCATTAAGCTCTTTGTCTCCATTTTCGATAGTATTAACAGTGACAGTCTGCCAAAACTGCTTGATTTGGGAGACATATATAGTAGGGTTTAGAGATAAAGCATACCTTATATGGGTAGAGTTCAAAAAGTCTAATATCTGATGAAAGTAAATACCCTCCTTTGTTTTCTCCCAAATATGCCACCATGTGATGTTTGCCGACAAAGGTTAAATTGGCCATGATTTTCAGTAAAAGAGTGATTTGACTACTGGTATTTGAGTGATTAGGTAAGAAAGTAGATTGAGTAAAGCAAATTGAGATATTATATAAGAATTCTTAGGGTTTCTATTGGACCGACTTCAATTAAAGATAACTTTAGATTGAAGAAAGTGAATAAAATAGATTAAAAGTAAAAATATCCAATTTAGGAAACCCTTAAGTAAAGTAATTGACCAGAAAAATCTCAACGGCTATATTCAAAAAGCGATTATGACTCAACAGTACAAACGACTATCCAACAGTACAAAGTTTTGCCTAGCAGTACTAACTTTTGCCTAGCAGTACTAAGTTTTGGAAAAACTTTGACTCAACAGTATAAACTCAATTTTTTATTTAAAACAATACTGCATACCAACATTTTGGAAGGATTAAGTGTAAAGGAAGACACTTAATCAAATTTTGGTTTAATTCAACCTCTGGTTGTGTGAGAACCAATAATTTCAGTTATAAATAACTGCCTGTGATCAGATAAACTCATTCAAAGAGCTTTCTTGACAGGGTTTCCAGCTCGTGGCAGGTGTTGCCTCTAACACAGATGCGTTAGATTCACTTTTGCTCGCTGTTCTCTTTACCAGATGTCCTTGGACTAACACATTATACTAATAAAAGTATAAAATGGTAAAGAGTGAGTTAGATCAGTTACTATCTGACTAACTATGCCATCAATTCATATGCAAAAATATCATAATTAGATTTCAAGAAAGAAATTTTAAAGAATCTCTCACATTGCAAACTCCATAACCTGCAAATGTTAGTCCAAAACCAAGAAAACAAAATGCAAAGCATTTGCTTCATAACAGTATAAAATATGACTAACAGTTCAAACACAACAGTCTTAATTTGCACTAGCAGTACAAATTATACACAGCAGTACTAATTGACACAACTAGCAGTACAAATCCATTTTCATATACAAAAACACCAAGATTAAAAACTTTAGGGATTAAGCATTCCAATACTTGCAACCAAGTATTGAAACCTTCCAACATCAAAAGCTTTAGTAAGAAGATCTGCAAAATTGTTATCAGTATGAATTTTAACAATCTGTACTTGCTTTTTCTCATTGCAGTCTCTTATAAAATATTGCCTAATCTCTATGTGTTTTGTTTTAGAGTGTTGATCTGGATTTTTAATAATGCAAATTGTACTGCTATTGTCAATATAAATCATGGTATTCATAAAGTTATACCCATAGTCAAGCATTTGATTTTGAATCCATAAAACTTGACCACAGCAACTAGCAGTAGCCACATACTCAACTTCAGTTGTAGAAGTGGCCACAATATTCTGCTTCTTGCATTGCCATGATATGAGCCTGCAACCTAGGAATTGACAATCACCTATTATTGATTTCCTATCCAAACTAGCACCAGCATAGTCACTGTCTAAGTATGCCACCAGATCAAAAGGAGATTCTATAGGATACAATAGACCCAATTTAGGTTGACCCTTGAGGTACCTAAAAATTCTCTTCACAGCAACTAAATGTACGGCTTTTGGATTGACTTGAAACCTTGCACATGCACACACAACAAACATAATATCTGGTCATGATGAAGTGAGATACATCAAGGACCCAACCATGGACCTGTAGGTGTGTACATCAACATTTTCACCATCTGAATCTTTGAGCAAAGGTTTCTCTGGATCAACAGGTGTACTTGCTACTTTTGCATCAGTAAACTGAAACTTCCTCAATATCTCAGTAAGATATTTATCTTGACTGATAAATATGCCTTCAGCAGTTTGCTTCACTTGCAGCCCCAATAAAAAGGTGAGTTCCCCCAGGGAACTCATTTGAAACTTATCATGCATAAGCTTATCGAATTCAATGCACATCTCCTTCTTTGTGGATCCAAAAATGATGTCATCCATATAGACCTGAACCAGCAAAATATCTCCCTTGTTCTTCTTGATAAATAAGGTCTGATCAATCTTGCCTCTATGAAACCCATTTTCTAACAGATAAGTAGCCAAAGTTCCATACCAGGCTCTAGGAGCTTGATGCAAGCCATAAAGTGCTTTTACCACCTTGTACACCTTGTCTAGATGTTTAGGATCTACAAAACCTGGAGGTTGAGAAACATTCACCTCTTCTTCAATAGTACCATAAAGAAAGGCACTTTTGACATCCATCTGGTATACCATTAACCCCATGAATGAAGCATAAGCTAAGAACAACCTTATGGCTTCAATCCTAGCTACAGGGGAAAAACCTCTTCATAATCAATTCCTTCCTCTTGTGTGTAACCATGGGCTACAAGTCTTGCCTTATTCCTGATCACTATCCCCCTTTAATCTTTCTTGTTTCTGAAAATCCACTTAGTACCAATAACCCTCATACCATTAGGCAAATCAACCAGTAGCAAAACCTTTTGAATTTTGAACTGTAAAAGTTCTTCTTGCATTGCTTCCACCCAGCTTGAATCCTGTAGGGCCTTAAGTATGTTCTTGGGTTCTTCTTGTGAAAGAAAACATACAAACAGACATGTGTTGGCATCTACATGCTTTTTCTCTTGATAAACTGCACTGAGAAAGCCTTGTTGATCTGAATTCATGGTCTGCCTTCTTGTCTTAACACCAGACTGTATGTCTCCAATCACATTCTCTAGGGAGTGATCCTTATGAATTCTTGTGTGTGGAGTTGTAGGAATTGGATAAGTGAGTGGCATGTTATTAAGATCCACTTCATCCTCAGAGAAATCATCAGCAGTAGTAACTGGTGGGCTAGCAGTATTAACATTTTGCCCAGCAGTACTAACATTTGGCTCAGCAATACAAACTCCATTTGTACTGTTTTCAGGATTCTCTTGTTCTTCAACACCACCTTCCTTGTTTTCATCTTCAGACCCCTTCTTGTTTGCATCATTAGAAGGTTCAACAGCCTTTGAAGATGGATCAACACTATTCCAAATTGGCATCAGTATGTGATCTTGATCATTCTCTTTTTCCCAAGCTTGGTTCACCTGTTTCAACACTATCTTTTGAACCTGTAAAATCATTAGAATATGTTCCTGCAACAACTGGTACATAGTTCATAGATTGTGTTAGAGTATCAACATCAAACAACCATTTTGGACCTTCCCCTGCAACATTAGACTTATTCTCTAAAAACTGAACATGCAGGTTTTCCTCTACTTTCCTGGTTCTTATGTTGTATACACTAAATTCTTTGTTGTTTAATGAGTACCCAACCAAGAAACCCTCATCTGACTTTCCATCAAATTTTCCCAAATAATCTAAGGTATTAAGAATAGTGACATGGCATCCAAATGGTCTTAGAAAACCTAAAGCATGTTTTCTACCTCTAAGTAGTTCATATGGTGTCTTGTTGTGAGATTGAACCACTAAAACCCTGTTCTGCACATAACAAGCAGTATTAACGGCTTCAGCCTAAAAAGTAATGGGCAGCTTAGAATCAGCTAACATAGTCCTAGCAGCCTCTATTAGTGTCCTATTCCTCCTTTCAGCAACATCATTTTACTGAGGAGTTCTAGCTACACTAAACTCTCTCTTAATACTTTTTTCTTTACAAAAGTCATCCATAACTCTATTCTTAAATTCAGTCCCACTGTCACACCTGATGATTTTCACTTTCTTATCAACTAGGTTTTTTATTTCAGTTATAAAAGTCTTAAGAATGCTAGTTGTTTCATCCTTAGATCCTAGGAAGAAAACCCATGTGAACCTACTATAATCATCAGTTACCACAAGATAGTATTTCTTATGTTGTATACTACTCGCTGAAGTAGGACCAAACAATTCCATATGAAGCATAAATAATGGTTGAGTAATAGAGTTCTGGGTCTTGGGCTTACAAGAAGAGTTGTGGTGTTTGTGTTTTTTGATTCGGTTCAAATTGTTGTGTTAACAAGATAGTTTTGATCGATTATGATTGATGATATTTAGATGTAACTGAGATTTGATGACATTTTTGAGATAAGATCTGAGTGAGAGGATTAGGTGAGTGGTGATATAAAAGGGGACGTTATTTTTTATGAAGTGTGTTCTAGGGTTACGGTTAAATAAAAAAATTAGGGTATTCACAAGTTTATATCACAACCATATATAGGACTAGTATTGGATTGGATTTGCTACTTCAACTATGCTATGGCCTATTGATGGCTTTGGGTCGTGCTCAACCAAATTGGACTTGGGCTGATGTGTATTAATGGACTATGCTTACTAATCGGACTATCAAATGCTAATATCTAAATTTCAACATTTAGATATAAGTTTTGATTATATTTGAGTACGAGTGGTATTTTTGGTCTCACAAATTTTCATGAGGATACATATTTCACGGCTAAAGTTTGCAATGCATATCAACTGTGACTACGGGGATGATCATTTATTACTTATTTGAGTTTGAAGTCATGTTTTACGGGCACGTGCACTTATTTCACCTTCTTTCTTTCTTCCCTCCCACGAAGATGACTTGTTTGAGCATATATTGATGGTGACGAAGACTTGGATATCTAGCTACTTTTGTGATTCTTTCTCTCTATACTCACAAAGTAGCTATCACTTTAAGGAGTTACGTTGTAGTGCTCAGTGTCTCACGCAGTTGAGGATATCTCAAGAGGGATTGTGCTTATTACACTTCTGTTAGGGGTATAGGGTACACCGTTCTTAGTCACAAGGATAGTACAAGCTTGAGTCATAAGTCTGAGGGATTTTACTTCATTCTCTAGTTCATCATATTGAGTTTTCCTCACAGGTGGTTACTAAAGATAGCCGCTGTTTTTGATACAGGGGGTTGGTAAAGAGTTAGACATTCTAAATGGTATTGTTAGTTGATTGGGTTTATCGACATCTTCTTACAGGATGATATGATTTATGATAATGTGCTTCCAGTTAATGCTTCACGTACATATCATTATGCTGATTCCGATAAATCGTAACTATTAGGGGAGAGAAATGTGTACATCAAGGAAGCACAACAAGTTCACGTGATCGGGTTTAATGATTTATGAAATGATTTGTGACGGAGATTGGTTGATTCTATATCCTTATCTTCACATCTTATTCTATGCACTTCTTCCTTATCCACCTTCACCAATTTTGAGCAAAAAATTTAAGATGATCAGTGTTTCAACTTGTTACTTTGGTGTTATCGTTTCATGTGTACATTACGGGCTGATTTTTCATATGTAAGATAACTGGGATGCATTTGGTGAGATGAAGATATTGATATTTAGTTCCCCCGAATAAACAATCTTGAAGAAGGTCGAGTCTACAGTCTGTTCTACATTTTCCGCTGCGTGTTAGAAGACTTAAGACGGTATGCATTTACTCATCAAAAGACTTCTTCAGATTTTGGGCATTCATCAGAAAGTTTGTTAGTTTGGGGGAGAGCATTAATTAGGGGAGAGTGAAAAGTCATACTTAACCCCTAATTAGATTTTCACACAGTGTTCTTCTACAAGTAAAAAGATGGCTGCTGAGAAGATTCAGGAAGCTGAAAGAAGTAATGAAGTTTGAAGACCATTCTCGGAGCCGCTGTGCTTATGTTTTGTATTTAATTTTACTTGTAGGGAACATTTTAAGCAATTCCCATATGACATCACTTTGGGGAGAGATTGTTAGCCTTAAAGTAAAGTCATATTCGGGAATTGCAATAGTATTTATGTATGAGGACTAGTCTTGCCATTAGAGTATAGATTAGCTTGTATATCTCTCTCTAGAAAACACACATTGTTAGTTATATCTTCAACAGTCTTCATCTTACACTAGCAGTAATAACTCATTAGTACTGTTAGTGTTAATCTTTAGCAGTACTAATACAAAACCAATACCTTGAATATTTAATTTCTAACAACCTGGATTTGATTGGAGTTTTGTGGCTGAAGAGGAAGCTCTTACCAACATGGCACTGATGGCTTTCTCTGACTCTGAGGTACATATTGTCAAAAATTTGTTCAAAATCCTGTTTAGCTTTAAAAGATTATGAAACTCTTAAAAAGCAGTATGATGACCAAAGAATAGAGCTTAACCAATCTAATTATAACTTAGCAAATCATAAGAGAGGTTTAGCTGTTTTAGAAGAACAACTTGTTTTCTATAAAAAGAATGAAACCGTATTCACTGAGGATATAGCTGTTTTGAAAAGAGATATTATGTTTAAAGACATAGAAATTAATGAGCTTAAAAAGGAGCTAGAAAAGGTTAACCTAGATAAAGACAGCATTGAAGTGAATATAGAAAGACATGCAGGAGCAACTAAAAGCATAGAAAAGATTGTAGAGTGTCAGCTTACTAATAACTTTAAGAAAGGTCTAGGTTATAAGTCTGTTGCACCACCTTATAAAGGGGCACATCTACCCCCAGGTATTGATTTGGCACATACTGGTTTAGAGGAATTTCAAGAGCCTAAGTTTGAATATGGACATAAGACCAATGAGAGTGCTAGTGTAGAGAAGTATGAAGAGATTAAGGAATCCTTTGAGAGTGCTATTGACAACTCATTGGTTGAGGAGAATGTGTCAGAAGTTAAAGTAGAAAAGAAAACTGTTGTTCCTACTGCTACTAAAATAGAAGTTGAAAAACCAGTTAGGAAAAAAGTTAGATATGCAGAGATGTATAGATCACAAAACAGGTCACAAAGTCCTATGGGTAACCAGAGAAATTGGAAAAACTTGAAGTCCAAACAACTAGGAAGTGATTTTGTCATGTACAATAAAGCATGCTTTACTTGTGGCAGTTTTTATCATGTTCAGGCTAATTGTAACTACCACCAAAAGGAAAGGGTGGTAAATGGGAATTCTAGGGTGAACACAAATGGATTTGCTAAATATAATCACCCTAATGCTCAAAGAAACATGGCTCCCAGATCAGTGTTGATGAGAACTGGGCTTAGACATTTGTATACTGTTAGGCCTGTTTATGCTGCTCACCCAAAATCAATAGTTTTCAGTGCTAAACCATTGAATTTTTATTCTAAATCAGCACAACAAACTGGTAAAAGGTCCTATTATGAGAAAATAGTGTTTAAAAACAATAAATGGTGCCAAACAGTTAGAACTGCTAAGCCAGCAGTTTGTACTGCTAGGCCAGTAGTTAGTACTACTAGGCCAGTGAATGCTGTTAGGGCAAATAGGGGCAATGCTGTTAAGGCCTGAGCATGTTGGGAATGGAGACCTACCAAACCCAATAGTGCATCAATTATCATGAAGAAATATAACTGCATTGATGCACGAGGCAGATCCAAGTCAGTAATGGCTTGGGTCCCCAAAGGAAACTAATTTTCTTTATTTTATGTGCAAGAACATCCACAAGATGATGAAGAAGATCAAGGATATTCAGATAGTGGATGCTCTAGGCACATGACAGGGAACATGTCTTACCTCTCAGATTTCAAAGCTTTTGATGGAGGATATGTTGCCTATGGGGGAGGAGCAAGAGGTGGTAAAATTACTGGTAAAGGTACAATTAAAACCGGTAAACTTGATTTTGAAGATGTGTATTTTGTGCAGGAACTTAAGTATAATCTCTTTAGTGTCTCATAGATGTGTGACAAAAAGAACAAAGTTCTTTTTACTGACACTGAATGTCTTGTCATGTCTCTTGATTTTAAGCTACCTGATGAAAGTCTTGTATTACTTAAAATTCCTAGAAAGGGAAACATGTACAATGTTGATATGAAGAAAATTGTTCCTAAAGAGAATCTAACTTGTCTTGTTGCAAAAGCCACAGATGATGAATCAATGCTTTAGCATAGGAGACATGGTCATGTCAATTTTAAAAATATTAATAAGATTGTAAAAGATGGTTTGGTAAGAGGTTTACCTCAAAAACGTTTTAGAAATGACCAAACTTGTGTTTCCTATCTTAAGGGGACATACTCGTGTGAGTCTTGTGGAGGTAGGCCTCACCAAGGTTTTGATTGTCAAACAGGGAACACGCTTGTAACACCCCAACCCGACCTTGGTTAAGATGCCACATTATGGTGTCTATCAGAACATACAAAATAAACGCAAGCGGAAGAGTTTATAAATAAAACAAAGTCAAGAACATCATGACTTACAAATTACAAGCTCCTAAAAGTCTAAACAATATCAAATGAAAGGAATGAAATAAAATATCCAACATAAGTCCAAAACATATCCAAGACAATGGGGAATCTAAATAAGGTAGGTCTTCTAACTCCTACTCTCATCACTCTTGCCCAACATCCCACTTATTACCTGCCGCATGGAAAAGAAAACGCGGCTGAGCTTAAAAAGCCCAGTGAACAGATATATACACAAAGCAAAAAGATAATAAGCATAAGCAAACGAATATGAATCAAATGGATCAAATACATAAATATCATGAGTCAGAATAGAACTAAGAATCAAATAAGAACGGCAACGAACGCGTCCAAACGAGCCACTCGAATAGACCAAAGAAACCTAACAGATAGCCACGAGCCTGTCTAAATGAGCCACTCGAATAGACCACATAATCACAAATACATATCATAGAAAATCATAAGTGTACGGAGAGGGGAGGCGTCTAAGCACCAAATAGTGAATGGGTGTTGGGCACACATAGCCAGTCACCAAATCACATCATATCAAATCACATATCAATTCATATAAGCCTAGGATGCATCCATACGCCCCCCACAAAACAAATCAAATACGTACCATGTACTAGACAAGTATACGCATACATCAAAATGGCCAAGTGATCACATATCATATCATATCATATCATATGATATCAAATAGGGACGCCGTGGATCAATCACACCTCCACAGAAAGTGTCATGCCATTGGTGCCTCAGTGACATGGCCATGGTACCTCCATGGCTAGTTAGCTCGGGCGACAAAATAAAACAAATCATATCATATCGTAGAATCATATTAAAGGGAATCATAGCAATGGCTCATATCAACAGAATCATAACAAAGGATCACATAAATGGGATCATAGCAAAGCTCATATCAAAAGGGATCATAGCAAAGGATCATAGCAAATCAAGCAAACGAATCAAGTCAAGGATCAAAAGTCATGAGAAAAGACACCCTTACTGAGAAAGGGTAGAATATCTGTACCTTATGCAAAGCAACCAACAAAATAAGAAAGCACACCGAAACAGGGAATCACTCCTTCTTCACCGAACCTATACAATTTAATGATCACGTATTACTTACAAGTTCATTTTACAAGTTTACTGCTTATAGTTATTTAGGTTTCCCATTTAAGGCTTCTTTCTATTTTTAGAAACTTTCCACTTTTAGTAACCTTGCCATTTTTAGAAACTTTCTTCTTTTAGTACTTTCTATTTTTAGTAACTTGTCATATTTAGTAAGTTTCCATAATTAGTAAGTTTTCATAATTAGTGAGTTTCCCGAATTAATAACTTTTACGGTTATAAATGACAATTAATTAAACTTAAAGACTTAATATGACCAACATTATAGTTTAGGGTTTAATATGACAAATTTTAATAGTTCAGGGTTTAAAATGTAATTTTAGCAAAGTTCAGGGTCTAAAATGTAAATTATATAGGTATATGACCATTACTTAGTTTTTAACCATTTTCAAGTTCTCATTAAATACATTCATACAAGATAAACCCTATCTCATTTATTTGCAACTCTAATTCAACAACCAATTTAACTCGAACAAGCCCTTTTTGTGTTCTACTCTTTTTGACCATTTTAACCCACACACCACCAAGTACTCAACACACAAACACACTATCTTGGATACTCTATAAGACCACATTCCAATCTTTTAAATCCGGACCAACTTGACCCTTTTATGCCCCTTTCTTACCAATTTTACACGACACCAAACTAACCATGAAAACAAATCTTTTGACCCAAACCATAGCCATCCATTCGACACTATAAACTCCCATATGAATCGACATTATTTACCCACATGAGACTCTTTGTTTCCATCCAATTTGACACATACAAACACATTATTTAAACCACATGAAATAACAAATCAAGCACCCTAGTTTCCCATGCATTCGACCCATTTTGTACAACACACTCGACATATGAACAACCAAATCGAATAAGCCCTAGTTCTCCTCTGATGACATCATCATATACGACCCACATAACTATTTTAACACATTCAAACAACCCTATGCTTACTATATATCGACCCATTTGTAAGGTATGAACATGCATGCAAAACTTCCTCATTTATACGTATAATATATCCATGTTTTACACCACACATGACACCTAATATACACCCTTTTAAATGACATAAGCATCACATCTTTTTTACACGTATATTACCTAGGTTTTAAGCCACACTCAGGTTCAGGTTAATCATGCATACCATCTGATTTAAATAGCAACCTTAAAACCCTATATCGACCCATACATTTTATTATTTCATGAGCTACCTTTTCTATTCATGCCTTCATTTTAACGATCCCACCATTCTTTTAGATTATGTTCCAACATTTCACACGTATATTTAGCTTATAGTCGATCAATAAAACACAAGGACGATTAAAAGAGATACCTTAAGGTTGATTTAGAAGAACAGAACAAGAACAAAGAGAACCTAGAAACCAAACCAAAAGCACCTTATTCGAACGAGATCAACCCTCTTCAAACCCAGAACCTCCTGTTGTGCCCAAAATCTGATTCGAACCACAACTTTTGGACCCAATAAACTATTATCGAACACCCTCTTCTTGACACCTTTCTCACCTCTAATATACTACCCTTTTGTCGAATGAGAAAAGAATAGATCAATTGCCGTCACCTGAGTTTGTTGCTAGGGTTTTATGGGTGATACCTTTGAATGTATATATTCGATTAATATAAGAAAAGGATAAGAGGAGTAGGCTGAATTTCTGTCAGAACATGGGGGATAAGGGAATACCAAGTTCTTGTTTCAAAAATCAAAATGTCTTCTAGACTTTTCCATGCCCTATGTTGTGTACAAAATTTAATTCATTTTGGACCTTAATGGATCGTGTGATATGTGTACTTGTATTATTATGTATGTCGATTTTATGTGGCTTAGGTTATGGCTTTTATATTTTGTATTTTCTTGAGTAGCAGTTTATAGTCAAATTACTTGTGTTCGGGTTTAAAAGTTCAACTTATTAACGGAATTTTAGAATTCACGATTTAGGTTATTATAACGTTTGTCTATGAGCAGGTTCCGTGTAACAATCAAAATTTTGGTTATGACCAATATCCATATGATTCACCGAGTCAGTCGTAGCAGTTTTACTGTTGTGAGTTATGTGGAGGTCCTTACCAAGGTTTTGATTGTCAAACAAGGAACACGCTTGTCTATGAGCAGGTTCCGTGTAACAATCAAAATTTTGGTAATGACCAATATCCATATGATTCATAGAGTCAGTCACAGCAGTTCTGCTGTTGTGAGATTTATGGAGGTCCTCACTATAGCTCTGATTGTCAAACTAGGAACCCGCTTGTCTATAAGCATGTCCCTTGTAACAATTATGACTTACCTTATCTGGACCAACCTCTACAGTACCAAATTGATCAGTCACCCCCTCATCCACTTCCTCAAGAACAAGATAACTTGAATTTTCAAGTTAACATCCAAAACTTACAAGCTGAAGTAAACCATCTTCAGGAATTGGTTCTTAGACTTATACCACAAGATCCTCCTGTTGACTCATTTTATCCCGAGGAAAGTGATATGGAGGATACAGAGACTATTATGGGTGAGGTGCATAATTCTAGCCCACAAAATACCGCACATATCCTATCTCTACCACTAGCATACACACCATCCTTGCCTAGAATTGTTTTTTTGGGAGACGAAAATTTAGACATCGACTTACCTTTTGTAGAGCATATAGACAGCCTCTCAATGGTGGATAGGGAAATTGACTTCAATCCTAGTGATATAGAAAGTTTACCGACCAATGACCCTGTCCCAATCCTAAGGATGTCTGATGAACCCTTAGGTAATTCTGATTCGATTTCTAGATCCATCAATGTGACTATATCAAATATTTTATTCGACTTCGATGATAATTTTACATTAAGAATTGATAACAAAATTTTTGATGACGAGTTTGCGGATTTGTGTAGCTTGGATCCCCCTAAGTCAGCACCGATAATTGATGAGTCCACCCTACTAGTTACAACACTTCCCGACTCTAAGCAAATTTGCTTGAGGGAAGCGGAAAGATTTGACCCTTTTTTCTCTCCTGACACAGTCGGGTGATGTGATGCGGGTAATGGATAAACCTATTGTTAGATTTTACCATATGCCATTACCCCGTCAGGTGGCATACTGTAACACCCCAACCCGACCTTGGCCAAGATGCCACATTATGGTGTCTATCAGAACATATAAAATAAACGCAAGCGGAAGACTTCATAAATAAAGTAAAGTCAAGAACATCATGAATTCCAACTTACAAAATTCCAAAGTCTAAACGACATCAAATGAAATGAAAAGAAATATCCAAAACATAAGTCTAAACATCATCCAACAATGGGGAAACTAAACAAGGTAGGTTTTCTAAGCTCCTACTCTCATCACTCATGCCCAGCATCCCGCTTATTACCCGCCGCATGGAAAAGAAACGTGGCTGAGCTTAAAAAGCCCAATGAACAGATATAACGGAAACAAATAACTGAATCAAATGATTAGGCAACGGAAGCAAAAGAAACTGCTGAACAAGGTATCATATAATTAGAGCAACAATGCAGAAGAATCACCATGAAGTCACAACAATCAATCAGAGAATAATCATCATATAACAGAACATGGTAAACATAACAGAGATGCCCATCGAGCTTAGAAAGCATACCACAAGCTTAGTCATAAAATCCTGTTATAGCATAAGTGTACAAGGAGGGGAGACCTCTCAAGTACCAAAAGTGAAATGGGGTACAAGGCACCTACAAACCAGTCACTAAGTCATATCATATCATATCCATATCAATCACATATACCTAGGATGCATCCATACGCTCCCTGAAATAGAATACATATACAAGTACTAGACTATGCATATATATAACAGAATGGCCATGTGCGCATATAATCATAACAGAATGGAACACCGTGGATCAATCACACCTCCACAGAAAGTGTCAAGCCATTGGTGCCTTAATGACATGGCCATGACACCTCCATGGGTAGTTAGCTTGGGCAGCAGAACAGAATAGAACAAAACAAAGCTATCCATAATAAGCAATCATAGCATAATCAACAAAGGCATATCAACTAAACAGAATCTCAATCAATGAGATAATAAAAATATCATCATAACAGAATGGATAGCAACTGAATCATATCAAGGGGATCATAGCAATGGCTTATATCAAATGGGATCATGGCAAAGTAAGAAAATCAAAGTCAAGGATCGAGAAGTCATGAGATTAGAACCCTTACTGAGAAAGGGTAGAATATCTGTACCTTATGCAAAGCAAACCAATAAAATAGGAAAGCACACCGAAACGGGAATCACTCCTTCTTCACAGAACCTATAAAAATTAATGATCACGTATTACTTATAAGCCCATTTTATAAGTTTACTGCGTATAGTTATTCAGACTCCATAATTAGGATTTCTTTCTATTTTTAGGAACTTTCCATTTTTGGCAACTTTCTATTTTTAGTAACTTGATAGTTTTATTAACTTTCTATTTTTAGTAACTTTCTATTTTTTTGTAGTTGGCCATATTTAGAAGGTTTTCATATTTAGTAAGTTTCGATAGTTAGTAAGTTTCCCGATTAATAACTTTTAAGGTTGTAAATGACAATTTAGTAAACTTAAAGACTTAATATGACTAATATTATAGTTTAGGGTTTAATATGACAACTTATAATAGTTTAGGGTTTAAATTGACATTATAGCAAAGTTCGGGGTCTAAAATGTAAATTATGTAAATGTGACCAATTTTTATGATTGTGGCTTTCATGGACTCTTAATAACAACCCATGCAAACAATTCCCTTCATTTATTTTAAGAATCCAACTCGACCTCAAAAACCACTCGAAAATCCTTTTGTGCAGCAATCTATTCGACCCATTCTAACACCCTTATCGCCTAGTTCACAACACACAATCACACCACTTTTACACACGACATACAAGACCTTATTTCTTCCTTTTCAACCCAACCAAAACTTGACCTTTCTTTCCCTTTTTTGTTAACCAGCTTATACGACACTAACTCACATACATATGACACTCTTTTCCAGCCATTTGATGAACTCAAATAAGTACATTTTATTACCGTCATTTATCCTATTTATTTGACTTGTTTTATTATATTATCTGTGAGAATTGATACGTTAATGTTTACTTTTGTAATTCTCAGGTAAAAATAAGTATTATGTGAAACTTGGCGATTTTGGACTAATTATGGAGCAAAACAAGCAAGAAGTTAAGAGTCAACTGAAATGTACAAGATCAAGACATTCTGCTCCAGATACGCCGCATCTTACTTATTACATACGGCGCATCACTATCAAGATTTCACAAGATATTATCCAAGACAGCAAGGACATGCGCCGCATCTAAGAATGGAGTTACGCCGCATCTTCTGGCGGCGTACGAATATTTCTGAATATAATAATCTTGGACCCCACGCGAAGTTAAGTCAATGCGCCGCATCTACTTATTCTATGCGCCGCATCTAACCCTCAGACAGAAACTATAAATACCCCAAGGTCAGACGAATTTCGAGAGCCCTAGTTTTAGAAGACCGAAGACCACAGAAACCCTAAGGCCAAATTCAGTCGAAGTAGCAGCACAAGACACACCTTGAACAAAGATACAAGAGCTGTAAGAAGGTCCTGCATGTATTTAATTCATTAAGTAGTTTTGTTTTATTGTATTAGTACACTTTAATTGGTCAGGATTGATGGGCTTGTGATCATGGATTTAACCATGCACTTCGACTCCCCTTAAAATTGCTTTCCCATTAATTAAAGTTTATATGTTGATGTCTTTGGTGACTTTTATTAGTGCATTGATAACCTCTGTGTCTAGCTGAGCATTGCTTGGGTCGCCATGCCCCTTCCTCGCCTGTTTATTAGATCGCCTATGCATTCTATCGTCTGTAGAAAAGTAGGAAGAAAGATAAATGGGATAGTCATAAGTAATCATTAAGGGTTTACTCGCCGATAAGATTAGAACCAACGAGAAAGGACTTAATCTCGGTGCGTTGCATCGAACTATACACTTCATATAAAACTAGCAATAAAACAAGTGACAAGCTACTTAACTATCAGGACAGGTCTTCTTATTGTCTCAAGTATTTATCTGTGTACGTGTGTGCTACTCGCTGATTCGTGCTTATTAGTTTAGTTTATAATTAATCACAACCAAACCGTGCCAGTCTCTCAGGCTGAAACCCCCTTGCGTTAGATTAGGTTGTATAGCTAAATTAAGATATTAAAATACTGATTAGGATAACTAGATAATACGTTCCACTCTTAGTGATCGACACTCTACTTACCATTAAATTCATACTGAACGGGTACACTGCTCGTTAAAGTGTGTGTGTTATTGATAAGTCGGCTAAATATAAATTTAAAACTTGAATACTGCTAAAACCACAACGACATACCGTGGGTATAAATTAGAGCATACGCACACGCGCATCAAGTTTTTGGCGCCGTTGCCGGGGAGTGAATTGTTATTATCTGTTAATTTGATTAGTATTTTAATTAGGTTTTTCTTTTTAATTTTAATTCTAACCGCTAACTCTGTTGTATATTAGGTTAAATTGCATTCATTGTATTATTTCCATATTTTCTGTTTTGTGTGTTTATTTGTTTTCTTTTATTTTTGTTTATTTTCGTTTATTTTTATTTTTGTTTTTATTTTTCGTATTTTCTGTATTCTGCTATCGTTGTACTGAGCTTATTCAAACGATACGGCGCATCTATTTTCATAGATACGGCGTATTGCGTTTACTTTTTATAAAATACAACGCGTTTAATTAATTCGAATACGACGCATCTTTCCCCAAGATACGGCGTATTCTGTTTTTAATAAGAAATTTTTCTAAACGTTAACGCCATACGGCGCATCTGTTTTTACAGATACGGCGTATCTATTATTTTAACTAAAAACAGTTTTCGAATTCATTAAATAACAAGAGGCGACGCATCGATTTTGTCGATACGGCGCATCTTTACTGATAATCAAAAATTTTATATTTTGAAACGTAACGAAGTTACGGCGTATTAGTTTTTGCTGATACGACGCATTAAATTTTTTATAAGTATAACTAATTTTTGATTATTTAAACATACGGCGCATTTGATTTATCGAGCGCGGCGTATTGCTTTTCTGAATAAAAGTCTGATTTATTTTTTTAACGTATTAAGATACGGCGTATCCCATTTATAGGATACGGCGCATCGTCAGCTGATATCAGCAACTTTTATTTACTTTGATTGTTTCACTCTTCTTTTGCACGAGTAAGTTTTATTTCAGGAAGATGGACGATCCGGATATTACAATGGAAGAATATGTTAGGTTTGAAGAGGAAAAAGCCTTGAGCAATAATCAGGTGTATGATTGGAAAAGAGCAAGATATGGTGCACAAGTCATTGAGACGAAAGAAATCACTATGGAAGAATACTTGATTTTAGGACAAGAAAAGTCAAGGAAAGAAAGAAACAAGTTGCCGTTTCAACACACTTGGTGTATGTCAAATGATGATGAAGAAGATTCATATACCGTGAAACCAATTCCAGCAATTGTTCTTGATAGTACTTTTTCTCCGGAGATTGCACAAGATGATGTGTATACGGAACCCTACGTTGAAGAATATTCTGCAATCGTATTACCACCATTAGACAATCCAACGGATGAAGATGAAAAGTATTCTAATTTTGATTTCGAACCATTTGACGCCATAGTTTATGATGACATACCTCAACCAGATTTTGACCCAACGAGGGATTTTGAAGAAATCTGGGATTACTTATTTAAGGATGAAATCCGGGACAATGCTGAAATTGCAATACCACTAGTTGAAGATGGAGATTCACAAGATGAATTGGAGTCAATTACAACACAAAGTGGTACAAATTTATTTAATTTTATTAATCCCGTTACTAATAATCTTGCTAGTTTTCCTAAACAAGTTGCAAAACAAAAAGATGATGAGGTGAAATTTATTACACTACCTATTGAAGCACATGAAGCACCTGTGATCAACCCGTATTTGGTGGAGCTTAAAGAAGAGTTTGGTGATGAGATCTTAAACATTGCTATGATTGATGAAGATGATGATTTCGACCCTATGAAGGTTATAGAGGAACTCGAACTTTTACTTGCTAAAGACCCTTTCTCATCTTCTGCGGAAGTCAAGGGACGCCTTACTACCAAAGAGACTAACCAAGAAGAAGGGAGACTCATTTTTCCTCAACACACTACTCTTTCAGATGAAATGGTCAAGTCATCCAATTTATCTACCAAACCGGGTAAGGATAGGAAAGATGTACACATATTGCCAAGGTATGATCTTTATTTATTTCTTCCATCTTTACTAGCAAATTTACACTCTTTTCGTATTTATTGCTATTATCACCCGCACTTGATCCCAAGTGGGGGGAACAACACCCTATTACACAGTAAATAAGGGTGGAGTCAGGCTCGTGACTCGAACAAAAACAAGCGCTTCGTGGGAGGCAACCCATGCTTATCTTTTATTTTATTTTTTGATTTTGCATTGAGTCTGTCAGGCCCGCAGAAGATACGGCGCATCTCCATCCTAAGATGCGACGCATCTCCTGCACTGGTCATATCTTACTTAATTTTCTGCATTTTTATTTTTAACTTTAAAACTCTTTGTCAGTTTATTTTAAATGCGGCGCATCCCTGGTTAAGGATGCGATGCATCTTTTATTCTGATTCGTATTTATTCCAGGCTTGATACGGCGTATCTTCTTCCATAAGATACGGCGTATCGACTGACCTGATGATTTTCATTTTAATTTTTACATTTTATTTTTACTAACTACTAATGTATTATGCAAGTTTGAACCTTCTTAATTTAGGTGTGTTTAAGTCTTGGTGGTATTATAGATTCCTGCATTTCCTATGGATACATTAAATATGAAGCTTAAACGTTCTCATCCACAAGAAAGATGATTTTTGCTCTTATACGAATAATGGAGGATCATACCGAGCAAATCTCAGGGGAGTTTTTCTGTTCTAATTCTTTTATTTTCCAGTTTTTAATCTTTGATACAAACAACGAGGACGTTGTTTAACTTAAGTGGGGGGATTGGAGAATTAGAACACTTACTTGTCCTAAACTTTTCAAAATATGCTTAAAATTTGCTTAATATATCAAAATTTAAAATTTTTAGCATGTTTTTGTTTAAAGTCTAAATTACATAGCTGCACACATGACGTTATTTTCAAAAATTGTGATTTTTCAAAATTCACAAATCTATGAGTGTGCCGGTGACTTGTAAACTTTAGAACTTGGCTTGTATACTATTCGAGACCACCATAATAAGTATTATTTTTATAATTGGAATGACTTGTCTAAATTGGTAAAATTCTAGGATTACACCCAAATAGCCTTTATATGTTTTGTGTTATTAGCTAACTACACTGGTTAGTTAACCCCCATATAAACCCTTTTGTTACTCTCATTTTTAGAGTAAGATACCCCTAGAAAAACACTCAGAGCCATTCCTTTCGTTTCTTACACCTTTGTTATAATGTTTCGTTACACCCTTACACCTTAGCTTACCCTGTAGATTAAAATCCGTGGTTGGTTAATTGCTTTAGGCAAAGTGTGTTTCCTTACATTACCTGTGTTCGCGTGCGTAATTCATTATCTTTGGTTAGGTCGGGAAATTGCACAATGCAATTGGAATGAAAGTAAATATTGTATATCTTTGAGTTTATTTTTCGTGTGTTTACTACTTTCACTATTACCGTTATTTCTGAATGTATGAAAAGTATGGAAAAATTATCCGGAAAGAAAGTGATAGAAAAGTTGTGAAATTTTACACATTTATGTTTATGTTTCGAAAAAAAAAAAAAATCGAAAAAATAAGAAAAGAAAAAGAAAAAGGAAAAGTTGGAAGATTGTTTTTACCAACTTATGTAAAGTTTTGTATTAAGTGGTCGATATCACCACTAGTTGTTGTATATTATATCTATGGATTGAATAGGAGTTGAACGTTATGAGAACGTCAACTTAAGGTTATTCTTTGATTGAGATCTTGTTGAGTATAATTCATGTCTACCTAAAGCGTGTGTTTCAAGTGTTAAAGCGTGAGTTATTCTATGATATGAGTCTTATTCATGGGATGGTTGGGATAGTGATTAACCACACTTAGGATTTTAATTTATCTGTTTTGTTTATTTTTCATTTTACACCAATTTGTATCCCAAATATTATCCATACCCTATATTATTCTTTATCCAAACCTTTGAATTATTGAGATTAGGGATTTGAGCAATCTTAAGTATCGTAGTCGTGGATTCGGCTATGTATTTATGATTTTGTCGCCCTTTTTGATATAATATTATTGGTGAAGATTACTTGGTCCTATCTTTAGCCTATTCGAGTTAAGGATTTGAGCAATTGCAAGTATCGTGTTCGTGGATTCGATCATGTATTTGTGATTTTGTCGCCTTTTCTGGAATTTAAGATCGATAGAGATTAAGGAGAATGATTAACCCTTAACCTATAAACCCATTTTACCGCTTTAGACTTGTTATTCCTTGGCTTTAGTGGAGGAGATGCGTATACTTGCCAAGCTTATGATAGAATATTCGTCACGACTGGACAGTTAAACGATTAGATTTGCTTTTATCAGAATATTTTATTTTACTTCTAATTCGTTAAGTGTTTGGTTGTGTGATCATGACAAAAAATGAATACATGCTTAAATATAAAAATAAATCCTAATATCTTTTAGGATACATTTTCATAAGATTAATTCTAAGGTTTACTTGGGGACAAGTAAAGTTCAAGTGGGGGGATATTTGATGAACTCAAATAAGTACATTTTATTACCGTCATTTATCCTATTTATTTGACTTGTTTTATTATATTATCTGTGAGAATTGATACGTTAATGTTTACTTTTGTAATTCTCAGGTAAAAACAAGTATTATGTGAAACTTGGCGATTTTGGACTAATTATGGAGCAAAACAAGCAAGAAGTTAAGAGTCTACTGAAATGTACAAGATCAAGACATTCTGCTCCAGATACGCCGCATCTTACTTATTACATACGGCGCATCACTATCAAGATTTCACAAGATATTATCCAAGACAGCAAGGACATGCGCCGCATCTAAGAATGGAGTTACGCCGCATCTTCTGGCGGTGTACGAATATTTCTGAATATATTAATCTTGGACCCCACGCGAAGTTAAGTCAATGCGCCGCATCTACTTATTCTATGCGCCGCATCTAACCCTCAGACAGAAACTATAAAAACCCCAAGGTCAGACGAATTTCGAGAGCCCTAGTTTTAGAAGACCGAAGACCACAGAAACCCTAAGGCCGAATTCAGTCGAAGTAGCAGCACAAGACACACCTTGAACAAAGATACAAGAGCTGTAAGAAGGTCCTGCATGTATTTAATTCATTAAGTAGTTTTGTTTTATTGTATTAGTACACTTTAATTGGTCAGGATTGATGGGCTTGTGATCATGGATTTAACCATGCACTTCGACTCCCCTTAAAATTGCTTTCCCATTAATTAAAGTTTATATGTTGATGTCTTTGGTGACTTTTATTAGTGCATTGATAACCTCTGTGTCTAGCTGAGCATTGCTTGGGTCGCCATGCCCCTTCCTCGCCTGTTTATTAGATCGCCTATGCATTCTATCGTCTGTAGAAAAGTAGGAAGAAAGATAAATGGGATATTCATAAGTAATCATTAAGGGTTTACTCGTCGATAAGATTAGAACCAACGAGAAAGGACTTAATCTCGGTGCGTTGCATCGAACTATACACTTCATATAAAACTAGCAATAAAACAAGTGACAAGCTACTTAACTATCAGGACAGGTCTTCTTATTGTCTCAAGTATTTATCTGTGTACGTGTGTGCTACTCGCTGATTCGTGCTTATTAGTTTAGTTTATAATTAATCACAACCAAACCGTGCCAGTCTCTCAGGATGAAACCCCCTTGCGTTAGATTAGGTTGTATAGCTAACTTAAGATATTAAAATACTGATTAGGATAACTAGATAATACGTTCCACTCTTAGTGATCGACACTCTACTTACCATTATATTCATACTGACCGGGTACACTGCTCGTTAAAGTGTGTGTGTTATTGATAAGTCAGCTAAATATAAATTTAAAACTTGAATACTGCTAAAACCACAGCGACATACCGTGGGTATAAATTAGAGCATACGCACACGCGCATCACCATTCGACACACACAAATACACACCCAAAACAAACCCATTCGACACACACAAACACCACACTATTTCCAGCCCATACTCACTACGACACCCTACAATGTACCCCATATCATACCACATAAAAGGACTATTTAACGAACCCTTGATTTCTCTTTTTACGCCCAACCCCTTTTTAACGCCATAAACACCACACACTCAACCTCATTAAACACGCCCCAAACCATGCATGCAATCTTCTCTATTTTAGCATGTCTAACACACCAGGTTTTACAGCCCTATAATTGACCCATTAATATCCACACACATGCATGCAATCCCCTCTTTTTATACGTATACTTTACCAGGTTTCATGTTTACATAAGTCTAATTTAAATCATGCATGCAGTCTACTTGCAGTAGCAAAATAAAAAACCCATATCGACATATGTATATATATATATATATATATATATATATATATATATATATATATATATATATATATATATATATATATATATATATATATATATATATATATATATATATATATATATATATATATATCATTTCATGTGTTTAAAACTCATATTCGATGCAATATAAATCCAGGTTTTAGAGGGTATAATAGATCCAACAACATACATGTAATTCTGATTTTATTAGCCATCTACAACCCTACATCGTCCTGTACATATTTCAATATTTCATTGCATTAGTTTTCCAGGTTTCAGGTTGTATATTATGATCAAAACAGAAGTTACAAGACTAGATTTTATAAGCTTGTATATACCTTCATTCGAATGACAAGTAAAAGCCCTAGATTCACCCACATACGTTCATCATTTTATACAACCAATACCTATCATTTTATGTGACATAAATTTTTTCTTCTCACCCTTATTATGATTGACCAGGCTTTGTTTTTGATTGCAAGCTATTAACATTTCATGTGTAAGTCGAGAGAAAACAAGGAACTAAGGTGATGATACCTTGGTGTCGATTGAAGATGAACAAGAACAAAAGAAACACAACCAGAATCGAACCAAATAATCACCCTATTCGAACAAATCAACACCCCCTTCGAACCCAGTTTCCCACGATAAAAAACACCCTCTTGATACCTCCTTCGAACCACCTTTTGTACTACTTTAATGCTTCTCCAAATGTGTAGCCGACTTGAACTTTATTTAGGGTTTTATGAGTGAGTTTGAAATGGGAAAACTCGGTGTATATAGGAGAGAAGATAGGGAAGTTGGAGCTGTTTATTTGGCCGAGCAATAGGGATTAGATGAGACCAACTTTTCATTTTAAAATCCAACATGCATCTAGACCTTTCCATGTTATATGTTGTGTACAACATTTTATTCCTTTTGAACCTATGTAATCGTGTGACATAGAACTTAGTTTTACATGGGTGGTCGATTTTTATGTAGCTTATGTTGTTGGTTTTACATTTTGTAAATTCTCTTATTATATCTCATAACTATTTAAGGTGTATTCGGGTTTAAGGTTCAACTTAGTAACGGATTTTTGGAACCCACATTTTAGTTTATTATAATTCTTCCCCTCTAAAAAGAAAAATTTCGTCCTCGAAATTTGAAGTAATAAAATCAAATGAACACGTACCGAATCACGAAAAGAAATGTGGATAGCTAGCTCGCATTGATTCTTCAGTCTCCCAAGTAGCCTCGCTCTCGGGATGATTCTTCTAAAAAATCTTAAAGAATGGAATAGTTTTGGTTCTCATGACTCGATCTTGACGCTCCAGAATAGCCTCAGGCTCCTCAATACAGGACAAATCTTCTCGAATCTGATCCAAAGGATAAGTAACAACATGGAGCGGATGATAATTGTATCCCCTCAGAAGAGATACATGGAACACATTATGCACATGGGAGAGTTGCGGAGGAAGTGCCAAACGATAAGAAACTTCACCAACGCGGTCTAAAATCTCAAACGGACCAATGAAAAGCGGACCAAGTTTCCCCTTAATACCAAAATACTTAACACCACGAAAAGGAGAAACCTTGAGGAAAACACGATCACCAGGACTAAATTCCATAGCACATCGATGACGATCAGCATAACTTTTCTGTCGAGCTCTAGCTTCCCTGAGCTTTTCCTTAGCAATGGAAAACTTCTCATTAGTCACTTCAATCAATTTGGGACCTGCAATAAGCCGTTCCGCAACCTCATTCTAACAGATAGGAGCCCTACACTTTTGCCCATACAACAACTCGAAAGGAGCCCCTTTAATACTAGCATGCCAACTGTTGTTATAGGCAAACTCAACCAAACACAAGTACTCATCCCAATGTCCCGACCACTCTAGAGCACAAGCTCTCAACATATCTTCCAGAGTTTGAATAGTGCGTTCTGACTGCCCGTCGGTTTGAGGATGAAACGCCGTACTAAACTTAAGTCGAGTATCCCAAGCCTTATGCAAACCCTTCCAGAAATGTGAAGTAAACCGAGGATCTCTGCCAGATATAATAGCTGCCGGTGTGCCATGCAAACGAACAATCTCTCGCTGAAAATTTTTGGCCAACTTTCTAACCGAATAATCCTTCCGAATGGGCAAAAAATGAGCGGATTTGGTTAAATGATCCACAACAACCCAAATAGCATCATGCTTCTGGAGAGTACGAGGTAAGCCGGTAACAAAATCCATAGAGATCTGATCCCACTTCCAAGTAGGAATATCTAAAGGCTCCAAAAGGCCACTAGCACGCTGATGCTCGATCTTAACCTGTTGACAGGTCATACACTTAGCCACAAACATCGCCACATCCTGTTTCATACCGTTCCACCAAAAATGCTGCTTCAAATCCCTATAAATCTTCGTAGAACCTGGATGAATAGTAAAAGGAGAACTGTGTGCCTCAGATAACACAGCTTCTCGAATAGAAGGATCATTAGGAACACACAAGCGATCACCATACCATACAATCCCATCATCGTCAACACAAAACTCCATTTGCTTTCCTTCTTCCACGTTCTGAATAATAGACCACAACTCTCCATCGTCTTTCTGAGCCTCTTTAATTCTTAGCATAAGATTAGACTCCACTTTCAAACTAGCCCAGTAACCATCATACCCACGAACACATAACTCCACCTCCATTAGTTCCAAGTCGTTGAGTATTCTAGGCTCAATCTCAAGGCTAGCAATAATCCCTGACTTCCTACTAAGAGCATCTGCCACTACATTCGCCTTACCCGGATGGTACTGAATGTTAGCATCATAGTCCTTCAAAAGTTCTAACCAACGCCTCTGCCTCATATTCAACTCCTTCTGTGTGAAGATATACTTTAGGCTTTTGTGATCAGTGAAAATGTCACAAGTCTCACCATATAAGTAATGTCTCCAAATCTTGAGTGCAAAAACTATAGCTGCTAACTCCAAGTCATGAGTCGGATAATTCTCTTCATATGGTTTCAACTGTCTAGATGCGTAGGCGATAACCTTCCCATGCTGCATAAGAACACATCCCAGACCTTTCTTCGAAGCATCACTGTAAATCTGAAAACCACCAGTACCCGACAGAAGAGTAAGAATAGGTGCGGAAACTAGTCTCTTCTTCAACTCCTCAAAGCTCTTCTCCTTTTCCTCAATCCAAACAAATTTCTCACCTTTCCGCATTAGTTTCATCAACGGCAGAGCTAGACGTGAAAATCCCTCAAAAAATATCCGATAGTAACCAGCAAGCCCTAAGAAACTTCTAACTTCAGTCACATTCGTCGGTCTTGGCCACTTGGTGATAGCCTCAACCTTTGCCGGATCCATTTTAATCCCATCACCCGATACAACATGTCCCAAAAAACGCCACTTGCTCCAACCAAAACTCACATTTAGAAAACTTAGCATATAACTTCTTTTGGCGCAGAATCTCCATCACGATATGAAGATGCTCCTCATGCTCTTTCTTCATCTTTGAATAGATCAGAATGTCATCAATAAACACGATGACGAATTTATCCAGATACTCATGGAATACACGGTTCATCGAATCCATGAAGACAGCTGGAGCATTAGTCAAACCGAATGGCATCACTAAGAAATCATAATGACCATAACGAGTACGGAAAGCGGTCTTAGGAACATCCTGCTCCTTCACACGCAGCTGGTGATAACCGGATCTCAAATCAATTTTAGAAAAGAATTTTGCTCCCTGAAGCTAATCAAATAAGTCGTCAATACGGGGAAGCGGATAACGATTTCTGACAGTGATACGGTTCAACTCACGATAGTCGATACATAACCTCATACTGCCGTCTTTCTTCTTTACAAACAGAACTGGTGCACCCCACGGAGATACACTTGGACGAATGAAACCACGCTCTAAGAGTTCCTGAAGCTGCTCCTTCAATTCTTTTAATTCAACTGGTGTCATACGATATGGAGCTTTGGAAATGGGTTCGGCACCCGGAATCAAATCAATACTAAATTCAACTTCCCGTGCAGGAGGCATACCCGGAAGTTCATCAGGAAACACATCAGGAAAATCACAAACAACTGGATGACTCTCGATACTGGGACCATCCAAGGAAGTATCTTTAATCGAAGCCAAGAATCCTTCACAACCATGTGAAAGTAATGAACGAGCTTTCATAGCTGAAATAATCTTAACAGACTTACCAGGTTAGGAACCCTGGTAAAAAAATTCAGGAGCATTTAGATCACCAAATATAACTAGTCTGGCATGACAGTCGATAGTCGCCCGATGCTTGGACAACTAGTCCATGCCCAGAATATTATCAAAATCATGTATGTCCAACGGGAGCAAATTAACAGAACGGGTCTTATCGGTAAAACGTAGAGGACATTTCATAAATTCATGATCTATAATCACATGATTCTTCATAGGGGTCAAAATAGATAGAGCATATTTTATGGTGTTGCGGGTATATTAATGTGTTTGGCAAACGAAGTAGAAATCACCGAATGTGTAGCACCCGTATCAAATAAAACAAATACCATACGATCATATAAATAAAGAGTGCCTGAAAAGATACCTGAGGCACTAGCTGCCTGATCTCTGGTCAAGCAGTACACTCGACCCTTAGTAGCTGGCTGTCGATCATTCCCATTACCCCTGTTGTTGTTGTTGCCACCATACTTAGGACAATCCCTCCTAATATGATCAGTCGAACCACATGAGAAACATGCACCCGAAGTCTTATAACAAGCCCTCCCCGGGTGAAACTTTCCTCAAGTATCACAAGCAGTAGCCGAAGCCCAATCTGTACCACCTCTCTGACTAGATGAACCTGAAGAACGATGTTGTTGATAACAACAGTGCTGCTGATCCCGATACTGCTGGTCACGTCTCGACCTCTGGTTGTTGTAGCCATGCCTATCATTTCCCCGTCTATCGTTACCCCGATGATCATTACCCCTCGAGCCATTACCCTGCTGATTGTTCCCCTGAACCGGTCGCACATGCTCCCCATCCTGATATCTCTTCACACCTTGTCTAGCTCTCTCCTGCATGATTTCAATGTTACGAACATCATTAGCCACCTGTGCTACGTCATCAAACTGGATATTCACTATCCCATCTAAGAGGTCATTTCGAAGTGCCTACTTGAACTTATTAGCCTGCTCCTCCTGGGTTCCCGCCTTGGCTCCCAAGAATCCAGCCAAACGAAGAAACCTCTTCATAAACTCAGTACTCGTCTCTCTCTCAAACTGATAAATAGAATGGTACTCCCTCTAAAACTTCTCTTTCTCGGACCTCGGAAAATACTGAAGAAAGAAAGTGTCACGAAAATCGTTCCATGACAAGTCAGCAACAAAGTCATCTCCACCCTTCGCCTGCTTATAAGCTTTCCACCAGCTAAGGGCATCACCTTCAAACTTATAGCTAGCAAGTCTAGCTTTAAACACATCATCACAGCCCAGAACCTCAAATATCTTCTCTATATGGGCGATCCAATTCTCCGCATCAACCGGAGCATTCGTAGAACTGAAAGAACGAGGCTTTTGCTTACAAAACCTCTCCAACCAAGTATGAATAGTCACTGGCGGATTACCAGCGCCCGAACCACCGCTACCACTACCACTGGCCATATTCTGATGGATCTCAGTCGTGATCCATTCGGTAAGGCCCGAAATCAGTGCATCAACGGCCCGCTGAACTACGGCAGCAAATGCAGGGTTGGCACTGAAATCTTCGTTATGACGAGTGTTAACCATCTGAAAGGTCATAAACGAATTAGCGAAGATAAAATGAAGTTAAGGATCAAAATACGAAGGAAAAGATCATGCCAAAATGAAACCTAATGTCTACCCAATCCTCACCGGTCAAATCCTAAGTCCTACAGGGCAAAACCTAAGGGTCCAAATTTCACAGGCCATAACTTATGAGCTACAAGTCGCAACCTGGCTCTGATACCATAATTGTAACACCCCAACCCGACCTTGGTCAAGATGCCACATTATGGTGTCTATCAGAACATATAAAATAAACGCAAGCGGAAGACTTCATAAATAAAGTAAAGTCAAGAACATCATGACTTCCAACTTACAAACTTCCAAAGTCTAAACGACATCAAATGAAATGAAATGAAATATCTAAAACATAAGTCTAAACATCATCTAACAATGGGGAAACTAAACAAGGTAGGTCTTCTAAGCTCCTACTCTCATCACTCATGCCCAGCATCCCGCTTATTACCTGCCGCATGGAAAAGAAACGCGGCTGAGCTTAAAAAGCCCAGTGAACAGATATAACGGAAACAAATAACTGAATCAAATGATTAGGCAACGGAAGCAAAAGAAACTGCTGAACAAGGTATCATATAATCAGAGCAACAATGCAGAAGAATCACCATGAAGTCACAAAAATCAATCAGATAATAATCATCATATAATAGAACAGGATAAACATAACAGAGATGCCCATTGAGCTCAGAAAGCATACCACATGCTTAGTCACAAAATCCTGTCATAACATAGTACAAGGAGGGGAGACCTCTCAAGTACCAGAAGTGAAATGGGGTACAAGGCACGTACAAACCAGTCACTAAGTCATATCATATCATATCATATCCATATCATTCACATATACCTATGATGCATCCATACGCTCCCTGAAACAGAATACATATACAAGTACTAGACTATGCATATATATAACAGAATGGCCATGTGCGCAAATAATCATATAATCATAACAAAAGGGCAGGTCGTGGATCAATCACACCTCCACAGAAAGTGTCATGCCATTGGTGCCTCAATGACATGGCCATGGTACCTCCATGGCTAGTTAGCTCGGGCAATAGAACATAACAGAACAAAACAAAGCTATCCATAATAAGCAATCATAGCATAATCAACAAAGGCATATCAACTTAACAGAATCTCAATCAATGAGATAATAAACATATCATCATAACAGAATGGATAGAAACTGAATCATATCAAGGGGATCATAGCAATGGCTTATATCAAATGGGATCATGGCAAAGTAAGCAAATCAAAGTCAAGGATCGAGAAGTCATGAGATCAGAACCCTTACTGAGAAAGGGTAGAATATATGTACCTTATGCAAAGCAAACCAACAAAATAGGAAAGCACACCGAAACAGGAATCACTCCTTCTTCACAGAACTTATACAAATTAATGATCACGTATTACTTATAAGCTCATTTTATAAGTTTACTGCGTATAGTTATTCAGATTCCATATTTAGGATTTCTTTCTATCTTTAGAAACTTTCCATTTTTAGCAACTTTATTTTTTAGTAAGTTTCTAGTTTTAGTAACTTTCTATTTTTAGTAACTTGCCATATTTAGAATGTTTCCATATTTAGTAAGTTTCCATAATTAGTAAGTTTCCCGATTAATAACTTTTAAGGTTGTAAATGACAATTTAGTAATCTTAAAGACTTAATATGACCAATATTATAGTTTAGGGTTTAATATGACAACTTATAATAGTTTAGGGTTTAAATTGACATTATAGCAAAGTTCGGGCTCTAAAATGTAAAATATGACCAATTTTTATGTTTGTGGCTTCATGGACTCTTAATAACAACCCATGCAAAAAATTACCTTCGTTTATTTTAAGAATCCAACTCGACCTCAAAAACCACTCGAAAATCCTTTTGTGCACCAATCTATTCGACCCATTCTAACACCCTTATCGCCTAGTTCACAACACACAATCACACCCCTTTTACACACGACATACAAGACCTTATTTCTTCCTTTTCAACCCAACCAAAACTTGACCTTTCTTTCCCTTTTTTTGTTAACCAGCTTATACGACACTAACTCACATACATATGACACTCTTTTCTAGCCATTCGACATATACAAATACATACCCAAAACAAACCCATTCGACACACACAAACACCACACTTTTTCATGCCCATACTCACTATGACACCCTACAATGTACCCCATATCATACCACATAAAAGGACTATTTAACAAACCCTTGATTTCCCTTTTTACGCCCCACATCCAACCCCTTTTTAACGCCATAAACACCACACACTCAACCTCATTAAACACGCCCCAAACCATGCATGCAATCTTCTCTATTTTAGCATTTCTAACACACCAGGTTTTACAGCCCTATAATTAACCCATTAATATCCACACACATGCATGCAATCCCCTCTTTTTATACGTATACTTTACCAGGTTTCATGTTTACACAAGTCTAATTTAAATCATGCATGCAGTCTGCTTCCAGTAACAAAATAAAAAACCCATATCGACATATGTATATATATATATATATATATATATATATATATATATATATATATATATATATCGTTTCATGTGTTTAAAACTCATATTCCATGCAATATAAATCCAGGTTTTAGAGGGTATAATAGATCCAACAACATACATGTAATTCTGATTTTATTAGCCATCTACAACCCTACATCGACCTGTACATATTTCAATATATCATTGCATTAGTTTTCCAGGTTTCAGGTTGTATATTATGATCAAAACAGAAATTACAAGACTAGATTTTATAATCTTGTATATACCTTCATTCGAATGACAAATAAAAGCCCTAGATTCACCCACATACGTTCATTATTTTATGCAGCCAATACCTATCATTTTATGTGACATAAATTGTTTCTTTTCACCCTTATTATGATCGACCAGGCTTTGTTTTAGGTTGCAAGCTATTAACATTTCATGTGTAAGTCGAGAGAAAACAAGGAACTAAGGTGATGATACCTTGGTGTCGATTGAAGAAGAACAAGAACAAAAGAAATACAACCAAAATCGAACCAAATAATCACCCTATTCGAACAAATCAACACCCCCTTCGAACCCAGTTTCCCACGATAAAAAACACCCTCTTGACACCTCTTTCGAACCACCTTTTGTACTACTTTAATGCTTCTCCAAATGTGCAGCCGACTTGAACTTTATTTAGGGTTTTATGAGTGACTTTGAAATGGGAAAACTCAGTCTATATAGGAGGGAAGATAGGGAAGTTGGAGCTGTTTATTTGGCCGAGCAATAGGGATTAGATGAGACCAAGTTTTCATTTTAAAATCCAACATGCATCTAGACCTTTCCATGTTATATGTTGTGTACAACATTTTATTCCTTTTGGACCTATGTAATCGTGTGACATAGAACTTAGTTTAACATGGGTGGTCGAATTTTATGTAGCTTATGTTGTAGGTTTTACATTTTGTAAATTCTCTTATTGTATCTCATAACTATTTAAAGTGTATTTGGGTTTAAGGTTCAACTTAGTAACGGATTTTTGGAACCCATGTTTTAGGTTATTATACATACTCACCTAAGGATGTGTTGTATCGCTTCTTCCAGCGAAACTTAACACTAAGTGATGGATGTGACCATGAGCTTAGAAGTAAGTAACCGTAGAGTCAAGCTAGAGATTCGAACAAAAACAAGCGCTTTGCGGGAGGCAACCCGCGTTATCTATCTATCTATCTTTATTTTATTTTATTTTTCCTTTTATTCTGAATAAGTGTGATGTGGTATTCGGATTAGTGTGGGGGAGTGTTTCTCTCCATGTTGTGTTTTGTGGGTATCCGTTTTTGCTTAGCAGATTCCCTATGATCATGAAGACCTCCGTGCTTGTTTTCAAACCTTCCAAAACTCGGTCTCCGATCATTTGCATTATTATATTTAGGGAAATCCTTTATTATATGTGCTTATCTGATATAGTTTTCCCCTATCACACTTGGAATTTTAAGAATTTGTGTTGGGAATTAAATATTCAAGTACTTGGTTTTGTCAAAGAACAGTTTGTAATGCTGAAGAATAACACTAAAAGTTTGTTCTGCTAGTTTTCATGGAACTGCTTGTCATGCAGATGCACCTGCTATTGAAGACGTGTAAGGAGATAAGTATAGAATAGATTTTGTGTATATCTTATAAAGTTAGACTTATACGTATATTCTACATGTTTAGACTATTGATACTTATCTTGTAAAGGACTCCTTGTGCTATAAAAGGAGGTCCTAGGTTAGATGTTATGAATGGATGTTTTGTTAAGCTTCAAGGTTTTAAACCCTAGTGATACTCAAGATCACTCGTATTATACTTAAAAATATTGAAGCATTTGGTTACATCATAAACTGTTCATACAATACATTACTGTTACATTGAAAAATCTTCTAAGTATCAAGTAGTAGATTCCGCATACTATTTGGTATACATTCAAAGTATCCTCAACACAACTCTCGTATGTTTAGATCCTCACAAGTGGTATCAGAGCCAGTTTTCTGATACTTTGATTTAGAAGATCCTTACAGAAGAACTCTTTATTCCCTATTAAGAAGATGGACATGGAGACTACTCAGACCAACACTGCTGCCAAGTTACCTATGCTCAAACAGAATGACTTTGAGATGTGGAGGCTCAGGATTGAGCAGTACTTTCAAGTACAAGATTATGCTCTATGGGAAATCATAGAGTATGGCAACTCCTTCAAACCATCAACAACTGAATCAACAGTTGATGGTCATAAAGTTACAACTGTTAACACTTCTCCTGTTACTATAGAAGAAAAGCTCTAGAAAAAGAATGATGTTAAAGCAAGGAGCTTGTTACTAATGACCATCCCTAATGATCAACTTCTGACTTTCAGCAAATACAAGGATGCCAAATCCTTGTTTGAAGGAATAACTACCAGGTTTAGTGGTAATGAAGCCACCAATAAGACACAGAAGACTTTGCTGAAGCAGAATTTTGATAACTTCAGTGCTACTAGCAATGAATCTCTTGATCATATGTTCAACAGGCTGCAAAAGATAATCAGCCAACTGGCTGTATTAGGTGTTGAGATCCCCCAAGAAGATATTAATTCCAAATTTCTATGAAGTTTTCCTGCTGATTGGTACACTCATCTAGTTGTTTGAAAAAACAAGCCCGAAATTGATACAATGAGTCATAATGATCTGTACAACAATTTTAAAATCGTTGAACAGGAGGTAAAGAAGTCTGGAAGTTCAAGTTCTAGTTCTGGGAACATGGCATTTGTGTCATCTCCCAGTAATATCAATCCAGAGGAGGTTAATGTCGCTTCAGTAGTTAGTACTGCTAACCCTAATGTTTGTACTGCTAGTTCACAAACTAGTACTGCTGGCACAGGTGATGCTACATTCTATGCTTTCCTGACCAGTCAAGCCAATGGGTCTCTGCTATCCCATGAAGATCTTGCAAAGGCAGATGAAGATGACATGGAAGAGATGGATTTGAAGTGGCAGATATCACTGCTAAGCATGAGAGCCAAGAAATTCTGGCAGAGAACAGGGAAGAAGATCACAATCAGTGGTAGTGATACAGCTGGGTTTGATAAATCAAAGGTGGAGTGTTTCAACTGTCATAAGTTGGGACACTTTGCTAGAGAATGCAGAAGACCAAGGCAGTAGGACAACAGAAGCAAAGGTTATGGGAATAAGAAGGAAAATAGGAAGGGTGTAGAATTGGAAGAGCCTTCTTCAAAGGAAATGGTTGCTATAGATGGTCTTGGATATGATTAGAGCTTTATGGCTGATGAAGAAAAAGCACCAACTGAGATGGCACTTATGGCATTTTCTGACTCTGAGGTACATTCAGTAACAAGTTGTTCAAAATCTTGTTCTGCTTTAAAAGATTATGAAACACTTAAAACGCATTATGATGAGCAAATAATAGAGCTAAACCAAACTAATTATAATTTAGCAAATCATTAAAGAGGTTTAGCTGTATTAGAAGAGAAAATATTATTTTATAAGAAAAATGAGTCTGTCTTTTTTGAAGATATTGCTGTGCTTAAAAGAGATATTTTTCATAAAGATGCTGAGATAAGTGTGCTTAGAAATGAGTTGGAAAAGATTAAGAAAGCAAAAGATAACATACACTTAAATGTAGACACTCTAGAATATGCATCTAAAGGAGTTAATAAGATCATTGAGTGTCAACTTGTTAATAAAGCTAAGTCAGGATTAGGTCACAAAATATGTCCACCTCCACATAGAGGAGTACCTTCACCCCTAGGTATTGACTTGGAACACACATGTTTAGATGAATTTCAAGAGCCTAAATTTGAATATGGATCTAAGGCTAAGGAAAGTGTTAGTATAGATAAACCTGAAGAGGTTAATGAATCTTTTGAGAGTGCCAGTGACACCTCACTTGTTGAGGAAAAGGTGTCAGAAGATAAGATGAATTCAGATGCACCAATTATTGAAGATTGGGAATCTGATAATGAGGATCAGGTTGAGTCTAAACCTGAGGTAGAAAAGCAAAAAGAAACTGATGTTCCTAAGGTAGTTAAGGTAGAAAATGTTATACGTAGAAAACAAATAAAACAAGCTAGGCCAACAGTTAAATATGTTGATTTGTAAAGGTCAACAAGTAGGTCTTAATGCCCTAGGGAAACCAGAGAAGCAGGAACAATCTTAAGTCCCAACAACTAGGCAATGAGTTTCTTATGTACAATAAGGCTTGCTATGTTTGTGGTAGCTTTGATCACTTGCAGACTTTTTGCAACAACCATCAAGGGAAAAGGAAAGTTAATGGGAATACAAGGGTGAATGGGAATACAAATGCAAGAGTGAACATAAAATGTTTTCCAAGAAACACTCACCCTAAAGTTAACAGTAATATAACTCCCAGAGCAGTTTTGATGAAGTCTGGCCTTAAACCTTTTTGTACTGCTAGACCAATTCAAATAGTTTACCTCAAACAAACAGTTTCAAGTGTAAAATCAACTTCAATTTTTTCTAAAATAGCACAACAAACTATTAACAGGCCCTTTTATAAGAAAGCAGTGATTCATAACAAAATTTGGAGTCAAAAATTTAAAATTGCTAGGCCAACAGTTTATACTGCTAGACCAGTAGTTAGTACTGCTAGGCCAAGAAACACTACTAGGGAAAATGGGGGAAATGCTGTTAAGGCCTGACCTATCAAACCCAATGGTGCATCAATCACAATGAAGAAATATGATTACATTGATGCACGAGGCAGATCCAAGTCAGTAATGGCTTGGGCCCCAAAGGAAACTAATTTCCTTTAATGTATGTGCAGGGACATCCACAACAAGATGATGAAAAAGACCAAGGATATGCTGATAGTGGATGCTCTAGGCACATGACAGGGAGCATGTCCTACCTCTCAGATTTTACACCTATGTATGGAGGATACGTTACCTTTGGGGGAGGAATAGGTGGTAGAATTACTGGTAAAGGTACACTTAAAACTGGTAAACTTGATTTTGAAGATGTGTATTTTGTGCAGGAACTCAAGTATAATCTCTTTAGTGTCTCACAAATGTGTGATAAAAAGAACAAAGTTCTTTTTACAGACACTGAATGTCTTGTCATATCTCCTGACTTTAAGCTACCTGATGAAAGTCAAGTACTACTTAAAGTTCCTAGAAAGGGCAATATGTACAGTGTTGACATGAAGAAAATTGTTCCTAAAGAGACTTTAACTTTTCTTGTAGCAAAAGCCACATTGGATGAGTCAATGCTTTGGCATAGGAGACTTGGTCATGTTAATTTTAAAACCATAAATAAGATTATTAAAGATGGTTTGGTAAGAGGCTTGCCTCAAAAACGTTTTAAAAATGACCAAACTTGTGTTGCCTGTCTTAAGGGCAAACAACACAAAGCTTCTTGTAAGCCCAAGACCCAGAACTCTATTACTCAACCATTATTCCTGCTTCACATGGACTTGTTTGGTCCTACTTCAGTGAGTAGTATATAGCATAAGAAATATTGTCTTGTGGTAACTGATGATTATAGCAGGTTCACATGGGTTTTCTTTCTAGGATCTGAGGATGAAACAAGTAGCATTCTTAAGACTTTTATAACAGAAATAGAAAACCTAGTTGATAAGAAAGTGAAAATCATCAGGTGTGACAATGGGACAAAATTTAAAAATAGAGTTATGGATGAATTTTGTAGAGAAAAAGGTATTAAGAGAGAGTTTAGTATAGCTAGAACTCCTCAGCAGAATTGAGTTGCTGAAAGGAGGAATAGGACATGAATAGAGGCTGCTAGGACTATGTTAGCTGATTCTAAGCTACCCATTACTTTTTAGGCTGAAGCAGTTAATATTGCTTGTTATGTGCAGAACAGGGTTTTAGTGGTCAAATCTCACAACAAGACACCATATGAACTCTTTAGAGGTAGAACACCTGCTTTAGGTTTTCTAAGACCATTTGGATGTCCTGTCGCTATCCTCAATACCTTAGATTATTTTAGAAAGTTTGATGGAAAGTCAGATGAGGGTTTCTTTGTTGGGTACTCTTTAAACAACAAAGTATTTAGGGTATACAACATAAGAACCAGGAAAGTAGAAGAAAACCTGCATGTTGAGTTTTTAGAGAATAAGTCTAATGTTGCAGGTGAAGGTCCAAAATGGCTATTTGATCTTGTTGCTCTGACACAATCTATGAACTATGTACCAGTTGTTGCAGGAACAAATTCTAATGATTTTGCAGGTTTAGAAGATAGTGTTGATACAGGTGAACCAAGCATGGAGAAAGAGACTGATCAAGATCACATTCTGATGCCAATTTGGAATAAAGTTTCTTTACTTGAATCCTCTTCAAAGGATGATAAACCTTCTAATGATGTGAACAAGAAAGGCACTGAAGATAGAAATAAAGAAAGTGGTGTTGAAGAACAAGAGAATCCTGAAGACAGTACAAATGGTGTTTATACTGCTGAGCCAAAAGATAGTGTTGCTGGGCCAAATGTTGCATTTCCTAGCCCACCAGTTACTACTGCTGATGATTTCTCTGAGGATGAAGTGGATCTTAACAATATTCCACCCACTTATCAAGTTCCTATAACCCCACAAACAAGAGTTCACTATAATCACTCCCTTGAGAATGTGATTGGAGATATACAGTCTGGTGTTACGACAAGAAGACAGACAATGAATTCAGATCAACAAGGTTTTCTCAGTGCAGTTTATGACAAGAAAATGCATAAAGATGCCAATACATGTCTGCTTTTATGTTTTCTTTCACAAGAAGAACCCAAGAATATACTTAAGGACCTACAGGATTCAAGCTGGTAGAAGCTATGCAAGAAGAGCTTCTACAGTTCCAGATTCAAAAGCTTTGGGTGCTGGTTGATTTGCCTAAGGGTGTGAGGGTTATTGGTACAAAGTGGATTTTTAGGAATAAGAAAGATGAAAGAGGGATATTGATCAGGAATAAAGCAAGGCTTGTAGCTTTGGGTTACACTCAAGAGGAAGGAATTGATTATGAAGAGGTTTTTGCACCTGTAGCTAGGATTGAAGCTATAAGATTGTTCTTAGCTTATGCTTCATTCATGGGGTTTATGGTATATCAGATGGATGTAAAAAGTGCCTTTCTTTATGGTACTATTGAAGAAGAGGTTTATGTTTCTCAACCTCCAGGTTTTGAAGATCCTGACACATCCAGACAACGTATACAAGGTGGTAAAAGCTCTTTATGGCTTGCATTAAGCTCGTAGAGCCTGGTATGTAACTTTAGCTTCTTATTTATTAGAAAATGGGTTTCATAAAGGCAAGATAGATCAGACCTTATTTATCAAGAAGAAAAAGGGAGATATTTTGCTTGTACAGGTCTATGTGGATGACATCATTTTTGGATCTACTAAGAAGGAGATGTGCATTGAGTTTGAGAAGCTTATGCATGATAAGTTTCAAATGAGTTCCATGGGTGAGCTCACTTTCTTTTTGGGGCTGCAAGTGAAGCAAAAAGCAGAAGGAATATTTATCAGTCAAGATAAATATGTAACTGAGATATTGAGAAAGTTTCAGTTTACAGATGCCAAAGTAGCAAGTACTCCTGTTGATCCAGAGAAACCTTTGCTCAAAGATTCAGATGGTGAAAATGTTGATGTACACACCTACAGGTCCATGATTGGGTCCTTGATGTACCTTACTTCATCAAGACCAGATATTATGTTTATATACCTCAAGGGTCAACCTAAATTGGGTCTATGGTATCCTAGAGAATCTCCTTTTGATCTGGTGGCATACTCAGACAGTGACTATGCTGGTGCTAGTTTGGATAGGAAATCAACAACAGGTGGTTGTCAATTCCTAGGTTGCAGGCTGATATCATGGCAATGCAAGAAGCAGACTATTGTGGCCACTTCTACAACTGAAGCTGAATATGTGGCTGCTGCTAGTTGCTGTGGTCAAGTTCTATGGATTCAGAATCAGATGCTTGACTATTGGTACAACTTTATGAATACCATGATTTTCATTGACAATAGCAGTACAATTTGTATTATTAAAAATCCTGTTCAACACTCTAAAACAAAAAACATAGAGATTAGACATCATTATATAAGAGAGTGCAATGAGAAAAAGCTAGTTCAGGTTGTTAAAATTCACACTGATAACAATTTTGCAGATTTACTTACTAAAGCTTTTGATGTGGGAAGGTTTCAATACTTGGTTGCAAGTATTGGAATGCTTAATCCCTAAAGTTTTTAATCTTGGTGTTTTTGTAAACGAAAAGGATTTGTACTGCTAGTTGTGTCAATTAGTACTGCTATGTATAATTTGTACTGCTAGTGCAAATTAAGGCTGTTGTGTTTGAACTGTTAGTCATAATTTATAATGTTATGAAGCAAAGGCTTTGCATTGTGTTTTCTTGGTTTTGGACTAACATTTGCAGGTTGTGAAAGCAATATGATTTGATTTTGCAATGTGTGAGAAGCAAAGTGGTGGATTGTTTGCTGCCCTGGTGTTGCTCAATGTTGGTGCAATAGATTCATGATAGAAGGAATTTGGGGATCACTTGACAAAGGTTTTACACCTGAGTTGGGAGGTTCTTTAAAATCTCCTTCTTGAAATCAATCTATGGTCTTTTTGAACTTGAATTGATGCATAGTTAGTCAGATTGTAACTGAGCTAACTCACTCTATACCAATCTATCATTTGATCGTGTGTTAGTCTAAAGACATCTGGTATAGAGAACAACGAGCAAAAGTGAATCTAACACATTTGTGTTAGAGGCAACACCTGCCACAAGCTGGAAACCCTGTCAAGAGAGCTCTTTGAATGAGTTTATCTGATCACAGACAGTTTTTATAACTGAAATTATTGGTTCTCACACAACCAGAGGTTAAATGCAACCGAAATTTGATTGAGTGTCTTCCTTTACACTTAATCCTTTCAAAAAGTTTGAATTCAGTATTGTTTTAAATGAAAGTTGAGTTTATACAGCTAAGTAAAAGTTTTTCCAAAAATTAGTACTGCTAGGAAAAACTTAGTACTGCTAGGAAAAACTTAGTACTGCTAGGCAAAAGTTAGTACTGCTAGGCAACACTTTGTACTGCTGGGTAGCCGTTTGTACTGTTGAGAAATAACCATTTTTTAAATATATCCGTTGAAAATTTTTGCTCAATTACTTTACTTAAGGGTTTCCTAAATTGGATAATTTTTATTTTTTATCTAATTTATACACTTTCTTCACTCTAAAGAAACCTTTTCTTACAGTTGGTCCAATCAAAACCCTAAGTAGTCACTATAAAATCTCAATTAGCTTTACTCAACATACTTTAATACACTATCAACCATATCCCAGCAGTCTAATCAAACTTTTACTGATCATAATGGTGAATTTGGATTTTGTCGATAAACACAACATGGTTGCCTTCTTGGAGAAACCAGAGGAAGGTCAAGACTTCCATGAGATAGTAGATTTTCTAAACACTACCCACATCAGGTATTCTTTAACTCTCAACCCTACTATCTATGTCTCTCAAATCAAACAGTTTTGGCAGACTGTTACTGTCAATACTCTTGAGAATGGAGACAAAGAGTTAATTGCAACAGCTGATGGCAAGGCCATCACTATTACTGCATCATCTGTTAGGAGGCATCTCCATCTAGCAGAAGCCAATGGTATTAGTGATTTGCCTAACACTGAAATTTTTCAAGACCTTTCCAGAATGGGGTATGACACAACTTCTCAATCACTGACTTTTCAAAAAGGATGTTTTGCCCCACAATGGAGATTCTTTATCCATACTATTATTCAATGTTTAAGTCCCAAGAAAGCCTCATGTGAGCAATTCAGTAGTAATATTGCAACTGCTCTCATATGCTTATGAACAAACAGGACTTATAATTTTTCAAAACTTATTTTTTATGGTATGGTAAAAAATGTGGAGAGCAAATCCAAGTTTTTAATGTATCCATGGTTTATCCAAATGATTTTGAATATAAGGAAAAGCTTGCTTCTACTTCATAAAACTGTTTATCCAACTCCAACCCTTACTAAAAAAATATTTAGTAATATGAGGATGGCCTCAAAAGGTTATAATGGGGTAGAAGTTCCTCTTTTTTATACTATGTTACAGGTACAGGGTGAAGGATCAACTACCACAGTTGAATCCTAACACACACCTACAAGTTCATCTCAATCAGCCTCACAACCAATCTCATCACCATCTAAGAGTATATCCAGAGAGGAATCTAGTGTACCTTAACACAGAGTTCCTACATCATCTCTAGTAGCAGACGAGGCTGTCTCAGACAGAATGGTAAGGGCTACCACTACTGTGTCTAGCTTAGCAGCAGCACAGGCCAGTGGCAACATCAGTAAGACCCAAACCATGACAACACCTAATGTACCAAGTTCTCATGAACCTAGTACCGGTGGTGGAATCCCTAGCAACATGGATACTATGGGTGGCTCAGATACTCATCCTTTGGTTGAGCCTGAGTCTATGCCCTATGATGCACCTCTCCCAGAAGGTAACACATCTGTAAGTGCTGAGGGCAGTATGAAAATTAAGGAATTGATGAAACTTTGTACCATGTTGACTGAGAAGGTGACTGGCCTGGAGGATGATCTAAAGGAAACAAAGAAGCTCTTTGGAGGTGTTTATACAACTCTTATTTTGAAGGTGAAAAGCTGCAAAAACAGGTCAAGTCTCTCAAGGCAAAGAGGAAAGCTCATATTGTGGATTCTTCAAGTTCTAAAGGTGACTCTGATGATGATGTAGGTGATGATTCTTCCAAACAGGGGAGGAAAATTGCCAACATTGATGAAGATCCTAATGTCTCCTTAGTTCAAAAGGGTGCTGAGACTCAGGGAGGCAAGGTGAAGGTATGGGTGAAACACATGAAGGTACTGCTACTCTTCAACAAGTTAGTACTGCTGGTGTAGGGGATAGTACTGCTAGGGCAGTTTATGATAGAAGAAGAAGAGTTGACAAAGGGTAGGTAATTATGACAGAGTCTGAGCCATCTAAGATGGTTAGCAAGAGGATTCAAGCTCGGATTCATTATGATCATGAAGTTGCACATAGAGTACAAGCTGAAGAGCAAGCCAAAATAGCAGAAGAAGAAAGAATTGCAAAGGTCTTGGTTGAACAGAAGTTAAAAAGTGAAGAAGATGAGAGGGCAGCTCAAGAACAAGCAGACAAAGAACTGGCACTAAAGATACAAGAGGAAGAAAGATCAACTTTTACAACTGAAGAGAAAGAAAGTGCTATTAATGATCTACTTGAAGAAATTAAGAAAAGTCAGAGTAAAAAGATAGCTGCTAAAAAGAAACCTCCAACAAAAGCTCAACTCATAAAGTAAATGAAGGAGTATTTAAAACATCAAGACAGTTGGACTGCTAGTCAACTGAAAGGAAGATCAAATGAAGAGATTGAGGCATTGTATTTTACTGCTTACAAAAAGATACAAAGTTTCATTCCAATGGGAACAGAAGAGACTAACAGAGTTACTAAGAGAGCAGGTATATATTTAGAGTCTGAATCTTCCAAGAAGCAAAGGATTGCAGAAGGTTCTTCTACAGCTGAACAAGAAAAAGAAGAACAAGCAACAGAAGAGGAAGAAGAAAAAGAAGAGTTAACTGATGAGAGACTTCAGCAAATGATGGTTATCATTCCAGGAGCTTTGAATGTTGATCCAATACAGGCTAAACATCTAATTATTGATTGGGAGATACACACAGATAAATTTGGGAAAGCTTGGAAGATAATAAAAGTTGGTGGACAATCTGAAGTTCACAAGTATTTTGAAGACATGCTTAAGGCATTTTATATAAAAGATTTGGATAAGCTATGGAGTTTGGTTCAAGACAAGTTTAGGTCAACAGATCCTTCAGAAGACAAAGAAAAAAAATTCTGGGTTGAATTGAAAAGGATATATGAATATGATCCAGAAGATAAGCTGTGGAAATTTCAAGCTCATGATCTTGGTACAACATGGAGACTGTATGATACATGTGGTGTTCACCATGTATCTATAAAAGATGGTGTTGATGTCTACATGCTGGTTGAAAAGGATTACCCTTTGAGAGCTAGTATTCTATTTGTGATGTTGGCTGCAAAACTTAGAGTTGATGAAGAGTCAGACATGGCAAGGGAATTACTGAGAAAGATTCATCAATAGGCAGAAGAGATGAAGGCTGCAAGACAAAGAAGATAAAGTGTTTGAAAGAATCCTCACAAGAGAAAGATTTAATTCAGAAACTTGATGATTTAGGGTAAATCACAAGTTTAGGGGAGGACTGTTGGGAATTAAATATTCAAGTACTTAGTTTTGTCAAAAAACAGTTTCTACTGCTGAAGAATAACACTAACAGTACTAACTGAGTTAGTACTGCTAGTGTAAATATTAGTACTGCCAAGTTAAAGTTAATGCTGCTGAAGATATAACTAACAGTACTAACTGAGTTAGTACTGCTAGTATAAAAGTTTGTGCTGCTAGTTTGCTTGAAGACTGCTTATCATGGAGATGGTACTGCTATTGAAGACGTGTAAGGAGATAAGTATAGAATAGATTTTGTGTATATCTTATAGAGTTAGACTTATACGTATATTCTACATGTTTAGAATATTGATACTTATATTGTAAAGGACTCCTTGTGTATATCTATGAACGGATGTTTTGTTAAGCTTCAAGGTTGTAAACCCTAGTGATACTCAAGATCACTCATATTATACTTAATAATATTGAAGCGTTTGGTTACATCATAAACTGTTCATACAATACATTACTGTTACATTGATAAATCTTCTAAGTATCAAGTAGTAGATTCCGCATACTATTTGATATACATTCAAAGTATCCTCAACACAACTCTCATGTGTTTAGATCCTCACAATTTTCCTTTTTCGTTCCTAAGTGTGGGGGTAACACCCGATATTTTTGAACATTAAGGCCAATGTTCAGTTTTAAGTGTGGGGGGACTTATATCGAAATGACCATACCTGTGCCTGTCTGTGTCTCACGCAACCCCATTTTAATCTATACATTTGCTTGAATTATTTGCAAAAAAAAAAAAAAAAAAAAAAAAAAAAAAAAAGTCATTATTATGTGTGTAAATAAGTAGGCCCGTAGGCTAGAACAAGGGAGATTCTGACTTGACTGAGTATTGCACTCTAGCTTTCGCCTTAGCTTTCGAGACTGAGCGTTTGCTGAACATAAATTTTTTGCAAAGAACGAAAAATGATAGAGTTGAATATAAGTTAGATGCTAAGCGTAGAGTAGTTGGATCTCTTTAGAGCTCATAGCGGTTAATTGTGGCTTTTTGCTCCCACCAGCTAAAAAATAATTTCATAATAATGTTTCCAATAAATAAAGATGGACGGTTTTGAAAACTCTTAGCTTTTACTCCTTTTTTTAGAGAATTCCTGCTTATGGAAGTTGGGTCCACATCAGGGTACTGTCAGTGTTGCGGGGAAATAATACAACTGATTCCTGATAGTTAGCTGCTATTGTTTCGGATGTCGAAAGACCGCAAGACTCGACTCGACTCGCTAACTACTAACTCTTTTTGTTGACTTAAACAAAAATAAAGAAACGGGATGGTAGTCCGTATGTTTTTCTATTGTCTTTTTCTCTCTCTCTTTTTTTTTAATCATTTTTTTCTCTTTTTTTTTTCTTTTTCATTTCTTTTTCGATTTTTTTCATACACTCTTGCCCTACCATCCAAATTAATACATCATTACAAAGGGATCTTGCAACCTCCCTACGCTTGAACTTTTACATGAATAAAAACTAACTAACGACCTGAATCAAGAAAATCAAAACACGTGGAGTACCTTAAACATTAACGCACATATGGGGGTAATAATCATTGACATTTTTCCCCATTACTCCATAACAACTAGTACTTTTACCCATGAGTCCCAATCGTCCCAAAACTGTATTTACAAGATATGACTCGACTTAGCAACCATGTAATCAATTAGACAATTAACAAAGGGTTTAACATAAATGTTGTAACAATAATGCACTAAAAATTAGTGTATACAAGGTAGGCGAAGGCGATTTGGTTGTACATTTGGAGGTGGATTGTAAACAATGCTCTTTATTAATATTTCGTAATCCACTGAAATATCACGAGAACCGCGAAAAGGATAGGCTCTGAGTTGTGTACTAGGGGTATCGTGTACTAAAGAGGAGTACATCGCAAAGGTGTGGGGAAATTACTTGACCAATGTAGCCAACGTAATTATAAAACAGGGTTAAAACAAGGGTTATCCTAATGCCTCTTATCATTTAGTAAATCCTAACTACATGAATGTAGTCTTACTAGCAATCTCGTGATGCATCACAAACGGAAGTTCTAAAATCTATATACTACCGGTACACTTACAAGCATTAAAAGTGAATGCTTTTTCCTAAAGATCTAAAGGCGAACCTCACATTTTTGCGGTGAAATTTTTTGAGTGGAAGGGTTTTTTTGTGCTAGCTATATAATTCCTATCCATGAGACGCTTATTAAGACTAAAGTTTCACTCCGACATGTTGTAAAAAATTTTAAATTCGGTACTAAAATTGCCCTAATAAGTTTTTCTTTTAGTTTATTACACATTTACTATAAAACAAAGCAAATATCAAGCGAAGTTATAGTTTCTAAGGTATCCCATTTTAGCCTCCCTACACTTAAATTGAATATTGTCCCCAATGTTCTTGAAAAGTATCAAAGTTATGATAAAGGGAAAAATAAAATAGATGAAAGAAACTAATACTCCCCTGATTTGCTCGGCATGGACGATGTGAAACATGGTTAAATCCTCCTCCAAGAAAATAACTTTCAAGAAAAGCTCATCATACTCCATCTTTATCTTCTTGTACAATATAACCTGTAATTCACTAAGAAAATGAAACACAAAACCTCGCATAAAATCGACAGTAAATATTATATATAATAAAAACAAATCCTAGAAAACAAATAAGATATAATGCTTGCAAAATAAATGTTTACAGATTCCTGGAAATTTAAAATTTTCGGAAATTCCAAAAAATCATGTTCCAGCAGAAAAATAAAATTCTGGAAAACTGTGCTGCTACAGTGCATGACGCCGTCGGGTGTTAACCCATACGCCGTCAGGATTGACCTGACAGTATTTTTGCATTTTGTTTCTGGAAAATTTCTGGAAAAATCTAATAATTAAAACCTGGAAATTCTGTAAAACATTTATTGTGACTCGATACAAGCATTTGACTCTAACGAACACACAAATATATATGCTAATCATTCATTGTTAACTTTCATGTTCGAATTTGTTCTTTTAAACAAATATTATCTTCCCTACACTTATCTTTTTGTAAAATATCTTTACATGCAATTAAGATGAGGTTAAAAACAAAATAAAAAATTTTCACAAATTATTCTAAAAATGAAAGATTAAACAATGATGATAAGAAATAGATGACACAAATAAAAATAAAAATCAAACAAACAAATAAAAAACTTGAGTTGCCTCCCATGAAGCGCTTGTTTTTGTTCGAGTCACGAGCATGACTCTACCCTTATTTAACGGATAAAAGGGGAGGTCTTCCCTACACTTAAGTTTAAGTGCAGGTGATAGTAGCGATACACACCATTAGGATCGAAATATGCTACATGAGGGAAGAGTGATGGATGATTTATATGCTCACAGGGGTGTGCTTCTTTTGTCTTAACCTTACCTAATTCATTTGGGCCAATGGGTTAATCAAAGTTTTCTCCTAGAGAGGGATCATCTTCTATCAATTTCGAGAGACTCCTAGTTAGAAATCCATCTTGACCTAATAAACCCGGTTTAAACCCATAATGTTTCTTGTGATCAATCATATGGGTGATGTAAGTATGTAAGGTCATGGTTTACTCCTATATTAGCTTCCACTCCACATGGTTTAGAGTCTACTACCTTTATCCCAAAACTACCCGGACTATATGGTTTGATGGTTGGATCCGGACCTATTTCAATTACTAAATTTATACCTATGGATGGAAGATTAGGTAATGGTTTTGGTTGAGGCTCCGGTTCATCAAAACTAGGAACATCCGTAGAACAGAGAGAAAGGTTATGACTACATGTATTCAAACCTATTTCCTCTAGTTGTGTTTGGTCAATGGTTCTACCTCAATCGAGATTCCTATAGTCTCTTCTAATTCTTTCAGGTGAGTTACAAGCGGTGTATATTCCTCAAGTGAGGGTAGGACTTGTGGGCTTGAAGTTTTCACCTCATTCTCCATTATATCTAAATCACCTATATGCTCCTCACGTGTTTTGGTAGGATCTAACCCAAATACACTCCTAAGTATCTCAAATCCTTCTCTAGCCATTTCAAATTCTTGGTCCGATTCAAGGTCCATGTTCTTATGATAGAGCCCTTCTAAATCATTCCACACATATATTATTTATTAGAGAGAGAAACATGATATATTCTAGAGGGAGACAGAACTAGAGAGAAGATAGAGAGAAATTTCTCTATTTCATTAACAACCAACTACCTCTCAAATGAGAGGATACAACATATATAGTCATTACATAAGGAAGAATAAGGAAGTGTGCCGTGTTTACCTGTCTCACTCATTCGACATTAACGTAAATACTAAGACTAAACTAGACGGTACACTTCTATTATTACATAGAATATATTTTTACCATTCTAACGAGCTATTACATGACTATATTGCTAGACACATTGACTCGATAATGATCATCACTTCAAGTGTTCCCAACAATCTCCCCCCTAAGGGATGATCATTGAGATCTCTCTTTGATTATATTTATGATCATCACTTTTGCGGTTGATAGGATCTAAAACACACGCCTTGTGTTAGAGATACTTTGAGTATATGCTAAGTAGCACGCGGAATTTACTACAAAGCACTTAGAAGATATTGTTTGTGTAATGTATGAATGTAACAGTGAATGAACAATGAATAAACAACCAAATAGATTCAATATTATTGATTATAATACGAGTGATCTTCTACTATCACTAGGGTTTAACAACCTTGAAGCTTTTCACAAGATACGTATGACTGGGATACTGAAACCCTAACCTAGGATCTCCTTTTATAGCACAAGGAGTCCTTTACAAGTAAACTAATATTCGTATCAATCTATATTCATAAGATATACATCAAATCTATTATATATATATCCACACACGTTTCTGCCAAACACCCTGAAATGGATCAAATGTAATGCGTTCGTATGACAAGTTGGTGCTACCAACCCGAACGGAGGAGTCACCCTCAATAGATCTATTCACACACTCTCGCTTGCTCACAATTAACGGTTCATGATAATAGGGGACTTTAACTTGGCAATGAGGTAACTTAAGCAATGTAATGAATTTATATACTTTGGTCCGCATGAAAAATTAGTGCAATGTATTCTCCCCCGAGAAATTTGAAATGATGTAATAACTTGAAAAACGGGGCTATGAAAACTCACGTTAATCCTTAGAAGATTAAAGTGCTTGTGAAAAATAATTGAGCATGTATTCTCCCCCAAAACGTAATCCAAAACGTATAAAATAGGGGCTATGGAACTCACCTGATGCGATAGCAACAATGACAGATATGAATATGCTGAAATGAGGCTCGGTCTCTAACCGCGACCTAACAGTAATGATATGATCTATTGTAAGCAATGAAATGATGCTACACATGCAAATACGTATGTTAACGATACCACTCGTTGATTTTTGGAAAATAATGTTTATCGTCGAAAAATACATTTTTGACGTCTCGGCAAGTCATAAACTACTTTTCGTGTAAATATGTTGAAATGTTACTCTATGATCCTCGTTTGGTGTTTTATGGTCAAATATAATGTTTTTCTCGCAAAATACCACTTTTCATACTTTGTGAAATATGCCCCAATGGCCTCGTAAAACTAGTCGTGAAATATTGTACGTTAAGTGTTAGCGGTAAAACTCGACGTTTTTGAAAACCTTGTAACATGATCTTAATGTCGTCTCATTTGAGTTTTGGTCATACGCGCCTCGATCAATGAGAAAATCGGCCCTCAATATCGTTACTTGAAAATATAATGTTCAACACTTAGAAAATTCTATTATAGTAAAAGCTGTCAAAATTATAACTTTGAAAGGATTTTTGGGTAAAAAGATGAGGTCGTAGTTTATTCGTTATAAGTCTATTCGACGAACGGCCAATTGATTTAAAAAGCTTGCTGGGAGATCTTGATTTCATATGAAGACAGCTCGGACTCAAACCATACCAATCATGGATAAAAACAGTCGTGAAAATGGTGTCTCGCAAAGACAGTTTTGCGGCAAGTTTATATTAGTAAAAGCTGATGGAATTATATATTTTTCGTCGGGTTTCAAACACTTGTATCCTTTTCGTTATAAGCTCGTTTTCTATGTTCTTTATATCCCCGGAATCGTGGGACAGCCTATTAACATATTCTTGATAAGTTGGGACGGCTAGGTGTCGGCTAACGCCTCAAAACAGCCCTTGAAAATTGTGACAGCAGTGAGTTTTTCTGAAAATATAGTTTTCCTCGTTAACTCGCATTTGGCATAACTTTCACGTCGTAAGGGCTCTTTTAGTGATTCCAACGGCTACGGTTTCGTTTTTGAAAGTATTTTCTGAATATCTAACCCAAAATTACCCAGAAACCCCTGAAGTTTCCACGTTTGGCAAAAATGGACAGCAACAATATTTTCCAAAAATACTTTTCGTCGTTAAACTTCGGAAAACCATATCTCCTTCGTTATTAACTCGTTTTTTATCCCCGTTTTCGGCCATAGTTTCGTCTCGGAATGTATTTTCTAAATCTTTGGTCCAAAGTTACCCAAAACCCACTGAGTTTCCCACGTTTTGCATTTAAGGACAGTAGGTATATATATTGTTCAAAACTTGGTTTCCTAGTTACTAACTTGTACAAAAACCTTCCAATCAACAACCAAACATCTCTTGATCTACCATACACCTTCTTAGGGTGTCATGGGTCCTAAACTTCACAAAATATTGTAGGATTTCAAGGGAATGATCATAGGCTTTATATATACTTATAAAAACCATAAAACTTGTAAAGTGGTATGAATAACATATGTAACTTGCATGTTTAACCAATATAACTTGAAAATACATGATGTTAATGATCAAATGAAAGTATGAGATGATGAAAAAGTTCACTTGAAGCTTACTTGAAGATTGATGAGTTTGGATGAAAAAGATCACAACCTTGGAGTTTTTATCGCAAAACTCTAACAAGGAAGATATAAGGAACTTGTATAACACTCGATCTTGGAAAAATTATGGGATCTCCTTGGTGTTCTTGGGCTGCCGTGGGAATGAGGAGAGAAAGAGAGATGAGTTGTGATTTTTTTGTAAAAATAAAGCTAGTTAAGGCTTTATATAGTCCAAGGGTAGTTTGGTAATTTCAACGAAAGGGTATAATGGTAATTTCACTAGGTTTTTGAAATATCTAGATATTTTTCAGAAAATATCTAGATATTTTAGGTTGGATACTTATCTTGACTTACGGAGTGAGTTTTGGTCCCGTTAATTGCTAACTGTAAGTCGTAAAGTCACAAAACTTAAAACCGGGTATCCTAAAATTCCTAAATTCATGAAAATGTCACGGAAGGTGGGAAACATATATTTCTCTTGTTGGTAATGTTGTTTGGACATATCGGGATGCCTAAATGACGTTTAAACCTTAAAGTAAGTCTCGGACACGGTTTCGTGATTCTTGCAGAAATTATCCGACGAGTGCCAAAATCTCGGGTTATCATTAAAATAGTTTAACTTACGAGAATATGAAATAAAAAATTTGGAATGAATAGTGCCAGTGAATAGTAAAAATGAATAGTAACTCGTGAATAGTAAATTGTCGAGGTTCGGAAAAATGGCCTGAAATTACGAGTTGTCACAGTCTCCACCCGTTACGGGAATTCAGTCCCTGAATTCAGTTAGTGTTGGTCTCTGGAGTGGATTCGGTGAAGAAATGTGGATGTTTGAAGTCGCGTCTGGTCTTCCCGCTCCCAAGTAAACTCAGGACCTCTGCGAGAATTCTAGCGAACCTTAACGATAGGAATTTGACTCTGCTTCAACTGTTTGACCTCATGGTCAATGATTTCTGTTGTTTCCTTCACGTAATTGTGCTTATTGTCGAGCTAAATTTCTTCCAATGGAATTTCGAGCGTTTCGTTTGGAAAACATTTCTTGAGGTTTGAGACATGAAACGTGTTATATACACTGCTGAGCTCTGACGAAAGCTCAAGTCTGTATGCTACTGGATCAATCCTTTCCAGAATTTTAAATGGCCCAAAGTATCTCGGGTTCACTTCCCGCGTTTCCCGAATTGTTTCACGCCTTTCCAAGGCGAAACTTTCAACATGACTTTGTTTCCAATCTAGAATTCTAATAGTTTGCGTCGAACATCGGCGTAACTTTTCTGTCGGCTTCTGGCTGCTTTTGAGTCTTTCTCGAATCTGAATTATCTTTTATGTGGTTTTGTGAACCATGCCTGGACCAGTGAGTCGTGCTTCACCAACTTCGATCCAACAGACTAGGGATCAGCACTTTCGACCATAGGGTGCCTCGAATGGTGCTGCTTTTATGCTCGTGTGATAGATGTTGTTGTAAGAGAACTTGATCAATGGCAGATGGTTAGCCCAACCATTTCTGAAATCAATCACACATGTCCTGAGCATATCTTCCAATGTTTCTGAAATTGTGTCATGCCTTTCCAAGGCAAGGCTTTCAACGTAGCTTGTCCTCTAACTCGAATCCTTAATGATTTGCTGCTTAGGGATACCTAATCCCAATGATTTTGCAACCCGAACTGGCCTAAATTTTCTATTGTTTTCGTGTTGCTTGTAACTGATTCTTGACTTGTACACTTTCCTTTGTTGTTTCACAATTGAGTTATAGACTAGTGAATTAGACTTTACGATTTTGGTCTGTCAGTAGGTAATTGGTACTTCCACCACAGGGTGTCTTAAAGGGTATAGTCTTTGTATTGGTGTGATGGCTATTGTTGAAGGTGAAATCTGTCAATGTCAAAGGTTTACTCCAAACAATTTAAGGTTAATTCTATGGTGCTGAGCATGTCCTATAGGGATTGGATAGTTCTCTTCAATGTTCGTTGGTCTGAGGATGGTAGATCGTGCATACATCTGATTGGGTAAGGATATCTTAAAGGGATTGTTAGAAGTTTGAAGTAAAGCGACTATCTCTGTCGGAAATGATGGAAATTGGTTCACCGTGCCTTGAAACTATTTAGTTGACGTAAAGTCTGGTAAGCTGTTCCATAGTATAAGTCTCTCCGATTGGAATGGAATGGACTGATTTGGTGGGACGATCGATGATCACCCAAATAGCTTCGAAATTGCCTGATGTCTTGGGAAGTTTAATGAAAATATCTATTGTAATGCGTTCTCATTTCCACTGAGGAATTTCTGGTTGCTGAAGTAATCCTAATGGTTTCTAGTACTCGGCTTTTACTTTAGCGCAAGTAAGGCATTTGCTAACATACAAAGCTATGTCTGCTTTCACATTCGGCCACCAATAAAGTTTCTTTGAGATCCTGATACATCTTATCAGAACTTGGATGAATGAAGTACTTCGACTTGTGCGACTCATGCCTAATCAACTCTCGTATTCCACCATAGGGAGATATCCAGTTTCTATCCTTGAAGCACAATACTCTGTCTGACCTCTTTACTAACCCATTTGCATTCTTTGGCATACCGTAGGGTTTTATCATTCTGTCGGTTTCCTTCCTTGAGTACCTCAACTTGAGTCTCGAGGATTCGTGATGGTAAAGGTGAAATGATTGTCATTCCCAATGATCTGACTCTCAACGGCTTGAAGTTCGGTTATGGTTAGCTGACGTGCTTCTAGACGGCGGTTCATAAGGTGATGCAGGTGTGGATGTTCTTGCAACGATTGTGTATACACACAAGAAGTTTTGAAACCTTTAGAAATCGAGTAGGAATGCAAACCGGACATAATTTTATTATAACTGCTCTCAGTATTGCAAAATTCATCTCTGAGTGGGGCATAGGTAGTCAGCCTATGTCCAACTGTCCCGGGTTGAATATAGATGACGAGTCTATATTCCACCGAGGTTCAATGAAGTTTAAAATACTCAGCTCAGTTATAGTAATACTAGGTCCTTCACATTTGAAGAGATGTTCTGATAGGCTAAGGCAAAGGACCAAACTCGTGGTCGAATGATGAAACTATGTAAGAAAAAGGCGTAACGCTGAAACGTATACGATATGTATGCATGCTTATATGAAAGACAACTATAGTAATCAACTATAATAAGTGGGTATGAATGATTTGATAATAAGACACAAATCTTATTAAATATGTCAGCAACAAACCACAATTGAGGCATCAGCTTGGCAGGCAGGCACGTGGCGGTCATAGGGTTATGTTTTTGTAAATGTAGCTATAGTCTAGGTTTTAAAATCACCCAGTTCTCTATAGCCAAGGCTCTGATACCAATCTGTCACACCCCCAAAATCGGGTTCAGCGGAAGCTTTCACATCGCTGGGGTGCAACTCAATTGGTATCACAACACAAGTGCAAAGAACGGTTTTCATTTCAATTATTTAGAACAACATTGTTTAACAAAAATGTTGAATTTACATTGTTAAAAGTAGTGCGGAAATAGGCCCTTTAAAATAGGTAGAACGGTCCCAAATGTTTGTCAGAGTCTTCTATGACCATGCCATGCCCTGCCAAGAGCCTCCAGTAGCGTGCTATTGCTTTATACCTGAAAATACATGCTAACAAGTGTCAACACGAGGTTGGTGAGTTCATAGAGTTTATTGAAATATGTAATGCCTTTGAATGAAGATTTTCCCAGCAAAGGCATTGTAAATCCACCCAGTTCCAAGTCCCGCCCATAACAAGACTTGCAACCTGTGTGTTTACAACCCATTGCCAAATATGATTTAGTTTATGTTACTGAAATGTTACACGGAAACCACAAGTATAAAGTGTATAATAAACTGCCACATGAAAATGATACATTAGCTCTTAAGCTCATGACCCCGAAGCTAGACTGAATGAAATGCCCCAACTGAGTGCTTTGCCAAACACCCTGAAATGGATCAAATGTAATGCGTTCGTATGACAAGTTGGTGCTACCAACCCGAACGGAGGAGTCACCCTCAATAGATCTATTCACACACTCTCGCTTGCTCACAATTAACGGTTCATGATAATAGGGGACTTTAACTTGGCAATGAGGTAACTTAAGCAATGTAATGAATTTATATACTTTGGTCCGCATGAAAAATTAGTGCAATGTATTCTCCCCCGAGAAATTTGAAATGATGTAATAACTTGAAAAACGGGGCTATGAAAACTCACGTTAATCCTTAGAAGATTAAAGTGCTTGTGAAAAATAATTGAGCATGTATTCTCCCCCAAAACGTAATCCAAAACGTATAAAATAGGGGCTATGGAACTCACCTGATGCGATAGCAACAATGACAGATATGAATATGCTGAAATGAGGCTCGGTCTCTAACCGCAACCTAACAGTAATGATATGATCTATTGTAAGCAATGAAATGATGCTACACATGCAAATACGTATGTTAACGATACCACGCGTTGATTTTTGGAAAATAATGTTTATCGTCGAAAAATACATTTTTGACGTCTCGGCAAGTCATAAACTACTTTTCGTGTAAACTACTTTTCGTGCGAATGAATCACCGGAGTTCAAGCAAACCAAGGGGATGATGAAGAACTTGGGGCGTTGGATAATGAAACTTCACAAGGGGTACAAGAAGTTAAGTAAGAAGTTCAAATGAGAGGAGTGTTTGGGTCTAGACATTATTTGACAATTATGTGTTAAACATGTATGGTTCTTAATTTACTATGGTTGTACTTGATGTGTATGTGAACTAACTGAGATTTGTAGGTCGATAACACTTGGTGTTATCAATTTTCCGAGAATAAGCCACTGTTTGGCTTAACTCCATTTAAGGTAAATTATGATGATCGGATTTATCTATGTGCAAACGTGTGTTAGAATATATGTATTTAGTATATTTGCAGTACATATTAGCTATTACATACGTTCTAGGAGAAATTTCGGGTTTTGGTCGAAAAATGAGAAATTTGCATAGCTCTCTGTTAGTTTTAGCACATTCGGACGGTGGATCCGGCGGATCCCAGAAATTGGATCCGCCTAGTGTATCAGTTGGCTCCGCCATTCCAGGACCCACGGATTCGACGGCTCCCAAACTTTGGCTCCGCCTTTGTTGTCGATTGGATCCGTGGGTACAACAGTCATTTTTTCAAAAATTCCCGACTCATCCCGACACTTAGATTTTAGGTTGTAGCTTTTTTTGATTATGCTCACTGATCATTAAACTCCTTAGAAAGCTTTAGGAAACTCTTAGAACATTAGGAACTCAATTTCCCACCAAAATTTGAATTTTCAAAATTTTCTTGTGAGTTACCATTCTAATACAAGCAAGGAACCCTTTTTAGGGATCCGTCAAATCCGTGGAAACATCTTATCATTAGAATTTCAACTATCTTCTTGCATTTACTGCAAATCCACTTCATATCACTCAACTTCATCTCAATAGATTGACCTTGAGACATGACAAGCTTAATTTTTTGTTCCAAATAATTAGAAACCAACATTCTCCATTGGATTTACACCCAATCCAAACACACAGACCAACAAACCTTCTGCCTATAAATTAGTACCTTAGGATCATCACTAAACTCACTCACTCACCATTTTCTCTACTTTCTCTCCTGTACATCTTAGCAACCTTACTTTACCATGACTAAGTCAAACAACTCTTCCACCTCTAGACCTCCAAAACGAACAGCCCACATTAGTGTTAAACCATGTTGTTTCATCAACTTAGCAAGCTCATCATCAGAGGAATCATCTCCCCTAAATATCTCATCACCCATCGCAAGTGAGAATTTCCTCACACTTTCCACTCCAACACCATCCAATGTTGTTATCCATACACCACCACCAACCATTACTCCAATAGCCACTACTCCACCACCGGCTCCATCACAGCCTGTTAAATCACCATCACCACTAAAATCACCCAAACTTCAACCCATGGAGCTATTTAGGACTCCACCAACATCACCACACCCTTACCTTGATGAGTTGGAAGAACTTCCACCAAGGTCAACCAATCCTCCACCCATGACCTTTGAAGGTCAACAACCCATGCTTTTTCATCCGGTTTACCCGGATATCCATGGTCCTTTATACCATGATGTACCACCACCTCAACCTCAAACACAACCTTTATCACCCACATCCACACTAGTTGCCATTGATGAGGCAATGTGGATCAATCTACCACAAACCCAAGAAGAGATTAGTGAGGAACTCACCCGCCTCTACTCACTTTCTAATATGGTTGGATCTCGCCTTGATGAAGCAATGGATCTCCAAACCATCTTGATGAACTCCATCCCCACTCCACCATCATCAAACCAACACCAACAACAACCATCCAACAACAACAACCAACCACCACCACCACAAAACCTTGAGACTACTCTTCCTCCTGGTTTTTCGAGTCATGATTGCTCACATTGTGAGAGAACAGCTCACTTGGCCCAAAGGACCAACATTTTGGTCCATGAGCTCCAAAATGAGATGAGGTTCATCTTGAACCATGTTCTCGAGTGTCTCAATGCAATCTCTCATCCTCCTCAATAGGAGCTTTGTTAGTTTCCTCTTATAGGAACTTTTTAGGATGGTGTTGTAGTATTTTGTCTTTTTAGGATTTATATTTTTATTGTTGTAATGTAACATCATTTTTGTGACTTTTTTCACATATTTTCAATGGATGATTGTTATGTTTTTATGCTTGTGGGTGATCAACATTAAGCATATTATTTCATTTTAGAATACTAACATCATTGTGTGGTTGTTTTAACTCCACATATTGCATTGATCAATTGTACATTAGGTACAAAAATTTGATCAGACACTTCATTTTGACTTTCTAGAAGTCAAATGGGTTGACCTTTCTTGGTTGACTATTGCATATGCATATTGCTTCTTGATTGAAGTAACTAACTTTTCTTTTGTAGCTTTTCTCAACCTTGATTCATATACGTTGGTACCCTAGCAACGGGGAGTATAGATCGAGGGGGAGTATATCATATACTAACTCATCATTTTTAGCATTTCTCATCCTTGAAACATATACGTTGGTACTCTAGCAATGAGGAGTATACATCAAGGGGGAGCATATCATAGTCTAACCATTTGTTTTGTAGGATCATACATCATATCATACTCTTGAAATGTATACGTTGGTACTCTAGCAATGGGGAGTATACATCAAAGAGGAGCATAGCATATTCTAACCATTTATTTTGTAGGATCATACATCATATCTTTGTTACTCCATTTAGGGGTAGTATAAATCAAGGGGAGCTTTAAAGTTCTCAAAATCGCATTCCGCTAGGCATATCTTCTTTTTGTTTCGACAAAAAGGGGGAGATAGGATTAAGTTTGCATCAACTGTGAAACATTACAGTACATACATTTTAGCTTAAAATAAATTTTAAAACTTGCATAAACTAAATTAATCTATATTTTTAAAAGACTCATCCTTTATTTAAGCTCTCTACTTAAAAATACACTTTATGTTTTGTCATCAACAAAAAGGGGGAGATTGTTAATACAAATATCGTCCTAAAAACGTTATTTAAATTTTACGATTTTTGCTTAGTTTTGTTAATGACAATTACAAAGTTTATCTTTAAGCAAAGCATAAATAAGATTAAATCTTTTACATTTATAGTGATACATATTTTACAAACACATTTTTACATCACAAAGTTTTCTAGAAATGACATATACAAGTTTACATGTTTATTTCTTAAAATGGAAACTTTATTAGTTAAATATTAGGATGACATCATGGCATGCATCATGTACACAATCTTGGTAAGATTTTATGATATTTTGTTTAGATCTTCAAGCCAAAGAGTTGACATTTGAAGATATGGAAAGATTTGGAAAGATTTGAAGATCTCTTAGCTGGCCTGACACGGCGGATCCAAAGTGATACACGGACGGATCCAATTTTGGGGATCCGCCGGATCCGCCGCCTGTTGATCAGCTTTGCCAATAAATAGCAAGCTGATCATTTGGCCATTTCATCACTCATACAGCTTAAAATACATACTCATTCATTTGCATATCACTAACCCTTAGCTTACTAACATTTTATAGATCTTTCCTTTTGTAGCAAAGAAGATCTCAACATATAAGGAGTAACAGTCTGTTATCTTCCTTCTAACATAGAGTCTGTGTGTTCTTGTATTAGTCACACATCATAGTTAGTATCATTCATACAGTAGAGTCCGGTTAGTGTTTTAGTCCTCAAAACACATAGAGTGAACGAGAGTGGTTGTACCCTTGTAAAGAACCAAACGGGAGTGGTTGTACCCTTGTAAAGAACCAAACGGGAGTGGTTGTACCCTTGTAAAGAACTCGGTGTTTAGCTTAGTACCGGAAAAAGATTAAGCGACGTGTAAAGGTTTTCTCCGCCTAGAAGGGAGCTTGTTTCTTAGTGAAGATAAACTCTTGAGTTAGAGGCTCGAGGAGTGGAGTAGGGCAAGGAAGAGAGTCCTTGTAGCCGAACCACTATAAACGACTGTGTTGTGTGGTTTGATCTTTCCACTCTTTACTTATTTGCTTATATCACTTGTTTGTGTGCTTGATTGTTTACTTGACTTTGAAATCACGATAAGTAACAAAGCGAATTAATTTTAAACGGTAAAACTTTTCAACCCCCCTTCTAGTTTTCCACATTTATGATTATAAAACATATTTTGTTAACACTTTGAGAGTTTTGCTTTTTACAGAAATACTCCCCCTTTACATGTGCTTATGACTTCTTGAAATAAATTAACCCATGTTGGGAAGAGTTCACACATTTGAATTGATCGATTTTCAGTGAACAAGACCGATTCGAGACACGCTTACATCACTAGTTAGACTTGCTTGAAATTATTACCTGTTCTGGTCAAGTTCAAAGAGAATCTCTCGAGACGGTACATTCTACTTGGACAAGTCCTATTCGAGACACGTTTACATCACTGGTTAGACCAGCTTGAAATTATTACCCATCCAGGACAAGTCTTTTCGATTACTGACTTTTGTTTTTCTCGTCAATTCATTGGTTAATTTTGAGTCAAGCTTTTTGAGATATCATAACGATCACATTTTAATCACATTTCTCCCCCTCAAAAATAGCATTTCGATTGTATTTTTGATACCGATTGATTAAAATCTTTGTTTTTGGAAAGCTAATAGGGAGAAATAGATTTGCATGAACTTTTGGAACATATTTGTTTTTGAAATACTCCCCCTCAAAACTTGCATAGGTTTTGAGAATTTTAAACTTTTTAAGGTTCGAGGGAAGGAGTCTTCTTGAAGCAAAATTCTGAAAGATTTAGAAATTTCGGTTTGAAAAATTCTTGAATAAATTTTGCTTCAAGGTAACTAAAATGTTATATTTTGAAATACTCCCCCTCAAAACTAGCATATAAAGTTTTGAAATTTTTTGAATAAAGTTTGCTCAAGATTAAGAAGTTTTTGATAAGCTTTGCGTGAGAACTTCTTATCTATTAGGATTGTTGCAATAAAACGTACAACAAAGTCCTTTCTTTAAAAACTGAGTGTTTAGAAATCATAAAGCAATTGTTGTTTTATCAAATACTCCCCCTCAAAACAAGGTCTGTTTTTGTGAATTTTTCTTTTAAACTTTTGAAACGTTTCGAGGGAGGGAGTCTTCTTGAGCAAAATTCTGATAGAGTAAGAAATTTCAGTTATTGAAACCTTCTTGAATAAATTTTGCATCAAGGTTTTAAAAAAAATTATCAAAGACTTCTCTTTGTTATGAGAAGGAATGTTGCACTGAGGCGTACAACAGGGTCCCGTTGTAGGATAAGTGAACGTTTGTTTTTAAAGAATGGTTTAGCAAGGCATTTTCCTTTCGCTGAAACCCGAGTTGTACACTGTAATGTGTGCACAATTCAAAATGTTGAGGTCCGAGTCCTTAGTTGAAGTACTAAGAATTCATAGAAAAAATTTCAGATTAGACAACAACCTTGGGAACCCATTTAATGTCACAATTCGCATTTTCAAGTCTTTTCTATGCACGGGATTGCATCATTTCAATTTACGTATGTTCATTAAACATTACCACTCAGCCATTACTACTAATATTATACTCAAATGCTCCCGATTATAATCCTAATATATTTTCATGCAAATTTTAATGATATAAAATTTATATTACTAATTTACCCGGTGTTTTGAAACCTTTTGCTATATGTTCCCGGTTAGGGCTTATAACCCCATCGGTTTGCGATATTTTATCACGAACACTATTTTAACACCCGATTCTTATCAGTAACATGATTTTATGAGTTTTTTCAACTTTGTCGAATTTTATTTTAATTCGTCACGTTTTATTTTCAGTTAACCCGGTACCCGATAACGCCGAAATTTCACACTAATCTAACTAGGACTTATCCTAAAAATATTTCTACAAAAAAATATCATCACCAAGCTTCCCCATGAAGCTTTGCCGCCCCTATTGACTAAGTCTTGGCCTAATACACCCAAAATTCTTTAAATGCAAAACTTTACTTAAACTAGCTTTATTTTATAACACATTTACTTCATTTTTCATAAACTAAACAAGATCAAAACACTCTCTCCCTCTCCCTCTCTAGGCCACGGCAAGACCAAGAACACCACAAGGAATCCATAAATTTTTCTAGCAAAAGTGTTATACAAGTCCCAAATACCTTCCTTGTTAGAGTTTTGCAATAAAAACTCCAAGGTTGTGGTCATTTTTCATCCTAGCTCACCAATCATCAAGTAAGCTCAAGAACACCATTTTTAATCTTTTCATACTTCTATTGTTCTTATATTGATGTATCTTCTATTTATTTTGAGAGCTATCCATGCAAAACCTATGTTATGTATACCACTTGTTTTATTTTTATCAAAAACTATCTCAAACCCTAGATCTGTATGTTTTATTAACATCCCCGCGAAGCCCACTATTTTTAGCGATGTTTAGGACCCATGACACCCTAAGAAGGTGTATGGTAGGATGTGTGTATTTGTGGAGTTGTGTTGTAGTTGTTTGATCAAGCCGCGAACCAAGAAAACGAGTTTTTAACATATTTACATACCTGCTGTCCAAAAACTCAAACTCTGGAAAAATCAGTAAACATGGCGTTATTTTAGCTTTCATATTTAGAAAGTACTCTCAAACACGAAAACGTGGTCGCTTGAATCACTAAAAACCGAGTTATAACGAAGGAGATACGAAGTTTTAAAGTTAGCAACGCAAAACTATTATTTTCAGAAAATGCGGGCTGTTGGCCGAACTTCAGGAGACAGAACGAGGCGATAGCCGTAGTCTAGCTGAGCCGAGCCACTGAGAATATGTTAGTTCATGTTATGACGATCGCGTGGATATAAAGAACGTTGAAAACCGACTTATAACGACCAAGATATGAATTTCTGAAAATCCAACTAACAAAACTTATTTTTGACAGCCTCACTATAATTCCAATATTTTCTAAGTGTAAACAGTTTTTGCGAGGCACCATCTTACGAGCTCTTTTCCCGTGGAGCGAGACGGTTTGAGCCATAAACTCCTTGAGGTGAAACGAAGTATTCCCGGCCTATTTTCCAAATCAATCGACCGCTTGTTGATTGATCTTATAATGAGTAAGTTATGAATTTCCTAGTATCGCCAAAAACAACTATTACAAGAAAATGTTTCTAAGTATGGGAAATTGTTTTGCAAGACACCATATTCAAAGCCGATTTTCTTCATGATCGAAACGTGTATGATCAAAACTCAAAAGAGACGACATTGAGATGTTGTTGCAAGGATTTCAAAAACGTCAAGTTCTATTCCTAACTCTTAACGTACAATATTTTACGACTAGCTTTGCGAGGCCGTTCGGTCATATTTTCACCAGTTGTAAAAGGGTTATTTTGCGACGAAAACATTATATTAACCGATAAAACACCAAACAAGGATCGTGGAGTACCGTTTCAACATATTTACACGAAAAGTAGTTCATAACTTGCCGAGACGTCAAAAATGTAGTTTTCGACGATAAACGTTATTTTCAAAATTAACGAGTGGTATCGTTAACATACGTAATTGCATGAGTAGAAGCATTTCATTTACTTATATTAGATCATATCATTCACAATAGGTCGAAGTTAGAGACCGAGCTTCATTTGCATCCTATCCTTTGTGATCATTGTGCTATCATATCAGGTGAGCTTCATAGCCCCTTTCTTTATACGTTTTGAATTTTTGGGGGAGATACATGCTTAAACTGTTTGCTTACATACATGATTGTGTTAAACTTAGTTGCGTTATTCTTGAAAGCATATCGTGGACCTAAGTATCAAACACTTGGGGTAGCCGAACATAAGTCTCCTCGTGAGCAGCATTGATAAGTCTCCTAGTGAGCAGCATTGATAAGTCTCCTCGTGAGCAGCATTGATAAGTCTCCTCGTGAGCAGCGTTGATAAGTCTCCTCGTGAGCAGCATTGATAAGTCTCCTCGTGAGCAGCATTGATAAGCCTCCTCGTGAGCAGCATTGATAAGTCTCCTCGTGAGCAGCATAAGGTCTTCTAGTGTTATAGAACGCACATCGTATACGCACATGTCTTACTCATACTATGTTAGCATAGGGTTGTAAACACACAGGTTGCAAGTCTTGAATGGGCAGGGCTTGGAACTGAGTGGATTTACAATGCCTATGCTGTGGAAACTTTCTCTAAAAGCTTTTCAACTTATTTATAGCAAACTCTATGAACTCACCAACCTCGTGTTGACACTTTAGCATGTATTTTCAGGAACTAAGCTATAGCACGCTACTGGAGGCTTTTGGCAGGGCATGGCATGGTCATAGAAGACTGTGATAAAACATTTGGGACCGCTTAACTTATTTTATGGGCCAACTTCCGCACCACTTTTCATAATGTAAATTTAACACTTTTGACTTATCAAATATATTCTAAATGATTGATGTGAAAACCGTTCTTTACACTTGTGTTGTGATACCAATTGAGTTGCACCCCAGTGGCATGTATGCTTCCGCTGGACCCGATTTTGGGGGTGTAACAGATTGGTATCAGAGCCTAGGCTATAGAGAATTGGGTAATTTTAAAACCTAAACTATAGCTACTTTTACGAAAACTTAACCCTATGACCGCCACGTGCCTGCCTGCCAAGCTGATGCCTCATTTGTGGTTTGTTGCTGACATATTTAATGAGATTTATATCTTATTGCCAGATAGGTTTTACTCACTTACTCTCGTTGATGACTATAATTGTATTCCATATAAGTATGCTTACATATCATGCACGTCGCAGCGTTACACCTTTTTCCTTACGTAGTTTCATCTTTCGACCTCAAGCCTGATCACCTGCCTTAGACTTTTGAACCACCCGTTACATGTGAAGGACATAGTATTATTATAACTAAGCTGAGTATTCCAAAATTCATTGAACCTCGGTGGAATATAGACTAGTCATCTATATTTGACCCGGGACAGTGGGACATAGCCTGACTACCTATGTTCGACTCAGAGATGAATTTTGCAATACTGAGAGTGGTTATAATGGAATTATGTCCGGATTGATTTGATCGGTGTAAGCAATTCCATAATCGAGCCAAATTTTCAAAAGACCTCCTTCAAACCACTTGTTCCTAGTTTGATCTAAGTGACAGTTCTTGTTTGATGAGTTGCGAGGATCAAACTGGAATCAAGTTGTTACCCGAGCCGATTCAGTTTAATCTCATGACAGTTCTTGTTTGATGAGTTGTGAGATTAAATTTGAATCGACAACCTCAAACCGATTTAGCCTAATCCCATGACAGTTCTTGTTTGATGAGTTGTGGGATTAAGTAAAAATCGGTTACCTAGAGGTCTTTTGAAGGCTATGCTCGATCATGGGAAAGTTTACCCCCATCAAACCCGACCATGAGAACGTAAGTAGAACGAGCGAGCTGAATTCAGGGACTGAATTCCTTTGACGGGTGGAGACTGTCACAATTCGCATTTTCGAGTCTTTTCTATGCACGGGATTGCATCATTTCAATTTACGTATGTTCATTAAACGTTACCACTCAGTCATTACTACTAATATTATACTCAAATACTCCCGATTATGATCCTAATATATTTTCATGCAAATTTTAATGATATAAAATTTATATTATTAATTTACCCGGTGTTTTGAAACCTTTAGCTATATTTTCCCGGTTAGGGCTTATAACCCCATCGGTTTGCGATATTTTATCACGAACACTATTTTAACACCCGATTCTTATCAGTAACATGATTTTATGAGTTTTTACAACTTTGTCGAATTTTATTTTTATTCGTCACGTTTTATTTTCAGTTAACTCGGTACCCGATAACGCCGAAATTTCACACTAATCTAACTAGGACTTATCCTAAAAATATTTCTACAAAAAAATATCACCACCAATCTTCCCCATGAAGCTTTGCCGCCCCTATTGACTAAGTCTTGGCCTAATACACCCAAAATTCTTTAAATGCAAAACTTTACTTAAACTAGTTTTATTTTATAACACATTTACTTCATTTTTCATAAGCTAAACAAGATCAAAACACTCTCTCCCTCTCCCTCTCTAGGCCACGGCAAGACCAAGAATACCACAAGGAATCCATAAATTTTTCTAGCAAAAGTGTTATACAAGTCCCAAATACCTTCCTTGTTAGAGTTTTGCAATAAAAACTCCAAGGTTGTGGTTATTTTTCATCCTAGCTCACCAATCATCAAGTAAGCTCAAGAACACCATTTTTAATCTTTTCATACTTCTATTGTTCTTATATTGATGTATCTTCTATTTATTTTGAGAGCTATCCATGCAAAACCTATGTTATGTATACCACTTGTTTTATTTTTATCAAAAACTATCTCAAACCCTAGATCTGTATGTTTTATTAACATCCCCGCGAAGCCCACTATTTTTAGCGATGTTTAGGACCCATGACACCCTAAGAAGGTGTATGGTAGGATGTGTGTATTTGTGGAGTTGTGTTGTAGTTGTTTGATCAAGCCGCGAACCAAGAAAACGAGTTTTTAACATATTTACATACCTGCTGTCCAAAAACTCAAACTCTGGAAAAATCAGTAAACATGGCGTTATTTTAGCTTTCATATTTAGAAAGTACTCTCAAACACGAAAACGTGGTCGCTTGAATCACTAAAAACCGAGTTATAACGAAGGAGATACGATGTTTTAAAGTTAGCAACGCAAAACTATTATTTTCAGAAAATGCGGGCTGTTGGCCGAACTTCAGGGGACAGAACGAGGCGTTAGCCGTAGTCTAGCTGAGCCGAGCCACTGAGAATATGTTAGTTCATGTTATGACGATCGCGTGGATATAAAGAACGTTGAAAACCGACTTGTAACGACCAAGATAATAATTCCAATATTTTCCAAGTATAAACAGTTTTGCGAGGCACCATCTTACGAGCTATTTTCCCGTTGAGCGAGGTGGTTTGGGCCATAAACTCCTTGAGGTGAAACGAAGTATTCCCGGCCTATTTTCCAAATCAATCGACCGCTTGTTGATTGAACTTATATCGAGTAAGTTATGAATTTCCTAGTATCGCCAAAAACAACTATTTCAAGAAAATGTTTCTAAGTATGGGAAATTGTTTTGCAAGACACCATATTCAAAGCCGATTTTCTTCATGATCGAGACGTGTATGATCAAAACTCAAAAGAGACGACATTGAGATGTTGTTGCAAGGATTTCAAAAACGTCAAGTTCTATTCCTAACTCTTAACGTACAATATTTTGCGACTAGCTTTGCGAGGCCGTTCGGTCATATTTTCACCAGTTGTAAAAGGGTTATTTTGCGACGAAAACATTATATTAACCGATAAAACACCAAACAAGGATCGTGGAGTACCGTTTCAACATATTTACACGAAAAGTAGTTCATAACTTGCCGAGACGTCAAAAATGTAGTTTTCGACGATAAACGTTATTTTCAAAACTAACGAGTGGTATCGTTAACATACGTAATTGCATGAGTAGAAGCATTTCATTTACTTATATTAGATCATATCATTCACAATAGGTCGAAGTTAGAGACCGAGCTTCATTTGCATCCTATCCTTTGTGATCATTGTGCTATCATATCAGGTGAGCTTCATAGCCCCTTTCTTTATACGTTTTGAATTTTTAGGGGAGATACATGCTTAAACTGTTCGCTTACATACATGATTGTGTTAAACTTAGTTGCGTTATTCTTGAAAGCATATCGCGGACCTAAGTATCAAACACTTGGGGTAGCCGAACATAAGTCTCCTCGTGAGCAGCATTGATAAGTCTCCTAGTGAGCAGCATTGATAAGTCTCCTCGTGAGCAGCATTGATAAGTCTCCTCGTGAGCAGCGTTGATAAGTCTCCTCGTGAGCAGCATTGATAAGTCTCCTCGTGAGCAGCATTGATAAGTCTCCTCGTGAGCAGCATTGATAAGTCTCCTCGTGAGCAGCATAAGGTCTTCTAGTGTTATAGAACGCACATCGTATACGCACATGTCTTACTCATACTATGTTAGCAATGGGTTGTAAACACACAGGTTGCAAGTCTTGAATGGGCAGGGCTTGGAACTGAGTGGATTTACAATGCCTATGCTGTGGAAACTTTCTCTAAAGGCTTTTCAACTTATTTATAGCAAACTCTATGAACTCACCAACCTCGTGTTGACACTTTAGCATGTATTTTCAGGAACTAAGCTATAGCACGCTACTGGAGGCTTTTGGCAGGGCATGGCATGGTCATAGAAGACTCTGATAAAACATTTGGGACCGCTTAACTTATTTTATGGGCCAACTTCCGCACCACTTTTCATAATGTAAATTTAACACTTTTGACTTATCAAATATATTCTAAATGATTGATGTGAAAACCGTTCTTTACACTTGTGTTGTGATACCAATTGAGTTGCACCCCAGTGGCATGTATGCTTCCGCTGGACCCGATTTTGGGGGTGTGACATTTAAGCACGATGCCAATGGGTTTACCAAATTTTGAAATCCATTTGTAAGTTGTGACAATCTGATTTAAATATGTTGAATTTCAACGAGGACTGAAAACCGGTGTTTCATTTTGAAATAACACTCGTGGAATCAATGGAGATTTACAACTCTTTTTCTGTTGAAAATTGTTTGAGAAACCCGGTGTCTCTCTTGAAGTTTTAAAATCTGAAGAAGAAGATTTCCTTTTAGTGTTAAACCTCATTGGTTCTCTGTGAAGATTTGATTTTTTGATAAATGGAAACCTTCCGGTATTTAGAATGTTCAAAGCAGAGTCATTCTTATGTTGCAGCAAAAGCAATTCTGATATTGAATATTTGAAAGGTTTTGAACGACTTTGCTTTGGTCTCCACACTTGCTTTACCGGTGTAAAATGAGAGTGTTGAGTTTGAAAAACTTGTTTCATTTTTCTTGAAGCATTTGGATTTGAAAACTTTTGAGATGTAAATGTTTCAGAAAAACTTGGTTTCTTCGAAAACTTCCCTCCTTTTTGAAAATAATAGGTTGTAAACTGGGAAACCTTTTCGAAAATGGTTTTGAAGATTCACCCATGTAAACCTTCTTCGAAGCACTCACCTCTGGTCTTGAAAAATTTGAAATTGGATTTTTTCCCATTGATTGGTTAAGAGAATCAAACTTCACTTTTAAAGCATTGTATGAAGTTCTCAAATCACTGTATTCTTTTTGAAGAGAAAGATGATCTTAGGATGCCAATTTTGATTCTAAAGAAGCAATTTGTTTCAAAAGTTGATCTTTTTTGGCTTTAGAATCATTCGTTTTACGAGCCAATTTCCGTTCGAACTCAATGTTTTCTTTTTCAAGTATTTCAAAATAATTTTCGAATTTGGTCGTTTTGTTGAAAAAGTCAGTTTTGGCATCCTCAAAATCGTTTGTTTGTTGAGCTAAAAGTGATTCAAGCTCAACCACTTTTGTTTGAAGCCCATGATTTTCATTTTCAAAAGGATACATTTTCTCCCCCGTTTCCTTTTCAAAATCTGGAGTATTAGAATCGAACAAGGGATTTGGAAAGGAAACTTTTGTGATTTGATTATCAACCTTTTTCATTTTCATTGATTCAATCTTTTACAAAACATTTTTAAACTTTTTATCAGCGAATTCAGACAATTGAGACTTCAAATCTTCAGTCACTTTTTGTTTCATGTTTGAGTTTTGTGTCTGAACTCGTGAACCTTTGATTGATTTAAACAGGTTTTTGTAAATCTGCTTAAAATGCTCAATCTCGTTTTTGTATTTTGAAATTTGACATTTCATTGACACGTTTTCATCATCAAGTTGTTCAAGCTTTGACATCCAAGGGTTTTCAAAAGAATGCTTTTCCATATTGTGTTGTAAAGCTAGCTCAAAGTTAATGCTTTGTGCTTGACATCTTTGAAAATTTTGTTCAAGATAGAATATTTGACGTTTAAGTTTCTCTTAGATGTCGCTTGACACTTTTAAAATTCTCTCATTTTCATGTCTCAACATCCCATTTTCCACTTTTAAGCATTCAGTCTCAACATTCAACGATTTATCACAAGCAGTTCTTTCAAAATCTTTCAATTTTGCTTCCAAATCAACAATGTCGTTAAGATACGAGTCTTCCCTATTTTTCCATCACGTTCTTAATGTTTTGTGATCTGTTTGACATGTTGAGACCTTTTTTATTAATGTTGAAACCTCTGTTGTTAATTTTGCAATTTGGTTTTGAAGGTCAAGCTTTTCTTTTTCTAGTTTTGAAACCTTTTCATTGTTGGAACCAACTAGTTCTCGCATTTGATGTTACAAGTCTTGTTCTTTCACATATGGTTTTTGAAATGCAACTTCAAAGCTGTATTCACGATTAGTTTTTGTTTCAAAATCATTTATACGTTTACTATAATTCTCGAGCTTTTCAGTTAACGACGTATTTTGTGCTTTTAGTTCATAATTAAGCTCATTACATCGAGCAACTTTGTTTTGCATATTCTTAGTTGACAAAGCAATTGAAGCACATTCTTGATCATGATTCATATTGTCATATTCAATCATACCTCCATTAGGATCCATATGTGGAGTCTCAGGAATAATATTTCTATCATCCTGATTCACCACATATGTGTCGTTAATGTTGTAACACCCCCAATTTCGTGATACGCAGCGGAATTCAAACTGGGTGTTACTCGACAGCACAACAGTTATAATAATAGAAAACGATCTCTAATTGAGTCGTTTTAAAATATTTATCATTCGAATTTTATAAATATCAGAGTTTACAAAATGAGGTCCCAGTAGTTTTACAGTTTGTTAAATAAGTTTCGAATGATAATTAGAATTTAGCCTTCTATCAGTATCTGTGCCCCTCCGTGCCATCCTCGTTCATTATGGACCTGAGATAAACATGCTAAAAGTGTCAACACAAAGGTTGGTGAGTTCATAGAGTTTATAAGCAAAGCAGTTGATTTTTGTAGTTTCGAGCTTGAGTGATAATTGCAATAAATACAAATATCGATAAAATAAATCGTGGGCTACGTTGTTTTACACCCTTAGTTATCAGTTGAACACAAGTTTCAAGTTTAGTAGACAGTGGGCCCCATTATTGCACCCATAAATTCAGTAGTGGTAGTACCGTATCATTACAGTACCTTAATATTACCCTAAGCCTCATGACACACAAACGTTAACAGTAGGACATCACAAGAGTGATGTAAATTACTAACATAATTAAATTTAGTACTCGGGTAGGAGCTTGCCAACTTCCTATTTAGTCTCAAATAAAGTGCATTTGTCTATCAATCCGGCTAGCATTATAGCTATCTATCCGGCTAGTACAAATGGGTCGTCAACCTCCAATAGATCTATTCACTATATTCGCGTTCACTCGGAAGTGATTAATGGCTCATGATATGAGGGACTTTTAATGGCAATAGTATAAGCTGAGGCAATATCAATCAGGATAGCATACAGAAAGTACTTGTGTTCAGCATGTATTAAGTTTCAATAAACCAATAGAGTATTTCATAAATCGAGTAGAATGTTTATGAATAACGAGCAAGATTTGTAAGTAAAACGAGCATGTATCTCCCCCAAAGAGTTCAAAAGAAGAAAAGAGGGGCTATGACTCACGACAATCTGTAAAAGTGTAGAGTACTTGTGAAAGTAAAAGTAATTAGTCGAGCATGTATCTCCCCCAAAGATAGTACGAAATAATTGAAAATAGGGGCCATGAACTCACAGTAATCAGTAAAAGTTTAGAGTACTTTAGAAAGTAAAAGCAATTAGTCGAGCATGTATCTCCCCCAAAGATAGTACAAAAAAATTGAAAATAGGGGCCATGAACTCACGGTAATCCGTAAAAGTTTAGAGTACTTGTTAAAGTAAATGAAAATAGTTGAGCATGTATCTCCCCCAAAATAATTCAAAACATATAAAAGTAGGGGCTATGGAACTCACCTTGGTGATACAGTAGTCTGATTAAGAAACTAATCAAGTTTCGAGAATAAACTGCTCCGATATGCAACCTAAGTGGATATGTCAAGTTTTAGCATTCGTATTCAAACCTTAAATATGGGTTTAGATATTCGTATAGCAAGTGTTTTGTTGGTGGTTTGAACGAGACAACATGAAGTCTCTTCAAAAGTTAGTGGATGATAATATTTATCATATTTCACTTTTAGTGTTTGATTGATCGTCAATGGATTAAAAGTATCTCGTTTATTAGTTTTTATCAAAAATGAGCCAAAAGTATATTTCCCGAAATAATATAAAATGTTATGCTTTATATCCTTATAGTTTCAAGTGTTGATAGTTTATACCCCTGAACTTTAGTTAAATGACAGTTTCTACCCTGGAGTTTCAAAAGTGACACTCTATACCCCTTGGTTAAATATAATTTGCACCGGAGTCCTTTTTATAATTTATTAATTCATAATTACACTTTTTATCCCCATGCATTAAATACATTTTTAAATTTAATCCTTTATATATATAGTTTTAGAAATTTGGCAAAACATGCCCTCCATGCATTTCACAATTTACATGCATAGTCCTTATTCTATATTATTAATTGAATTTACAGGTTTAACCCAAGAAACTCCAAGTTTAGTGTTTTTACCCCATGCATGTTTTTCGTTACGTGTTTAGTCCTTATTTTGCAAATTTTGTATTTTTTGATTAGAAAAGATTATGGCATGTCATGGCTTATCGATATAAGTTATTTTAGGTTGAGAATAAGCTATTGAGAGCTTTTTAGCTTATAAAAGGGGCTTATAGGTCTTGAGCCCAATAAAAGGGTGCGTGTGGTTTTATGCTCGCGGCCAAAAGAATGGAAAGAAAAATGAGGCGAGGTCTTGAGTTTTTGGAAAGGGCCTTGTGGTTTTCAATACTTGACCAGGGGCTTAAGTAGGTGGCTGAAATGGTTAGATTATGTAACGACCCATAATTTTCCACGTCAACATTTATTTTCAAACTCCAATTTACTACTTTGAAATTTTACAAGAACACTTTTCACGTATAACTCTTTAGTTAAATAAATGAAAAACAAGGAATGTCCCTCTTCTGCACTAGGACTTAGGCTATATTTAGTCGACAACATTCCAGTACCTTGCTCCTACTCCGGTTCGAAATTTTAAACCCAAAACAATTTCCTTTTCTTTATTCACTTAGGATTGTTAATTGAACAAACGCTAGTCGCAATTTAATTTTAACACCCGATATACCCAATACTCCTAACAATTATTTCTAACGCATTTTTATACTTCCTAAATTATTACCAAAGTTCTAAAAATATTTCCTTACGCCTAATGTAATTTCTTTATTCCTTACGTTTAATTACGTATAGCTTCCGTTAATCACCAAATCAATAACCAATACCTATTTTTAATACCCAATACATACAACTTATATACCTTGGTACAAAATTAACTCTTCTACTCCTAAATACCTCCATGTGCCGCCCCCTCTTGTTCTATTATAATTACTAGACAAAAGATATTTACCATTAATTACCAACATCGAACCTTAAAACATGGAGTGTAAAAACATTTGGGTGGCTTAATGTAACAACCCGTAAAATTTCATAAGGCAAACTAACTAGTTTTTATATTTTTACACTACATTGAAATACCGGGGATCAAAATACACTCTTTAACACTCTATGCCCTAACTCACCACTAAATATCTGCACTAATAAAAGTATTACCCCTCCCCCCTCTTGTTTTTGCCACCTACTACACCCCACACTTGTCCAAGTTGTGGACAAGTGTACTCATAAGTCTTCAAAAGTTAGCTAACTCCTCAAATCTCACTCCCACTTTCATTTCTCATTCAAATCTCATAAAAATCTGCTCTCCCCTTGTTTTGATCGACCCTATTCAACCCACAATACCCTCAACTCATCAAGTTCTTAATCAGAAAATCATCTCCAAATCATCCTCTTGAAGACCCTTGCAAAGAGGATGCTTTAATTCGAAGTTTAAAAGGCTTTCTTGGTGTTTTTCTTCAAGACTTGATTAGGGCTTGGTTTAATCAAGCGGGTAATCATGTTTTGAAGCTTAGAAGTGAAGACTTTTGTTAATTTGGTGTCAATTGGGTCGATTTCAATCAAACCCTAGAAAGGTTATTAGTGATTTTCACTTCTAGTAAGTAAATCTCACCATTTTCTTTGATTCTTGTTGCATACAAATGGGTTTTTATCTTTCAATGGAATATTGATTTTACTTCTGTAAATGGTCGTTCTAAATCATGTGCATATTATACTTGATTCATTAGAAGCATAGGTTAAGAGTGATTGTGATTTGGAAGGTTTTATGATGAATTAATGGTAGGAATAGTGGACCGTTTTGAGACCAGTAGGTAAACGGGGCTAGTTCTCCAAATTTTTGTCCTGGAGCCTATGAAGAAATTACATGGGTGGTTAGATAAAGTCTTAGGCTTGATGTGACGAATTGGATGGGTTAACAACTCCTCCGGATGAGGGAGTTATGGCCGTTTTACGATTACTAGTCAAATCTGGAACATTGTTTGGAAAATGAGATAAACTCGAGGTAAATACTATAGAATGTAGGATAAGAAAGCTAATCTCAGTAGTATACATCCTAATCCAACTTCTCAAAGTGGATTCACTTTAATAGCTATCACGGTTTGAGAAATACATCAAAGTTAGTGTTTGGTAGGAAAACTTAGGACTGCTGCAGACCATTAGTATAAATGGAATTAACTGTACCAATACGTTGACCTTGAACCTAAACTAAAAATATGTAGTTGTAGATCAATGTCTTGTGGTCATTTCTCCGGGTGGCGAATCCCGTGACGACACCCGATGATTAAAATATGAATTTTATAGTAAAAAGTTTCAGATTCTGTATGCTGTTGGCATTCGGGGCAAAAATCAAGTTTTATTCCATAACTTTTTGAAAACTAAATATTTAGCCTGTACTAGACAAATAGAGCTATCACCTCCAATTGGCCTCACCTTCATAGGACCTGTAGATTTCAAATGACGGCCAATTTGGTAAGACGTAAAACTCAGTCACATTTGTCTTTAGGACAGATCTGTAAAGAAAATTTATAAAAAGTGGTTAGACCTGCAAAATTTTTGAGTAAACTTATTTTTACAGTATACTAGGAAACTAGGTATATAAAGAAAATAATTTTTCGACTTACGGTTTGCAAGTAGTGATTTTTGGAAGTCGGGGAAAGTTTTCAGCCGCTAGTAAAAACTAGGGAAATGTGAGGGGTAAACAACTCGAGAACTACTATTTTTGGAAACCATGACTATATGACTTGTGAAAACCCTTAATATGATGCCTTGGCTGTATGAATCAAGTATAATAATGTGCATTCATTCTCTTATTCAATTAGCATTCACTTAGACACGTTTCTTGTTATAGGTCCTTTCTAGTTTCGCTTCAGTTCTTCGGTTGTCTTTATTCGTTCTCTTTCACTCCACTACTTAAGGTGAGTTCATAGCCCCAATTTTTACTACAATTGTTTTACAAACTCCGTGGGGGAGATACATGCTATAAATATTACTTATGATCACAATGCTTTAAAAATTGGATGCTATCATGTTATTATTATTGCCTAAGTTTCCCATTGCCGAAAGTCCCTTTATCGTGAACCGTTAGTCACTTGCGAGTGAGCGAGAAATACAGTAAATAAATCTATTGGTAACAACACTCCCCATGCAGGTACGTGCCTATAAAGCAGTCGTGTGTATTGTATTCGTACCAAATGATAGGTGTGGCTATTACCTATGTATGAAGGGCAAATTTATGCTATTAGCAACAAAAACGTTAGCGTCGGGGTCACGAGCTTAGGGCAATAATAACTGAATTAGACTCTGCATTTGTTGCTTAGTCGTTTTTATAAACTGAATTATACTATGATCGATTGCTTATTTTTGAAACTCTATGGATTCACTCAACCTTTGTGTTGACGTTTTAGCATGTTTTATCTCAGGTTTGAAGGCATGAAGGTCTTGGATGGAGTCGCACGGATATATTTTGAAGACTCGGCATATTTTCACATTTGAAGAGACTATATTTTAAAGATTTATGTTATGTTTAAAACATTTGCAATCTTTTGAAAACATTGTGTTTTATGAAAACTGTTGGGACCTTTTGCAAACTCTGAGCTTTTAATGTATCAAATGTGAAATACCTTTAAACGTCTCTTTTGAAAGGTCGTTTTCCATGACTTGTACTTTGTGCTAGGAAGTAATACCCCAGTGTACTATCTTCCGCTGTGATATTTTGGGGGTGTTAAAGATTGGCATCAGAGCTACAGTTATAGAGAACTGGGTCGTTTTCAAAACCCAGACTATAACTATTTTTCACTAAAGAGTCTCTCATTGCCGTATCCGATATCCGTGCGCGTGTACCACCAGACTGCCTATGTTGTTACTCATATGTCATCACTAATGGTATTATATAAAGTATGCTTATATACACTATTATTTATATAAAGGTTAATTATATAAATGTTTGACTGATTTTGACCTCTTACGCTTATTTTCGGAACTTGAGCTCAAACCCTGTTTTCCCGATTACATACCTACATCTTACATTAAGACCCACTTTACTCATTATTGTCTTTCGTATTCCGTGTGCCACGCCTACTCTTACATTCTTGTGATCTATGAATTTTTTTTCCAGACATTGTAGTTGATTACAATGGTCTCGTTTACTTTTCAGACATTGTGAGCTGCACAATGGTCTCGTTTACTTTTCAGACATTGTGAGCTGCACAATGGTCTCGTTTACTTTTCAGACATTGTGAGCTGCACAATGGTCTCGTTTACTTCTCAGACATTGTAAGAAAACTATTTTATAACTATGAACTCACCAACTCTTTTGAACGCTATGTCGACTTTCTCTGATTATTTTACTCCTCGTCTTCGAGGATGAGTGTGAACATTTATTCCATACTCTCGGAACACTTATGACGTCTCGTATCACACTGCTTTGTAACTCATCAGTTAAGTATGAGTGTTTTGTCGGAAATTCTTAAGTAGGATGATTTATAATATCTTTATTTAAATGGATTGGGACGCCTTTTTATTTAAATAAAGAAATTGTAAATCACCGAACCATAAGTTTATATTTCTTTATTTACATTGTTTGGGATGCCTCTCTATGTAAATAATAAATTATAAATAAGTGGGCTTATTAGTATCCGAAGAGACATGAGTACGAACTCGAACTTGAGAATCACCAGTATTCTACCACTCAGCAAAAATCTTAAGATCTCATTTGAACTGCCTGAGTTCATTCTTAAGTTATCACTTTTGTCATTACAAATCTTTACAATCATGAGCAATTTATTGAGTTTACAAACTCGTTACAATCTTAACTTGGTTCTATCTCGAACTATCAGACTGAGTACGATATTCCATTTACTTACATGGGTACGTAAGATGCCTACTCTAGTTAGGTATGTGGACACCTACACATAAGCTCTCCCAGGAGCTCCTATCACTTGTTGGCCCATGTTCTGGGAACAGTGCCTCTTGAAATATCCTCACATCCAAGGTAAGTTACCACTGGTTGAGCATTACCACCATTAACGAAATTCTTACCCTTATAATCTTTGGTCATATGGCCTACCTTCTAGCAACTTCTACACCTAACAGTGCAAGAACCAATATGATGCAACTTGCATCGATGACATAATGGTTTATTCTTGACATTACCTCTTCGTTCAGTTGTGACAACGACATCATAGGCTCTGGCATTCTCTTGCCTTCTGTTTTGCTATTGTTGGGTCCTTGAGTAGACCAAGCTTGCACAACTTGATCCACTGGATTACGAGGCATCATAATTGTTACATCCAGTGTGAGTGGATCAAACGAAGTTACGATCCCTTGAATATTGAGTGAAAGTTCTCAGATGAACTTTTCCCATAACTTCTCATTTGTTGAGACTATCATTAGGTACACTATTGCCAACTCTTGAAAGCGACGGATATAAGTCGTGGTGTCAACACCACTTCAGCATGAAAACTTCACCTCCATTTCTTACACCTCATTCTGAGGGCAGTACTTCTTGATCAATAAATTCTTCAACTTAGTCCAAGCAATCTTGTAAGTATTCTCAATACTAATAGATTGAGCGACAACATTCCACCATGACTAAACATTGTTCATAAATATGCTTGTGGCATATTTGACTTTGCAGTATTCAGCGCAGTGGCTGATTAGAAATACCGACTCTGTCCTCCCAAACCAACGAGCTAAACCAACCGCTCCTTCTGTGCTTTTGAAATTAGTGAGCCTATAACTCATAAAATCTTTGTAAGAGCAGCCTTTAGCCACTGGTACAACATTTACTCATGCGGCGCCTCCAACTACCACTACAATATTAGGCCCTCCAGTTGGGTCCTAATGTTAATCAGAGCACTCTTGCTTACCTATCAAAACTTTAATTGAGTTCCTGATTTCACCTGGGAACGTGAGATTAGAATTCACCACAAATACCCATAACTTTTCCCAGACAGGTCAACATCGGACTATTCAAGATCCTGATTAGGATTGGTTCGGTAGCTTGCACACTTGATCTACCACCAGAAATTAGCAGTGTATATGACATCTTTCATGTAAGCAATATGAAGAAGTGTCATACTGTTGAGACACTTACTATTCCTCTGGAAAAGATCTAGATTGATGAATTTCTGAACTTTACTAAAGAACCTATCGAAATCATAGACAGTAAGATCAAACGACTTAAGCAAAGTCGCACTCATATTGTTAAAATCGTTAGAATTCTCGCCGAAGTTCGAATATACTTGGGAACGAGAAGACCAAAGGCGACAGAAGTATCCCCACCTCTTTTGAGACACATCGTCAACTCATAACATAAATTAAATCATGAGGACATGATTCCCTTAACCGGTGGAGACTGTAACAACCCGTAAAATTTCATAAGGCAAACTGACTATTTTGCCCTTTGACTTTTACTTCTTGTCTATTTGACTTTTATCATAACGTAAAAGCAAATACTGTAACCGGTAATTTTCCAAGTTAAAAAAAATCACTCTTCTTTGAATTATTACTCTCTGAACGTTTTCGTTCACCTCTGTCTATTTAACGAGAAGATATCTCGCAAAATGTGAAAATCACACACAACGCGTACCGACACAAGACTAGGATAAGTCTATGTGTTCAAAATACCCATATTTCACCAATAGTCATATTTTATATGAACTATTGTCATTTTATCATTTTTACGTAAACATTATACCTGTTACGTTTTACGCGATCTAAACCTACGTTTTTATGTTCTAACCACATTTAAACCCTCCAATGAACTCACCACTCATCTAAATTACTAAGATATATAATGAAAACAAGTTTTAATATTTTTGGAAGTTTTTATATTTTTATACTACCCGGTATTGCGTTACGTGTCTTAAAAACCCTACTTTTAAATACCGGGGATCAAATACACTCTTTAACATTCTATGTCCTAACTCACCACTAAAAATCTGCACTAATAAAAGTATTACCCCTCCCCCCTCTTGTTTTTTCCGCCTAGTACTCCCCACACTTGTCCAAGTTGTAGATAAGTGTACTCATAAGTCTTCCAAAGTTAGCTAACTCCTCAAATCTCACTCCGACTTTCATTTCTCATGCAAATCTCATAAAAATCTGCTCTCCCCTTTTTTTCATCGACCCTATTCAGCCCACAAAACCCTCATCTCATCAAGTTCTTAATCACAAAATCATCTCCAAATCATCCTCTTGAAGACCCTTGCAAAGAGGATGCTTTAATTCGAAGTTTAGAAGGCTTTCTTGGTGTTTTTCTTCAAGACTTGATTAGGGCTTGGTTTAATCAAGTGGGTAATCATGTTTTGAAGATTAGAAGTGAAGAATTTTGTTAATTTGGGTGTCAATTGGGCCGATTTCAATCAAACCCTAGAAAGGTTATTAGTGATTTTCACTTCTAGTAAGTAAATCTCACCATTTTCTTTGATTCTTGTTGCATACAAATGGGTTTTTATCTTTCAATGGAATATTGATTTTACTTCTGTAAATGTTCTTTCTAAATCATGTGCATATTATACTTGATTCATTAGAAGCATTGGTTAAGAGTGATTGTGAATTGGAAGGGTTTATGATGAATTAAAGGTAGGAATAGTGGACCGTTTTGAGACCAGTAGGTAAACGGGGCTAGTTCTCCAAATTTTTGGCCTGGATCCTATGAACAAATTACATGGGTGGTTAGATAAAGTCTTAGGCTTGATGTGGCGAATTGGATGGGTTAACAACTCCTCCGGATGAGGGAGTTATGGCCGTTTTACGATTGCTAGTCAAATCTGGAACAATGTTTGGAAAACGATATAAACTCTAGGTAAATACTATATAATGTAGGATAAGAAAGCTAATATCAGTAGTATACATCCTAATCTAACTTCTCAAAGTGGATTCACTGTAATAGCTATCACGGTTTGGGAAATACATCAAAATTAGTGTTTGGTAAGAAAACTTGGGACTGCTGCAGACCATTAGTATAAATGGAATTAACTGTACCAATAAGTAGACCTTGGACCTAAACTAAAAATATGTAGTTGTAGATCAATGTCTTGTGGTCATTTCTCCGGGTGGCGAATCCCGTGACGACACACGATGATTAAAATATGAATTTTATAGTAAAAAGAGTCAGATTCTGTATGCTGTTGGCATTCGGGGCAAAAATTAAGTTTTATTCCATAACTTTTTGAAAACTAAATATTTAGCCTGTATTAGAAAAATAGAGCTATCACCTCCAATTGGCTTCAACTTCATAGGACCTGTAGATTTCAAATGACGGCCGATTTGGTAAGACGTAAAACTCAGTCACATTTTTCTTTAGAACAGATCTGTAAAGAAAATTTATAAAAAGTGGATAGACCTGCAAATTTTTGAGTAAACTTATTTTTACAGTATACTAGGGACTTAAAGGAAACTAGGGATATAAAGAAAATAATTTTTTGACTTACGGTTTGCAAGTAGCGATTTTTGGAAGTCGGGGAAAGTTTTCAGCCGCTAGTAAAAACTAGGGAAATATGAGGGGTAAACAACTCGGGAACTACTATTTTTGGAAACCATGACTACATGACTTGTGAAAACCCTTAGTATGATGCCTTGGCTATATGAATCAAGTATAATAATGTGCATTCATTCTCTTATTCAATTAGCATTCCCTTAGACACGTTTCTTGTTATAGGTCCTTTCTAGTTTCGCTTCGGTTCTTCGGTTGTCTTTATTCGTGCTCTTTCACTCCACTACTTAAGGTGAGTTCATAGCCCCAATTTTTACTACAATTGTTTTACAAAATCCGTGGGGGAGATACATGCTATAAATATTACTTATGATCACAATGCTTTGAAAATTGGATGCTATTATGTTATTATTATTGCCTAAGTTTCCCATAGCCGAAAGTCCCTTTATCGTGAACCGTTAGTCACTTGCGAGTGAGCGCGAATACAGTAAATAAATCTATTGGTAACAACACTCCCCATGCAGGTACGTGCCTATAAGGCAGTCGTGTGTATTGTATTCGTTCCAAATGATAGGTGTGGCTATTACCTATGTATGAAGGGCAAATTTATGCTATTAGCAACAGAAACGTTAGCGTCGGGGTCACGAGCTTAGGGCAATAATAACTGGATTAGACTCTGCATTTGTTGCTTAGTCGTTTTTATAAACTGAATTTATATTGTGATCGACTGTTTATTTCTAAAACTCTATGGATTCACTCAACCTTTGTGTTGACGTTTTAGCATGTTTTATCTCAGTTTTGAAGGTATGAAGGTCTTGGATGGAGTCGCACGAATACATTTTGAAGACTCGGCATATTTTCACATTTGAAGAGACTATATTTTAAAGATTTATATTATGTTTAAAACATTTGCAATCTTTTGAAAACATTGTGTTTTATAAAAACTGTTGGGACCTTTTGCAAACTCTGAGCTTTTAATGTATCAAATGTGAAATACCTTTAAACGTCTCTTTTGAAAGGTTGTTTTCCATGACTTGTACTTTGTGCTAAGAAGTAATACCCAGTGTACTATCTTCCGCTGTGATATTTTAGGGGTGTTACACTTGACCACCAACTTGTCCCCCCTCCTAGCCCCAATCGGCCCAACCATTAAAACCTATCCAAATGATAATTTTTGACTAACTATTCTAACATTGAAAACCCTTTAGTATATATAGGTAAATGTATGCATTAAGTAACTAGTTCAAGAAGGGAAAAAAAACATATCACTCACTCATTCACTCTTACAAATCGACCTACCCAAGGGAGCAAGGGAAGAAGAGAACTTGATTTGGCTAACTCAAGTATCATTAGGATATACTAGTAAGGGTTTTTGATACACTAATCTTGGGTTAATCAAGTATATTAGGTTGCGAGTAGTTTCCGAGCCTCAATTCCGTGCACTTTCCTTTTTGTTATTGATGGAGCGTGATGTGCCGTTGCGGTTTAGCAGTATTAATGCCTACTCAAGTTTTAAATTTATATTTAGCCGACTTATCAATAACACACACACTTAACGAGCAGTGTACCCGGTCAGTATGAATATAATGGTAAGTAGAGTGTCGATCACTAAGAGTGGAACGTATTATCTAGTTATTCTAATCAGTATTTTAATATCCTAAGTTAGCTATACAACCTAATCTAACGCAAGGGGGTTCAGCCTGAGAGACTGGCACGGTTTGGTTATAATTAAATTGAAAACTAAACTAATGAGCACGAATCAGCGATTAGCACACACGTACACAGATAGATACTCGAGACAATAAGAAGACCTGTCCTGATAATTAAGTAGCTTGTCACTTGTTTTATTGCTAGTTTTATATGAAGTGTATATAATTAAACCTTTCTCGTTGGCTCTAATCTTATCGGCGAGTAAACCCTTAATGATTACTTATGTCTATCCTATTCATTTAAGAGATGCTAAAACAAATAGGCGAGGAAGGGGCATGGCGACCCAAGCAAGACTCAGCTAGACACAGAGGTTATCAATGCACTAATAAAAGTCACCAAAGACATCAACATATAAACTTTAATTAATGGGAAAGCAATATTAAGGGGAGTGCATGATCTTCCGTAGTCACATGACATAAGCCCATCAATCCTGATGAATTAAAGCGTACTAATACAATAAAACAAAACTACTTAATGAATTGAATACATGCAGGACCTTCTTACAGCTCTTGTATCTTTGTTTAAGGTGTGTCTTGTGCTGCTTGGTCGTCTGAATTCGGCTCTAGGGTTATTTCTTCACTCTGTCCAAGACTCTCAAATTCGTCTGACCTTGGGGTATTTATAGTTTCTGTCTGAGGGATCGATGCGGCGCATAGAGTTGATAGATGCGGCGCATTGACTTAACTTCGCGTGGGGTCCAAGATTAATATATTCAGGAATATTCGTACACCGTCTTCAGATGCGGCGTATCTTGATCTTTGTATGCGGCGCATGTACTTTAGCTGTCTTGGATTGTAACTTGTGAAATCTTGATAGTGATACGCCGTATGTTAGAAGTATATTGCGGCGTATCTGGAGTAGAACGAGCTTGATCTTCTGGATTTCAGTAGGCTTTTGACATCTTGCTTGTTTTGCTCCATAATTAGTCCAAAATCGCCAAGTTTCACATAATGCTTGTTTTTACCTGAGAATTACTAAAATACACATTAATGTATCGATTCTCATATATAATATAATAAAACAAGTCAAATAAATAGGATAAATGATGATAATAAAATGTACTTGTTGAAAACTTTAAAGAACAAGAGAACTGACTACTTATAAGTTTTCTGATCGTTTATGGGCTCTAGGCTGTTAAGCCTTTGATCTAGGATTATGTCTCTTACAAGAACAATGATAATATTGGCGGAATATTCTAACAAAGAATACAATAATATCACAACAAGGTTTTTCCAAGTTTACCGTTTGTTTATTCCAACTAGCCCCAATGTTACATGATCAATATAACATGATTACTATCTAATCAGGGATCGAAGATCCTTGAGGCTAAACAAACCTAAACAACATTAGACCCCATGTCCAATGTTCATCAGACCCCATGTCTGATGTTCATCACACACACTCTTTAAGTGCTCTTACATTTTAACACAACTTTATGTTGTTGTAATTTGAGAGTACGAAGCACTTTGGTTGATCACTAATCTCACAGTGACACACTCACTGTCCACAGTGACCCACACATTATCTAAGGGGGTATGATCTTCCTTTTATAACATAAGGAGATCATTTACAAATTGATAAGCTTTTAGTCATCCACTTGCTTTTACATGTGTCAAGTCAATAAGATACAACTTGTATCTTGAGTGTTCAACTTGATGACTTGATAAATATCTAGATATTATATTTGTATAAACATGACTCATACAAAATAATATCTTCTTCGTTCTTATCTTTGTAGCAGCAGAGTGACTCATTGATTTAGCAGTTACTTCATTTGAACTATCAGCAGGATTGTAATACTATCAGCAGAGTGCTCTATCTGAACAGCAGAGTTCTCAGCAGGAACAGTACTTTGCTCTTGAATCAGCAGTACCTTGTTGGTCTAGCAGTACCTTGTTCTTGAACTAACAGTACCTTGCTCTTTGGACCAGCAGTACCTTAAAATACACTAGCAGTACCTTGTTGGTCTAGCAGTACCTTGCTCTTGGACCAGCAGTACCTTGTATTTTGCTTATCATTCAGTATATAATATGTTTCATTTTTCTTGTTTGTGATCATCAAATCTATGGAATATTTAATTCCTTACAATCTTCCCCTATTTGATGATTACAAAACAAACACATTCTTGTATGAATTTCCCTAGACGAAGTAGAGAAATTGAGATAATTAAATCTCACCATGAATGAAACCATACTGTCTTCCCCTTAATCTATGCTATACACCACATCTCATCCCCTTTTTGTTATCAACAAATAGAGAATATTACAAATATGATCTTTACAACTTTAAACTAATACTACACATCTAATTTATCCTTCTAATGTTTCAAATTACCCTCCATGAAGCTTTCCGCGTCTAAAAATGAACTTGAAACATCAAAATTTTAAATCATCAGAAGCAATACAAATAAAAAGTAGCAATAATCAATAACTTTTCCTGTGGTGATGCACATATAATTGAATGGTTATACATCTTGAACATTGAAGCTTCCCCTGAAACTAATATGTTAACCATTCGAATCTCCATTCTTGTAGGCTTTTATGACTGATGAAGAAAAACCAACCATTACTAACTTGTTGATGAAATAAAATAAACCAATCTTGTGTCCTATATCTTGTACTAAAACTGACTTTGAACTTATACTAACACCATATAAGTAGATCGAAATCTCTTGATAAAATCCTCATTTCCTATGAGACACTGAGCGCGACAAAGCAACTCCTTTAAGTGACAGTTAACTAGGTCTTCGTCCATCCTCCCCTTGACCTATGAAAACTAGATTTAACAAGTCATCACCATAATTATTTAAGCACAAACAAGTTATCTTTCCTTCCAAAGATATGACAAAACACAATCTTGAAAAATTCAACCTCAACTTCAAATAAGCAACAAATGACCTTTTTCACCAATAATAAATTGATAAACAAGCCTTTTTATCTTTTAAGAACCAACTCTCTTCTGTGTGTGATTCTTCCCCTATGTGTGTGAACTTTGAAAGAAAACCAAAAATTCGACCATACCTCAACTGTTTCTGCAGCAGTATTTAACGATGCATATCTTACAACCTAAGGCTCAGATTGAAGATCCCTCCGGTGAGAATCTACCTTGATATACCAAGAACCTTCAACAAAAATTTCAGCCCAATCCAACGGTTAACGAAGGAGTTATAGCCTTTGTAAAACTGCTCTGCAGAAAGTTGCGAAAAATTAAGCAAAAACGAATTTTTCTTCTTTCTTTAGCTAAAACCTTTTCTTTTCCTAGATCCAGAGCCCCCCGCTCTGATACCACTTGTTGAAAACTTTAAAGAACAAGAGAACTGACTACTTATAAGTTTTCTGATCGTTTATGGGCTCTAGGCTGTTAAGCCTTTGATCTAGGATTATGTCTCTTACAAGAACAATGATAATATTGGCGGAATATTCTAACAAAGAATACAATACTATCACAACAAGGTTTTTCCAAGTTTACCGTTTGTTTATTCCAACTAGCCCCAATGTTACATGATCAATATAACACGATTACTATCTAATCAGGGATCGAAGATCCTTGAGGCTAAACAAACCTAAACAACATTAGACCCCATGTCCAATGTTAATTAGACCCCATGTCTGATGTTCATCACACACACTCTTTAAGTGCTCTTACATTTTAACACAACTTTATGTTGTTGTAATTTGAGAGTACGAAGCACTTTGGTTGATCACTAATCTCACAGTGACACACTCACTGTCCACAGTGACCCACACATTATCTAAGGGGGTATGATCTTCCTTTTATAACATAAGGAGATCATTTACAAATTGATAAGCTTTTAGTCATCCACTTGCTTTTACATGTGTCAAGTCAATAAGATACAACTTGTATCTTGAGTGTTCAACTTGATGACTTGATAAATATCTAGATATTATATTTGTATAAACATGACTCATACAAAATAATATCTTCTTCGTTCTTATCTTTGTAGCAGCAGAGTGACTCATTGATTCAGCAGTTACTTCATTTGAACTATCAGCAGGATTGTAATACTATCAGCAGAGTGCTCTATCTGAACAGCAGAGTTCTCAGCAGGAACAGTACTTTGCTCTTGAATCAGCAGTACCTTGTTGGTCTAGCAGTACCTTGTTCTTGAACTAACAGTACCTTGCTCTTTGGACCAGCAGTACCTTAAAATACACTAGCAGTACCTTGTTGGTCTAGCAGTACCTTGCTCTTGGACCAGCAGTACCTTGTATTTTGCTTATCATTCAGTATATAATATGTTTCATTCTTCTTGTTTGTGATCATCAAATCTATGGAATATTTAATTCCTTACAATCTTCCCCTATTTGATGATTACAAAACAAACACTTTCTTGTATGAATTTCCCTAGACGAAGTAGAGAAATTGAGATAATTAAATCTCACCATGAATGAAACCATACTGTCTTCCCCTTAATCTATGCTATACACCACATCTCATCCCCTTTTTGTTATCAACAAATAGAGAATATTACAAATATGATCTTTACAACTTTAAACTAATACTACACATCTAATTTATCCTTCTAATGTTTCAAATTACCCTCCATGAAGCTTTCCGCGTCTAAAAATGAACTTGAAACATCAAAATTTTAAATCATCAGAAGCAATACAAATAAAAAGTAGCAATAATCAATAACTTTTCCTGTGGTGATGCACATATAATTGAATGGTTATACATCTTGAACATTGAAGCTTCCCCTGAAACTAATATGTTAACCATTCGAATCTCCATTCTTGTAGGCTTTTATGACTGATGAAGAAAAACCAACCATTACTAACTTGTTGATGAAATAAAATAAACCAATCTTGTGTCCTATATCTTGTACTAAAACTGACTTTGAACTTATACTAACACCATATAAGTAGATCGAAATCTCTTGATAAAATCCTCATTTCATATGAGACACTGAGCGCGACAAAGCAACTCCTTTAAGTGACAGTTAACTAGGTCTTCGTCCATCCTCCCCTTGACCTATGAAAACTAGATTTAACAAGTCATCACCATAATTATTTAAGCACAAACAAGTTATCTTTCCTTCCAAAGATATGACAAAACACAATCTTGAAAAATTCAACCTCAACTTCAAATAAGCAACAAATGACCTTTTTCACCAATAATAAATTGATAAACAAGCCTTTTTATCTTTTAAGAACCAACTATCTTCTGTGTGTGATTCTTCCCCTATGTGTGTGAACTTTGAAAGAAAACCAAAAATTCGACCATACCTCAACTGTTTCTGCAGCAGTATTTAACGATGCATATCTTGCAACCTAAGGCTCAGATTGAAGATCCCTCCGGTGAGAATCTACCTTGATATACCAAGAACCTTCAACAAAAATTTCAGCCCAATCCAACGGTTAACGAAGGAGTTATAGCCTTTGCAAAACTGCTCTGCAGAAAGTTGCGAAAAATTAAGCAAAAACGAATTTTTCTTCTTTCTTTAGCTAAAACCTTTTCTTTTCCTAGATCCAGAGCCCCCCGCTCTGATACCACTTGTTGAAAACTTTAAAGAACAAGAGAACTGACTACTTATAAGTTTTCTGATCGTTTATGGGCTCAAGGCTGTTAAGCCTTTGATCTAGGATTATGTCTCTTACAAGAACAATGATAATATTGGCGGAATATTCTAACAAAGAATACAATACTATCACAACAAGGTTTTTCCAAGTTCACCGTTTGTTTATTCCAACTAGCCCCAATGTTACATGATCAATATAACACGATTACTATCTAATCAGGGATCGAAGATCCTTGAGGCTAAACAAACCTAAACAACATTAGACCCCATGTCCAATGTTCATCAGACCCCATGTCTGATGTTCATCACACACACTCTTTAAGTGCTCTTACATTTTAACACAACTTTGTGTTGTTGTAATTTGAGAGTACGAAGCACTTTGGTTGATCACTAATCTCACAGTGACACACTCACTGTCCACAGTGACCCACACATTATCTAAGGGGGTATGATCTTCCTTTTATAACATAAGGAGATCATTTACAAATTGATAAGCTTTTAGTCATCCACTTGCTTTTACATGTGTCAAGTCAATAAGATACAACTTGTATCTTGAGTGTTCAACTTGATGACTTGATAAATATCTAGATATTATATTTGTATAAACATGACTCATACAAAATAATATCTTCTTCGTTCTTATCTTTGTAGCAGCAGAGTGACTCATTGATTCAGCAGTTACTTCATTTGAACTATCAGCAGGATTGTAATACTATCAGCAGAGTGCTCTGTCTGAACAGCAGAGTTCTCAGCAGGAACAGTACTTTGCTCTTGAATCAGCAGTACCTTGTTGGTCTAGCAGTACCTTGTTCTTGAACTAACAGTACCTTGCTATTTGGACCAGCAGTACCTTAAAATACACTAGCAGTACCTTGTTGGTCTAGCAGTACCTTGCTCTTGGACCAGCAGTACCTTGTATTTTGCTTATCATTCAGTATATAATATGTTTCATTCTTCTTGTTTGTGATCATCAAATCTATGGAATATTTAATTCCTTACAGTACTTATTTGAGTTCATCAAATATCCCCCCACATGAACTTTACTTGTCCCCAAGTAAACCTTAGAATTAATCGTATGAAAATGTATCCTAAAAGATGTTAGGATTTATTTTTATATTTAAGCACGTATTCGTTTTGTCATAATCACACAACCAAACACTTAACGAAGTAGAAACCAAAATAATTTTTAATGTAAAACAATTCTAAATCGTTTAGTTGCTTAGTCGTGACGAATATTCTATCATAGGCTTGGCAAGTATACGCATCTCCCCCACTAAAGCCAAGGAGAAACAAGTCTAAAGCGGTAAAAAGGGTTTGTTGGTTAAGGGTTGATCATCCTTTTTAATCTCTATCAATCTCACATTCCATAAAAGGAGACAAAATTACAAATACATGATCGAATCCACGACCACGATACTTGCAATTGCTCAAATCCTTAACTCGAATGGGCTAAAGATAGGACCAAGTAATTTTCACCAATAATATTATATCAAAAAGGGGGACAAAATCATAAATACATAGCCGAATCCACGACTACGATACTTAAGATTGCTCAAATCCCTAATCTCAATAAATCAAAGGTTTGGATGAAGAATGATATAGGGTATGGATAATATTTGGGATACAAATTGGTGTAAAATGAAAAAAAAATAAACAAAACAGATAAATTAAAATCCTAAGTGTGGTTAATCACTTTCCCAACCATCCCATGAATAAGACTCATATCATTGAATAACTCACGCTTTAACACTTGAAACACACGCTTTAGGTAGACACGAATTATACTCAATAAGATCTCAATCAAAGAATAACCTTAGTTGGCGTTCCCATAACGGCCAACTCCCATTCAATCCATAAATATAATATACAACAACAAATAGTGGTGATATCTCCCACTTAATACAAAACTTTACATAAGTTGGTTAAAACAAACTTCCAACTTTTCCTTTTTCTTTTTCTTTTCTATTTTTTTTCGATTTTTTTTTTTTTTTTTTTTTTTTTTTTTTTTTTTTTTTTTTTTTTAAACTTTATATGTGTAAAATTTCACAACTTTTCTATCACTATTTTTCTGGATAATTTTTCCATACTCTTCATACTTTCAGAAATAACTGTAATACTGAAAGTAGCAAACACACGAAAAATAAACTAAAAGTTATACAATATTTACTTTCATACCAATTGCATTGTGCAATTTCCCGACCTAACCAAAGATAATGAATTACGCACGCGAACACAGGTAATGTAAGGAAACACACTTTGCCTAAAGCAATTAACCACGGATTTTAATCTACAGGGTAGGCTAAGGTGTAAGGGTGTATCGAAACATTATAACAAAGGTGTAAGAAACGAAAGGAATGGCTCTGGGGGTTTTTCTAGGGGTATCTTACTCTAAAAGTGAGAGTAAACAAAGGGTTTATACGGGGGTTAACTAACCAGTGTAGTTAGTTAATATCACATAACATATAAAGACTATTTGGGTGTAATCCTAGAAATTTACCAATTTAGACAAGTCACTCCAATTATATAGATAATACTTATTATGGTGGTCTCGAATAGTATACAAGCCAAGTTCTAAAGTTTACAAGTCACCAGCACACTAAAGTTTTAATATTTTTGAAAGAATAGAGTTATGTGTGCGGTTATGTAATTTAGACTTTAAACAAAAACATGCTAAAAAAATTTAAATTTTGATATATTAAGCGCATTTTAAGCATATTTTGAAAAAGTTTAGGACAAGTAAGTGTTCTAATTCTCCATCCCCCCACTTAAGTTAAACAACGTCCTCGTTGTTTGTGTCAAAGGTTAAAAACTGGAAAATAAAAGAATTAGAACAGAAAAACTCCCCTGAGATTTGCTCGGTATGATCCTCCATTATTCGTATAAGAGCAAAAATCAACTTTCTTGTGGATGAGAACGTTTAAGCTTCATAAATGATGTATCCACAAAAATCCAGGAACCTATAATACCATTTAGACTTTAACACACCTGAGTTAAGAAGGTTCAAACTTGCATAATACATTAGTAGTTAGTAAAAATAAAACCTAAAAAATTAAACTGTAAATCATCAGGTCAGTCGATACGCCGTATCTTATGGAAGAGGATACGCCGTATCGAGCCTGGAATAATTACGAATCAGAATAAAAGATGCGTCGCATCCTTAACCAGGGATGCGCTGCATTAAATAAACTGACAGCAAGTTTTAAAGTCAAAAATAAAAAATGCAGAAAATGAAATAAGATATGACCAGTGCAGGTGATGTGTCGCATCTTATGATGGAGATGCGCCGCATCCTATGCAGGTCTGACAGACTCGACACAGAACAGAAAAGTAAAAAATTTTCCATCGGGTTGTCTCCCGGTCAGCACTTGTCTTTATTCCAGAGTCTTCAAGTTAGACTCACGTTCAGCTCCTTATTTTGTTCTTGTTACGTGCCATCCTTCTTCTTTCATCCGAAAGATGTTACCGTATAGTTCCGCAACATTTTCTTCCATTCGACTTAATGTAATATATTCTTTGGTCTTCGTCGCAACATATTCCTCATATGGTCCCAAAGAGTATTTGATGACTTCAAATTTTTCAGAAATTATCATGGGTGGGTTATTATAAGTGATCCCAAGTAGTCGACATTTTCTCTCGATGAATTCTTCTTCTTCTTTATCAACAAACTTGAAATAAGGATCCTTATTCAAATAGTCATCAAGTTCATCAATCAATTTTCCTCGTGACTCATCGTTATTATCATAGGGATAATCATTAACTAAGTTAATGGATTGATAATAATCTTGAGTCTCGTCCCACTTTCTTTTCAATTCCCATTGTAAGCGACGATTAAGCCTTGTGTAATCATCACATTTTCTATGCACCCATTCCCAGAAAGTAGTATTCGATGCTCCCTTTAGTTCTTTTAAGTATTTGATTCTACCTTTTTTTTGCAAAGCCTCTGCTCTACGTGGGGAGTCTTCAACTTTTTCATACCAATCATAGTCTTCAAAGTATATATCGTTTCCAACTCGTTTCGTTCCAATTATACTTCCCCCATTGCAGGTTCCATCATTCTTCCAATCACAGGTTGGCCATTTACTACTTTCATCCTTGAAACGGAAAGGTTTACAAGTGTGATTAATATGCCCAAATTCCCATGGTTTATCCCAAACCCATGGTATGTGGTCATTCCATTCGTAGTACCAGGTGTTTTTGAACTCATCATAAGTTTTGAATCCTGGTGGATCTCCAGTTAGCACATCAGCGTCGATTTGAAGAAGGTAATTAAATTCTTTGAATTGTTTGCACAAGGGTGTCTCATAATTGAACACATCAATGTCTATGCTGAATAATTCTTCAATGCCTTCCTTGATCGTTGAATCGTCATATGATGATCCATTGTTGCTTTCTACTTCCTCATCTTCGCCTCTCATCCAATATACCCATAACACATCTTTAGTAGCTCGGTCCATGATCTTATGGTTATTGAACTTACTAGCTAACCAATCTGAAAAATCATCATTATTAGGATCGTAGTTAACGTCAAAGCTAGTATTACCAATCATTTTCCTCCTTATCTCCATGAACTCATTAAATTGTTCTTTAAAACTTCGTGTCAACCATGAAGTCACAATCCGTTTGACTTCATTCGTAGGAGCAAATTTGGGATCACCGTATTTAAGTTCAAGCCATTCTTCTAAAGAGATATCCATCTACCTTACCAACTTTTTATGAAACAGTATCTCTGATTCAGCATAAATTCTTTCATCATCCAGATTGCTTTTATCTAATCCCCAATACTGTTCGGAATAAGGCATATAAGGAGTTTGTATAGGTTGGATATTTCCTCTACCATAGCTTGTGTTGCTCGATTTGTTGACTGCATTTGCTGAGTTCATGTATTCAATTAGGAATTTCCCATATTTTTCTTCGATAGTCGTCCAAGTTAATCCTTTAGATTCAATGATAGGCCATAAGAGTAACAATTCATCTTCAGTGTAGCTCATTAATAAATCATAAGAGAATATCCCATCTTCAATATTGCATAAGCGTTTGAATTCCATATAAGTAGCTTCAATAGGGGTTTCCCAAGAAAATAAATCGGCATCAATCGTGAGTACATTGAAGTTGACATCTTCATAAACTTCCATTGAGTAGACGGGCATGTTGGTTTGAGATACAGATTTGAGTAAAGCATCGATCGTAGGTAAGTTGCAAGTAATAGCATCGAAATTTTTGAATGAATCCGAAAGCAAGAGTTCCTTTTCCGATTCTGAGCTTTTAGTAATGCTTAATGCTAGGAACTTGCTCAAGCTAACTTCATAGTTATCACACTCGTCATCACTTTCCAGAATCAACGGCTTTTTGGTGCGGGACTTTTCATTGTGCTTATCTTTCATAAGTTCCTTAGCAAGATATCCGTTCATTGACATATCTTCCATAGCAAAACCTGTCATCATAGGCAAAATCGTCAGTAGGATCTGTTTGCTAGAAGAGAAATTAATGAATGTAGAAACGAATATAAAGAATAAAAATGGCTGATATCTGTGGACGATACGCCGTATCCAGAAAGTTGGATACGCCGTATCTTATTTCGTTAAAATTTAATTAGACTTTTATTCAGAAAACAGATACACCGCTTATGAATTAGAATGCGCCGTATCTTGTTTAAATTATCAAAAATCGATTATATTTATTAAAATTAAATGCGTCGTATTAACAAAAGCTAATGCGCCGTATTTTCGTTACGTTTCAAAATACAAGATTTTTGATTTAGTAAATGCGCCGTATCGATAAAGATCGATGCGTCGCTTCTGTTTAATAATTCGAAAAAACTGTTTTTAATTTAAATAGAAAATACGCCGTATATGTTAAAACAGATGCGTCGTATGGCGTTAGGGTTTAGAAAAATTTCTTATTAAAAACAGAATATGCCGTATCTTGGGGAAAGATGCGTCTTACTCGAATTTATTAAACGTGTTGTATTTTGTAAAAATTAAACGCAATACGCCGTATCTATGAAAACAGATGCGCCGTATCGTTTGTATCAGCACAATACAACGATAGCAGAATGCAGAAAAAAAAAAAAAAAAAAAAGAAAAACAAAAATAAAAACAAACAAAAAGAAACAAAAATTACAGAAAACAAAAACACACAAAAACAGAAAATATGCAAATTATACAATGAATGCAATCTATCTAATATACAACAGGGTTAGTGGTTAGAATCTAAAAAAAAAAACTAAAAAGAAAAACCTAATTAAAATATTAATCAAATTAACAGATAATAACAATTCACTCCCCGGCAACGGCGCCAAAAACTTGATGAGTGCGCGATGTGTCGTTGCGGTTTAGCAGTATTAATGCCTACTCAAGTTTTAAATTTATATTTAGCCGACTTATCAATAACAAACACACTTAACGAGCAGTGTACCCGGTCAGTATGAATATAATGGTAAGTAGAGTGTCGATCACTAAGAGTGGAACGTATTATCTAGTTATTCTAATCAGTATTTTAATATCCTAAGTTAGCTATACAACCTAATCTAACGCAAGGGGGTTCAGCCAGAGAGACTGGCACGGTTTGGTTATAATTAAATTGAAAACTAAACTAATGAGCACGAATCAGCGATTAGCACACACGTACACAGATAGATACTTGAGACAATAAGAAGACCTGTCCTGATAATTAAGTAGCTTGTCACTTGTTTTATTGCTAGTTTTATATGAAGTGTATATAATTAAACCTTTCTCGTTGGCTCTAATCTTATCGGCGAGTAAACCCTTAATGATTACTTATGTCTATCCTATTTATTTAAGAGACGCTAAAACAAATAGGCGAGGAAGGGGCATGTCGACCCAAGCAAGACTCAGCTAGACACAGAGGTTATCAATGCACTAATAAAAGTCACCAAAGACATCAACATATAAACTTTAATTAATGGGAAAGTGATCCGGATTTTGGTTAAATGTTAAACATAAGGACCAATGTTGTCATTTCTGAATTCTTGAGGGGCTAAACCTGTAATTGTTCCAAAGTTATCACAAGGGCCATTATTGCCAAGTTAGATCAACCAAAGGACCTATTTTATATTTTGTTACAATTTAAAACACCCGAGGACCATTTATGTAATTTTCCAAAAGTTTAGGGGTGAAATTGTAATTTTCCAAAAGTTTATCAAAAGGACCAATCTTGTCAAGTGTGAATAGTACAAGGGTATAAAACATAATTTTCCATTTTTAAAACACCCGATGACTAATTTTGACAACTTTTGAAATTCGAGGGACTAGACTTGCCATTTATGCAAACTTTGTTCGTTTTCACTTATTTTCAATCATTTTGCATCTGAAACATATAAAAACACATTTTATGACATTTTCTGTATTATTTGACTTTTCAAAGTGTTTTTGGTTGTTTATGTGGGTTTAAACCGGGTAAAATATATGTGTATTTAGACACATATCAAATCCCCCACACTAAACTATTGCTAGTCCCTAGCAATCTTTTATGAAGTTTTAATGGATTTTATCTCTTTACCAAAAGCCATTACTTCTGGAGTAGCCAATGTTTTAGTATGTGATACTTTGGTACAATGATAACCAAATGATTTTGAGCAAACCATCAGCTGTCAACGGTTTTGATTTGTCTTTACCAAAAGCCGTTTGCTTCTGGACTAGCCAACTCTTAGATAAATTATAACTATTATCTTTGGTGAGCTGATTACCAATCATGGATTTTCACTGCCTTTACCACAAGCCATAACCTTGCGGGCTAGCCAACTCTTCACTTATAAAGATATGGTGAGTTGAATACCATACAATTTTGGGCAAATTGGAAGCCATAAACGGATTTGATATATCTTTACCAAGAGCCGTTTGCTCTCGGATTAGCCAATCCTTATATGGGTTAGACATGGCGGACTGATAACCATTTATTGCGTTCTAAGTGAGAATTTTTTTTTTAAAAATTTTGGCTAAAATGGGGTTACTAGATGGTACATTTGATCAAATTAGCAAGAATTCCCCCCCACACTTAGAACTGAATATTGCCCTCAATATTCAAAGAACCGGTTGTTAAACCAACACTTAGAACGTGAAAGGGAAATACTAATAGCCATTATTTTTATATACACACATTTTTTTTTTTTTTTAAAGATATATACAACATGTGGGGCATCTCCCCCACACTTAGGTGAAACATGGGTGAAAACCCATATTTTGCTACTGTTTTTATTAACCGAGTCGCTAGCTTGACTCGACCCCGAATTCATTGGTTCCTCCCGAACAGTCAGGTTTATCACGCAAGCTAACCGCTTGTGAACGGTCAACCGTAACAAAGGGTTCCTGAACAGCCCGGGAGAAAAAAAGCAATTTAAAAGTCTATGGGGAAGTAAGTGGAAGAGACCATCTCCATCGGATTTTCATTCAAGATGTTTGTATACACATTGAAGTACATGAAAGTTCCACACCAAGAGAGATATATCTGGCATTAAACCAATGTTAGATGGACAATGTCGGGGTCAAAAGTAATATCCTCACTCCCAAATGAGTGAAAGATAGGGGAAATCACCGGGTAGGTGAAGGGAAAAAGAGAGATCTGAACAGCAATTAGGATAAGAACTTCCTCCTCAAGAATTGCAAGTGGAGGAGGCAAGTCCTTAAATTTGATCTCAGGAAATTTATCAGTTTTTTCAACTGACTTGATTTCCTCATTATGAAGTTGTTTTGGTGGAAGAGGGGAAGATGAATCTTCGTTTAACAAATTTTCCAGAAAAAGAATATCCCCCTCAGGATCAAGATAGTTATCATCAACCTCATGCGGAGGTGAACTATCTAGAGCGAGAAAAGCATCGACTTCATCCCAAAAGGGATCACTTCCCTCAACCGAAGTGAGAGAAGGGGAAGAGTCGGCTATGATAAGTTGAGAAGATGTGGTGGGTTCCCCACTCACAGAATTATGAAAATAACCAAGATTTTCTTGAGAGTACTCCTTTGAAGTAATGTCAATGACATCGATTCGGTTAACCGAAGCAGAATCATAATTTGAGGAGTACCTCGAAGTTTGATCATGGTTAAAGGTAACAACTTCCTTATCCACACGCAATGTGATCTCATGCTTAAATACATCAATAAGAGCATGGCCCGTTTTTAGGAATCCTCTTCCAAGAATGAGAGGAACCTTTTGATCTGCGTCGAAGTCAACAACCACAAAGTCAGCTGGAAAGTGGAACTTTCCAACTTTTACAAACATATCTTCGGCAATGCCGCAAGGATGAGATATGGTTCGGTCTGCAAGCTCAAGAGTCATGCAGGTAGGAGTAAGAGCCGGAAGAGAGAGTTTTTTCCATACTGAATGAGGCATCAGGTTGATGCTTGCACCTAGATCTGCTAAGGCATAGCATTCAACCATTCCCGGAAATACACAGGGTATTAGAAACTTTCCAGGATCTCCAAGCTTCTCCGGAAGCTTTTTCAAGATAACCGCTGAGCAGTTCTCATTTAATGGAGTTTTAGCCATTTCAATCAGTTTTTCCTTGTTGCTTAACAATTGTTTGATTGTTGATGCAAATTTGGGCATCAGAATGATAGCATCCGCAAAACTTATGTCAAAATGTAATTCTTTAAAGATTTGAAAGAATTTGTCCATTTGTTGACTAGCTTTCTCACGGAGCTTTTGCTCATTTAAGCGCGATGGGTAAGGAATGTAAGGTTTGGATTTTGGAGCAATGACTTCAGGAGTCTTAACAGATTCAAAGACAACTCCTGGTTTGGATTTTTTCGGGATAACCGGAGGATAGACATGTGCTGTACTTTGTGGGCTTGGAATTTGCACTTTGTCCGTTGTATCCTCCGTCTCTTTTTCCATTTCAAACAACGGAGGAGGAATAGGGCCAGCTGGCCCCTCATAAGCAGCACCACTCCGAGTGGTGATAGCTTTGACGAAAGTGGTATCTTCATCATCATCACTGTCATCAAGTACACTGACAGGAACAGCATTGAGCATTTCGGAATAATATCTGGCTGATCTTTACTCACTAAGTTTGGTTGACAAACTTTTAACCATAAATCGTGATAGAGTAGGATCTATTCTTGACGGTTGAGGAGCAATTGTGGGTGTAGATTTTTGGATGACCGAAGGTTGGATGACCGAAGGTTGGACGTATTTAGCACTTCCATTGTTAGTGGGAAGTACCGGGTCCTTTATCACCTTGAATCCAACATGAGATTTACCACTACGTGTACTGACAGCTTTGAGTTCACCCCTAGGGTTGACAACAGTGTTACTTGGGAGACCTCCCGAGGTAGATGGTATATCAGTTAAAGACTTTTTTATGTCATTTATTTGGGTAACCAACAACTGGTTTGTCTGATATTGAGTTTTATTTGTCTCCTCTTGAGATTTTATGAATTTCCTAAGCAACTCATCTGAGGATGTCTGATTATGGTTTTGGACATTCCATGGTTTTTGGTTAAAATTACCCTGATTCTGACCTCGGTTTTGATTGAAATTTTGAGAATTGTGGAAATTTTGTCCCTGATTTTGAACAAAGCGGTTTTGATTATTATGATTTGGCACGGGTGGAAAACCAGGTGGGACCATAGCATTCTGTGCTCGGTACTGAGTCTCAGCATGCGGACGGTATTGATTTTGGTTTACTGCAGCTACGGGAGCTGGGTAAAGAGAAGCATCGGTTGCTTGACAATCATAATACGCATGTGGGCCACCACAAGTTTCACACACTTTGTTTATTGCTTTGATTTGTTCCGGTTTATGAATTTCACTTTTTAATTCTTTCATTTCTTTCATCATACAACGCATTGAATCTGTAAGGAAGGCTAACTCTGATGAGTTACCGGATGAAGAAGCAGTAGGAGTGACAGGAACATTCACTTTGTTTCTAGAAATAGGAACTTTTGATTTATTTTCACAAATTTTGACCACCTCTCTAGGTTTACGATTCAAGATATTGCCACCGGAGGCTGCATTAAGTGCATCTTGATCGTTTTGGGTTAACCCATTATAAAACGTATTTATCTGTTGTAACACCGTGAAATCGTGATGTGGGCATTTTCTTAGGAGATCTTTAAATCTGTCCCATGCCTCTCCGAAATTTTCATCGAAACCTTGACGAAATCCAGCAATTTCATTTTTTAGATTAGTCGTCTTTGATGGAGGGAAGAAATAATTGACAAATTTCTTTACGAGATCTTCCCAGGTTTCAATGGATCGAGGGGGTTCTTTATCCAGCCAAATCCGGGCTGCCCCCTCAAGTGAGAATGGAAATAGCATCAATTTGATCACTGTTTGCGGCACATTTTTGTAATTGATTGTAGAGGTCAGTTTGTTGAACCAACGAATGTGTGCATAAGGATCCTCTCGTTCAAACCCGTGGAATTGGTTTGTGGACACGAGCTGAATCAAATGTGTTTTCAGTTCAAAATGATCAGAATCGATGGCTGGTAAAACGATGGCATCTCCGTAACCCTCGGTGGGTGCCTGGAGCATTTCAGCCATTGTGCGTTCGTCTGCCATATTTTCAGTGAGAACAGTACGAATCTCGGGTTCGACTATTTGGGCAGCACGTCTACGATTACGTCTTCTCGGAATATCTACGAGTTCACGTAAAGGGCTTGATGACGTGGAAGAACGAGTGCGCATGCACTAAGTAAAATATTTTAATTAAATCAAGAACGAATCAAAACACAAGTGAACTTAAACCAATAATCAACAAGCGTACGGTAGCTCTCTAAAAGATAAACGCACAGAGTGGCGGAGAAGCAAAGGTGGGCAATTAAATGCTCCTTAAAAACCCGCTTCTTTCAGTCCGACAATTTAATGTCAGACTATCCTAGAACCTCCGTTAGAGTTTGTTTATCAATCAAAGGTGAGCCGATATTCGCAAGTGATACAAAGGCAAGTTTTAAATCTGATGTTTGGGAACTTATTATGGCCGTACCCCCAGTTAGGTAGTACTCAGTCTTGGTTCTCGATAGTAATTTTTTATTGTTTATTTATTTAAACAAAGAAAACGGAAATTATTTTTGGTGTTTTTATTTTTTATATGATAATAATAATAATAATATATATAGAAAAGAAACGAAAAATATTTTTGTATTTTATATTGTTTTTGGGAAATAGGAACTTCTAGAAGAAGGATCTCGAATCACTAATCGCTAAAATTCTTCACAATAGTCGCAGCACACCTCCCCGGCAGCGGTGCCAAAATTTGATCCGGATTTTGGTTAAATGTTAAACATAAGGACCAATGTTGTCATTTCTGAATTCTTGAGGGGCTAAACCTGTAATTGTTCCAAAGTTATCACAAGGGCCATTATTGCCAAGTTAGATCAACCAAAGGACCTATTTTATATTTTGTTACAATTTAAAACACCCGAGGACCATTTATGTAATTTTCCAAAAGTTTAGGGGTGAAATTGTAATTTTCCAAAAGTTTATCAAAAGGACCAATCTTGTCAAGTGTGAATAGTACAAGGGTATAAAACATAATTTTCCATTTTTAAAACACACGATGACTAATTTTGACAACTTTTAAAATTCGAGGGACTAGACTTGCCATTTATGCAAACTTTGTTCGTTTTCACTTATTTTCCATCATTTTGCATCTGAAACATATAAAAACACATTTTATGACATTTTCTGTATTATTTGACTTTTCAAAGTGTTTTTGGTTGTTTATGTGGGTTTAAACCGGGTAAAATATATGTGTATTTAGACACATATCAGAAAGCAATATTAAGGGGAGTGCATGATCTTCCGTAGTCACATGACACAAGCCCATCAATCCTGATGAATTAAAGCGTACTAATACAATAAAACAAAACTACTTAATGAATTGAATACATGCAGGACCTTCTTACAGCTCTTGTATCTTTGTTTAAGGTGTGTCTTGTGCTGCTTGGTCGTCTGAATTCGGCTCTAGGGTCATTTCTTCACTCTGTCCAAGACTCTCAAATTCGTCTGACCTTGGGGTATTTATAGTTTCTGTCTGAGGGATCGATGCGGCGCATTGAGTTGATAGATGCGGCGCATTGACTTAACTTCGCGTGGGGTCCAAGATTAATATATTCAGGAATATTCGTACACCGTCTTCAGATGCGGCGTAACTTGATCTTTGTATGCGGCGCATGTACTTTAGCTATCTTGGATTTTAACTTGTGAAATCTTGATAGTGATACGCCGTATGTTAGAAGTATATTGCGGCGTATCTGGAGTAGAACGAGCTTGATCTTCTGGATTTCAGTAGGCTTTTGACATCTTGCTTGTTTTGCTCCATAATTAGTCCAAAATCGCCAAGTTTCACATAATGCTTGTTTTTACCTGAGAATTACTAAAGTAAACATTAATGTATCGATTCTCATATATAATATAATAAAACAAGTCAAATAAATAGGATAAATGATGATAATAAAATGTACTTATTTGAGTTCATCAGTTATCATATCGGTTGTTCCAGGTGAGTTCATGGCCCCTACTTTTACTTGTTTTATAACTGTTTTGAGGGAGAATACATGCTCGTTTTACTTAAACTCCATACTTGTTTTACTTGAAACGTGATTTGTCTTTCAAACATTACTGATTGGTTGAAATACTTGATTTTTTACTCGAAAGTATTATGTGCTTACCTGTTACACACTTGATTATTTTCTTATGGACACAAGTGCCTTAAACTAATACATATTGCCTATGTTATGAACCGTTAAGCGCGAATGTTGTGAATAGATCTATTAGGATTGAACTCCACGTCCTGGTGGTGTTCCCCACTTGACTGGTATGTCAAACGGACGCATAATTATTTGAGGAATCTTGGGTGTCCTAGGTGGACATCTACCAGAAACTTTGGGTGTTCGGGTGGTTTCCCCACTTGAATGGTATGTCAAACGTATGCTAAACCAGAAATCTTAAGGCTTTGGTGTCATGAACTTAATACAACAATAACTCTTTCTATATTTGGAATATATTGGCCTTTGAATTCTTGTGGTCCATATATTACTTGTTGATTAGTAAAACCTATGAACTCACCAACCTCGTGTTGACCCATTTTAGCATGTGTTTTCAGGTTCTTAAAGTGTTAGCTCACATTTGGCGGCAGTTGGCATGGCATGGCATGGTTATAGGATCAAGACACTCTGATATTCATTTGGGGACCGCTTTACTTAATTTATGGGCCTATTTCCACACTAAAATTTATTAATGTAAATTTAATACTTTTGTTAATGAATTTTATTCTAAATGATTGTAGTGAAAACCATTCTTTGTACTTGTGTTGTGATACCAATTGAGTAGCACCCCAGCGACATCATCTTTCGCTGTGACCCAATTTTTTTGGGTGTTACAGATTGGTATCAGAGCCTTGGTTATAGAGAACAGGGTATTTTTAAAACCTAGACTATAACTACTTTTACGAAAACTTAACCCTATGACCGTCATGTGCCTGCCTACCAAGCTGATGCCTCACTTTATGTTTGTTGCTGACATATTTGATGAGATTAGTATCTTATTATCAGATTAATTATACCCACTTATTTTCGTTGATTACTATAATTATCTTCCATATAAGTATGCTTACGTATCGTTCACGTCACATCGTTACGCCTTTTCCTTGCGTAATCTCATCATTCAACCTCGAGTTTGGTCACTTGCCTTATTCTTTCAAAATGACTTTTAAATGTGAGGGACATATTATTAGTATAACTGAGCTGAGCATTTCAAAATTCATTGAACCTCGGTGGAATATAGACTGATCACCTATATTCAACTAGGGACAGTGGGACATAGCCTGATCACCTATGCCCGACTCATAGGTGAATTTTGCGATACTGGGAGTAGTTATAATAGAATTATTGTCCAAATTGATTCCCTACTCAATTTCTAAAGGTTTCAAAAAATTTTGTGTGTATATACAATCGTTGCATGAACATTCACACCTACATCCAACACATTAGCACCACAATAGTTTCTCGTCACGGTACTTTTTCTTTCCCTCGTACTTTTTAAAGGTCCTTTAAATATTTCCAAGATATCTTGATTAATACAAACGATCTTTGAAAATTTTCACAATCATACGAAATATCATTTTACGCGACCTTAAAACCCGTTACAGTCTACCAATTTCCCGATTACCTTACTAACCATTTCTGACGGCTAGTTTGAACACTCGTCCCATAATTTAGAACATCTACATCACCTAATGAACCACCGCCTAGAAGTACGCCAGCTAATCGTAACATGACCTCAAGTTTTCATTTTACGACAAGCTACTTTAGAGCACCTACTTTTAGGAAACGCCTTTATTACGCCTCACTCTTCTTCTCTTGTTTTGAAGAGAATGCCACCAAAGAAACAAAGCATGAGTGCAGCTACTATCAATAGACTCGTTGCTCAGCAAGTCACTGCACAAGTTGCCGCTGCTATGGCTGAATACGAGACCCTCCACAACAGTAGTAACGACAGGGAAGCCAGTGGAACGGAGACCAGGGTTAAACCCGTGGCTCGTGGTTGTACTTACAAGGAATTTATGTACTGCCAGCCTCAGCATTTCAGTGGCAAAGAAGGGGCTGTCGGCTTAGTTAGATGGTTAGAGAAGCTGGAGTCGGTTTTCCACATGTGTAACTGTGCGGAGGACTATAAGGTGAAATATGCTACGGGCACCTTGCTGGAAGGTGCCTTATCTTGGTGGAATGCTTATGCTTAGTCAGTGGGAATTGATACTGCTTTCGAAAGATCATGGGCTGATTTCAAGGAAATGATAATAGCAGAATATTGTCCAAGAAATGTGGTTCAAAAGATGGAAGTAGAGTTTTGGAACTTAGCTGTGAAGGGAGTCGACATTGCGGCTTACACTGAGCGATACCATGAACTGGCTACTCTTTGCCCGGAGATGGTTTGTACTACCCGTAAGAGGTTCAAAAGGTACATCTGGGGACTTCCACCCAGTATCCAGGGAAATGTTACCTCATCAAAACCCAACACTCTCGAAGAGACAATTCGAATGTCTCACAGTCTGATGGACCAATTTGTTCGAGCAAGGAATGCTCGAGAAGATAATAAAAACATCCACAACAACAATGACAACAAGAGGAAAAGGGATGACAACCAAGGAAACGATCAAATTCGACAGCCAAATAAAGGATAAAAAGTGGTTAGAGCCTATACTGCAGGACCACGCAGCAAGAAAAGATATGCTGGGAATTTACCCTACTGCAACACATGCAATCTCCATCGCCAGGTCATTGCAGCGAACCGTGTGGGTTGTGCAAGATGCGTGGTCACCAAACCAAGGACTGTAGGAATCCCGCAAATCAGATGATCCCGGGGAGCTGCTTCAAATGTGGAAACATAGGACACTTCAGGAAGGACTGCCCGGAGCTGAAGAACAAGAATACCGAAGCCTAAACTCTCTAGTGTTGTATTTCTTTTGCGTTTCACTTTAAGTTCTATCGTATAAGCTTCATGTACTATTATGAATTCCTATCTAATAAATGTTTTATCTTTTATCGCCGCAATGCGACAAGCCTCGTCGCCTCGTCCATTACACTTTCTAAATCACTACCTTCAGCTCAACCTTGTCTTGAAAAGCTAGCCCCGCTTCATATCACGTTGCAAGCCAACAAAGTCAAATTCCTATCGTTAAGGTTCGCTGGAATTCTCAAGGAAATCCTGAGATCACTTAAAGCGAGAACATACGTCTGTAGAACGAACGAGCTGAATTCAGGGACTGAATTCCTTTAACGGGTGGAGACTGTAACAACCCGTAATTTTCCACGTCAACATTTATTTTCAAACTCCAATTTACTACTTTGAAATTTTACAAGAACACTTTTCACGTATAACTCTTTAGTTAAATAAACGTAAAACAAGGAATGTCCCTCTTCTGCACTAGGACTTAGGCTATATTTAGTCCACAACGTTCCAGTACCTTGCTCCTACTCCGGTTCTAAATTTTAAACCCTAAAACAATTTCCTTTTCTTTATTTACTTACGATTGTTAATTGAACAAATGCTAGTAGCAATTTAAATTTAACACCCGATATACCCAATACTCCTAACAATTATTTCTAACGCATTTTTATACTTCCAAAATTATTACCAAAGTTCCAAAAATATTTCCTTACGCCTAATGTAATTTCTTTATTCCTTACGTTTAATTACGTATAACTTACGTTAATCACCAAATCAATAACCAATACCTATTTCTAATACCCAATACATACAATTTATACACCTTGGTACAAAATTAACTCTTCCACTCCTAAATACCTCCATGTGCCGCCCCCTCTTGTTCTATAATAATTACTAGACAAAAGATATTTACCATTAATTACCAACATCAAACCTTAAAACATGGAGTGTAAAAACATTTGGGTGGCTTGACCACCAACTTGTCCCCCCTCCTAGCCCCAATCGGCCCAACCATTAAAACCTAGCCAAATGATAAATTTTTGACTAACTATTCTAACTTTGAAAACCCTTTAGTATATATAGGTAAATGTATGCATTAAGTAACTAGTTCAAGAAGGGAAAAAAATATATCACTCACTCATTCACTCATACAAATCGACCCACCCAAGGGAGCAAGGGAAGAAGAGAACTTGATTTGGCTAAATCAAGTATCATTAGGATATACTAGTAAGGGTTTTGGAAACACTAATCTTGCGTTAATCAAGTATATTGCATTCTCATCACATTAATCTCCTTAAGTAAGTAAACTTTATATTGATAAACCTCATACTCTTTATATCTTGATATTAGTCTCAAGTTGCATATACTTTTTATCACTTTGTACATGTTTATAAAACCTTATAATCACAATAATCTTTTAATTAATGACTATGTTTCAAATGTATTTTCATGAACCCACAAGATAATTGTTAATCTTGACAAGATGTAAAAATTAAAAACACTATATATAAACTAGTAGGCTTGTTATCTTAACTAGTCTTGATGGTCACTTGAATTTATGAGAAATGGAACTCTTTAATATTTCTAAGTTTGGTGTTAGATCACTATTGACATGTTGAGGAATTGGTGGAAGAGCTAGGATTAGTTTGGGAGTTGTTGTTAAGCGGTTTTTGATAACTAGAAGGCTAGGAAAAGTGTTTTGACACTTTTAGAAAGGGAGCTGTCCCATTCGACCTTCCACAGAAAAATCAGTAGCTTGGTAACAAGATTAGGCTAGAAATATAGAAAATAGACTTTATAACGAAAACGTAGCCGCTTGAATGAGTTAAAACGGACTTATAACGAAGAAGATACGTTAGTTTTAAGTTGTGCGACGAAAATGAATTTTCTGAAAAAGTAGTTGTTGTTGGGAACTTTTAAAGGGTAAAAATTGATGTTAAAAGTTAACTAGACTAGCCGAGGCACTAAAAACATGTTAGTATACTTAAACACGAACCCGGGGATATATAAAACTTAGGAATCGGAGCTAAGACGAGAAAGTTATGGCCTAAAGAAGTTACGGCGAAATAAAACTTTTGACATTTTTTTTTTTTTTTTTTGGCTATTTGAAAGCTGATGGAACATTTTAAAGTGAATTTTGGACACTTTAGAGTAGGTTTTGGCTAAAATGAAGTAAACAAAAATGGGAGAACATTATGTATACTTGTTAGGCGCGTTAGAGGTTTTCAAAAATACTTATTAACAAGAGGACTATAGTTTAATCACGAGATTAACTAGTTACGTTTTCTAAAAAGGGATATTTTGCTTAATAAATGGACACAATGACGTAACTAATTTTTTGTCGATAAATACTGAAACAAACACGTACAAGTGATATGATAGTATACGAACTTGCATACATGACCTTTTGTCGAACCTAAGACATATCATTCATATTAGGTTGCGAGTAGTTTCCGAGCCTCAATTCCGTGCACTTTTCTTTTTGTTATCATATCGGTTGTTCCAGGTGAGTTCATGGCCCCTACTTTTACTTGTTTTATAACTGTTTTGGGGGAGAATACATGCTCGTTTTTACTTAAACTCCATACTTGTTTTACTTGAAACGTGATTTGTCTTTCAAACATTACTGATTGGCTGAAATACTTGATTTGTTACTCGAAAGTATTATGTGCTTACCTGTTACACACTTGATTATTTTCTTATGGACACAAGTGCATTAAACTATTACATATTGCCTATGTTATGAACCGTTAAGCGCGAATGTTGTGAATAGATCTATTGGGATTGAACTCCCCGTCCGGGTGGTGTTCCCCACTTGACTCGTATGTCAAACGGACGCATAATCATTTGAGGAATCTTGGGTGTCCTAGGTGGACATCTACCAGAAACTTTGGGTGTTCGGGTAGTTTCCCCACTTGACTGGTATGTCAAACGTATGTTCAAACCAGAAATCTTAAGGCTTTGGTGTCATGAACTTAATACAACAATAACTCTTTCTATGTTTGGAATATATTGGTCTTTGAATTCTTGTGGTCCATATATTACTTATTGATTACTAAAACCTATGAACTCACCAACCTCGTGTTGACCCGTTTTAGCATGTATTTTCAGGTTCTTAAAGTGTTAGCTCACATTTGGCGGCAGTTGGCATGGCATGGCATGGTTATAGGATCAAGACACTCTGATATTCAATTGGGGAACGCTTTACTTATTTTATGGCCCTATTTCCGCACTAAAATTTAATAATGTAAATTTAATATGTTTGTTAATGAATTTTATTCTAAATGATTGTGGTGAAAACCGTTCTTTGTACTTGTGTTGTGATACCAATTGAGTAGCACCCCAGCGACATCTTCTTCCACTGCGACCCAATTTTTCGGGGTGTTTAGCTTCTGACTTGTGGCTTATAATTGGGACTAAAGAGGGGTGTTTGGGTTGTGTCGCGACAAGGAAGAAAAAGAAATGAAATAGATTTTAAACCTTATAAACTTATGAGCTTATTTTTAGAGCTTGTTAATATGTTGATTAGCTTATCTAAATGACTTGTGGTGTAGCTTGTAGCTTATAACAAAAATATATAAATAGGGTGTTTGTTGAGCTCTCGGTAAAAAAAGAAAGAAAAGAGAATTGATTTTTGATCTTGATTTCAAATTAGAACTTGGTTATTATTATGAGCAAGTGAAAATAGAAAGCATAAAAAGGCTCGAGGACTTACAAATCCTATATACTCGATTAGAAAGGAAATCAACCAAAGTGACTTCAAATGAAAAACCAAGCTTCCAAGCTTATAGACCTCTCGTACAAACTTCCATTTTTCCTTTTTCTTTAGCTTGTTACAGTGAGTAGGAGTGTGTGGGTTTGTGTTTTAAGCTTGAAAGTAAAGGATGAACAAAAAGGGTGTGTGTTAGATCGTATATATAGCCACAAAGATCAAGTCATGTACACTGGTTTTGTATACGTGAGTGTATATTCCCCATATGAAATTGTATGGTGAATTTTGAAGATAAGTAGCATGCATGTAACATGTAATACGTGACTATATATATACACCACATGTTTAGAGTGTTTCGAAGTGTGGAAAGTGTTAAACCATGCATGCTTTGGAAGTTCTCATAATAGTACACGTATGTAGCAAGGTATATATATATATATATATATATATATATATATATATATATATATATATATATATATATATAGGATCATATGAAGAGTATATATATGATTATGTGGAGTAATTTCATTCATGTATATATATAGGATCAGTTTTTAGCGTGTCATGGTAAAGGGTTAATACATGTATGGCATGCATAAAAATTGCTATGCGGCATCATTTTAGGACACATATATTAATAGTTTAAGGTATAGTTTGATCCCGGTAATTACTAACGTTAAGTCCTTAAGTCACGAAACTTAAAACCGGGTAACGTAAAAATATAATACTTATAAAAATGTCAAAGTTTATCAATATACTCCAACTAATTATATTAGACGTGTGATAAGTTTAACGGAGAGCGTATACGTTGATAAAACCTAATAATATAAGTTTGAGTACTTGTATTACGTAAAGAGTATAATGTAAAAAAAAAAACAATAAAGTGGCAATAGTTCATATGAAATATGACTATTGATGAATTTGAGTATTTTGAATATATAGACTCATCCTAATCTTGTGTTGGTCGTGAGTATAATTCACACGATTAAACTTTTGTGATCGTTGCTAAAAGTAATACCTTTTAATAGAATGTAATAATAATTGGCATTAAATATTTTCAATTAGACTTGAAATATGCGAGGTGTAATCCTTGTTTTGTTACTTGGTCGCGAGATGAAGTAAATATATTTTGAGCCTATGCATTATATACTTGTACCATGAGCTTTAGATATTGTACTTTAGAGTTTGTAAAATAAGATAAAAAAAAGTTTGAAATGATGCATTAGAGGGTTGTACATTAGCCTTCGAAGTGTTTTACTTTAGTATTTATGATTTAATTACATAAAATCATGGTTATAATAAGTTAGGGTTTCGTGAAAATTCTAATAAATGGCTAACGTTTAGTTTTGAACGTTTAATAATCGTACGTTAACGAAATAACATAAAGTGGTAAATAAGAGTTGAAAACTTTTATACTTAACGTATAAGGAATGTTTATTTGAAACGTACTTAAGACATGTTGGTGTTGGTGAGGACGTTTATTGAGAATATGAGTTACGTCACATTAGTTTGTTGTTGTGATTAGATAAACTGATAACGTTTAATCTTAAAAAAAAATTAGACGTAGAAAATGGATAAGTATTATTTCGTTAGAATATTAATACAAGTGGAAATTTACCGGTGGTTACAGTCTCACCCTCTTAAATGGAATCTCGTCCCGAGATTCAGTTCGCGTTAGATGTTGAAAATGTGGTTCCTTGTGTCAATTGATTTACGAGATAACTAATGAGGTATTTTAACTTGTCGTTGTGGAAAAATGTGTAGTTTGTCGTTATCCTGAATTTCTTCTTAGAAGAGTAACAAGTGTTTTGTCAGATAAGTATTTCTCCTAATTTGATTTAGGTTATTCATGTAACTAGGTGAGCAGGTTTGATTATGGTTTCACTTGTGAAAATTTATAAGCTAGAATTTATTGTTTAACATGAGAAACGCTATTCCAAAGGGCAAATAGATTTTGGAAAAAATCATTTTGAATGAAGATTGTTATTTTATAAGGTTTATCATGTTTTGATAATTAGCCTTGAAAATATCATGGTTCCTAATTACTTGTTTTGTGAAAATCAAATTATTGATGTCGAAAACTGTTTTTAAGAATGAAGATTTCGGATGAGAACTTACTGAATGTAGAGAAAGTTGTTGAACTTCAGTTTTTGTAGATGATGAATCAGTTTGTTCCTTAGACTTTTTTTATTTTATTTTATTATTATTATTTTTTTTTCAACAGTAATTTCAAACCGTCATGAACAGTAGCCCAACGGCTACTTTTCTTTTTATAAATACCCCGTTTTAATTTTCATTCTTCCACCACCCATATTTCTCTCATTAATTTTTCAAAATGCCGCATGTTATTACCATCCTTGCGATTGTGTATGTTGTTGTCGCTGCCATCTCCTTAGCCAACGTTCCAGATGAAGATTATGAATTTTTGGCCGGGGTTTTAGTGATTCTCGTACCACTCGTAGTTCTAGCCATCGGCGTGGATAAAATATAGGGGTAATAGATAGTAGGAGTGTTGAAATAAATCTTTATTTTATTTGTGTTTTCATGTAATCTTTATCTATAAAAATGAATGTGTAATAAGATTTATTTGTTTTTATGCATGAGACCATGTCTTTTGATACCGCGTTAATGATTTGTTTGTATTTATCGTACATAATATTCAAGGTGTTACATCCAGTCGTGGTTCTCGCTCTCGTAGGTGTAGTGGTATTTTTCATTAGCTTGGCGGATCAACCAATTGGCGATTCTATAACTTACTTAGTGATCTTTGTAACATTAGCACTACCGATGCTAATTATATCGTTATGTATTAGTATTCATGAATTCTAATAAAATTTACGTTATTTGTGTTTTCCATATATTTTTATGAATTCTTGTGATCCTCGAGTTCGTACTCATGTCATTTCAGATACAAATAATCCTACTCATTTATAATTCATTACTTACATAGAGAGGCGTCCCAAACAATGTAAATAAAGAAGTATAAACTTATGGTTCGGTGATTCATAATTTCTTTATTTAAATAAAAAGGCGTCCCAATCTATTCAAATAAAGACATTGTAAATCATCCTACTTAAGAATTTCTGACTCAACGCTCATACTTATTTGACGAGGTAATTTAGTGTGTAGGTGTTCCAAGAGTACGAAAGGAGTATTTACACTCATCTTTGGAGATGGGAGTAAGATAATAAGGAAAGTTGTCATAGTACTCAAAATAGTTGTTGAGTATGTATATATAAGGTAAGAATTATGCAACCCACAATGTCTTGAGAAGGTTTTGTAAAAATGTAGAAGTAGGTACATACTCGGGGAAATGTGATTGAGTCGTAATGCCTTAGAATAGGCATACACAGGTATGTTTATTCCGTTGTTTGTGTAAAGTGATTGAAAGTATGTCGAATGTGTATATATCAATATACTAATATGTTTGTGTAGCATAAATTACCTAGAAGTCACATAATCGTCTGGAGGATGGAAGACACGGAGAGCGAAAGGCTATAAAACGTTTTTGTTGAAAAGCAGTTATAGTCTAGGTCTCCATTAGACCCGTTTCTCTATAACTATAGCTCTGATACCAATCTGTAACACCCCCAATTTCGTGATACGCAGCGGAATTCAAACTGGGTGTTACTCGATGACACAACAGTTATAATAATAGAAAACGATTTCTAATTAAGTCGTTTTAAAAGATTTATCATTCGAATTTTATAAATATCAGAGTTTACAAAATGAGGTCCCAGTAGTTTTACAGTTTGTTAAATAAGTTTCGAATGATAATTAGATTTTAGCCTTCTATCAGTATCCGTGCCCCTCCGTGCCATCCTCGTTCATTATGGACCTGAGATAAACATGCTAAAAGTGTCAACACAAAGGTTGGTGAGTTCATAGAGTTTATAAGCAAAGCAGTTGATTTTTGTAGTTTCGAGCTTGAGTGATAATTGCAATAAATACAAATATCGATAAAATAAATCGTGGGCTACGTTGTTTTACACCCTTAGTTATCAGTTGAACACAAGTTTCAAGTTTAGTAGATAGTGTGCCCCGTTGTTGCACCCATAAATTCAGTAGTGGTAGTACCGTATCATTAAAGTACCATAATATTGCCCTAAGCCTCATGACACGCAAACGTTAACAGTAGGACATCACAAGAGTGATGTAAATTACTAACATAATTAAATGTAGTAATAATGCCCTCGGGTAGGAGCTTGCCAACTTCCTATTTAGTCTCAAATAAAGTGCATTTGTCTATCAATCCGGCGAGCATTATACCTATCTATCCGGCTAGTGCAAATGGGTCGTCAACCTCTAATAGATCTATTCACTATATTCGCGTTCCCTCGCAAGTGATTAATGGCTCATGATATGAGGGACTTTTAATGGCAATAGTGTAAGCTTAGGCAATATCAATCAGGATAGCATATAGAAAGTACTTGTGTTCAGCATGTATTAAGTTTTAATAAACCAATAGAGTATTTCATAAATCGAGTAGAATGTTTATGAATAACGAGGAAGATTTGTAAGTAAAACGAGCATGTATCTGCCCCAAAGAGGTCAAAATAAGAAAAGAGGGGCTATGACTCACGGCAATCTGTAAAAATTTAGAGTACTTCTGAAAGTAAAAGCAATTAGTCAAGCATGTATCTCCCCCAAAGATAGTACGAAATAATTGAAAATAGGGGCCATGAACTCACGGTAATCCGTAAAAGTTTAGAGTACTTGTGAAAGTAAAAGCAATTAGTCGAGCATGTATCTCCCCCAAAGGTAGTATGAAATAATTGAAAATAGGGGCCAAGAACTCACGGTAATCCGTAAAAGTTTAGATTACTTGTGAAAGTAAATGAAAATAGTTGAGCATGTATCTCCCCAAAATAATTCAAAACCTATAAAAGTAGGGGCTATGGAACTCACCTTGGTGATACAGTAGTCTGATTAAGAAACTAATCACGTTTCGAGAATAAACTGCTCCGATATGCAACCTAAGTGGATATGTCAAGTTTTAGCATTCGTATTCAAACCTTAAATACGGGTTTGGATATTCGTATAGCAAGTGTTTTGTTGGTGGTTTGAACGAGACAACATGAAGTCTCTTCAAAAGTTAGTGGATGATAACGTTTATCATATTTCACTTTTAGTGTTTGATTGATCATTAATGGATTAGAAGTATCTCGTTTATTAGTTTTTATAAAAAACGAGCCAAAAGTATATTTCTCGAAATAATATAAAATGTTATGCTTTGTATCATTATAGTTTCAAGTGTTGACATTTAATACCCCTGAACTTTAGTGAAATGACAGTTTCTACCTTAGAGTTTCAAAAGTGACACTTTATACCCCTTGGTTAAATATAATTTGCACCAGAGTCCTTTTTATAATTTACTAATACATAATTACACTTTTTATCCCCATGCATTAAATAAATTTTTAAATTTAATCCTTTATATATATAGTTTTAGAAATTTGGCAAAACATGCCCTCCATGCATTTCGCAATTTACATGCATAGTCCTTATTCTATATTATTAATTGAATTTACAGTTTTGACCCAAGAAACTCCAAGTTTAGTGTTTTTACCCCCATGCATGTTTGTCATTACGTGTTTAGTCCTTATTTTCCAAATTTTGTATTAGAAAAGATTATGGCATGTCATGGCTTATTGATATAAGTTATTTTATGTTGAGAATAAGCTGTTGAGAGCTTTTTAGCTTATAAAAGGGGCTATGGGTCTTGAGCCCAATAAAAGGGTGCGTGTGGTTTTATGCTCGCGGCCAAAAGAAAGGAAAGAAAAATGAGGCGAGGTCTTGAGTTTTTGGCAAGGGCCTTGTGGTTTTCAATACTTGACCAGGGGCTTAAGTAGGTGGCTGAAATGGTTAGCTTGTAGCTTCTGACTTGTGGCTTAAAAATGCGACTAAAGAGGGGTGTTTGGGTTGTGTCGCGACAAGAAAGAAAAGGAAATGAAATAGATTTTAAACCTTATAAACTTATGAGCTTATTTTTAGAGATTTTTAATATGTTGATTAGCTTATCTAAATGACTTGTGGTATAGCTTGTAGCTTATAGCAAAAATATATAAATAGTGTGTTTGTTGAGCTCTCGGTAAAAAAAGAAAGAAAAGAGAATTGATTTTTGATCTTGATTTCAAATTAGAACATGGTTATTATTATGAGAAAATGAAAATAGAAAGCATAAAACGGCTTGAGGACTTACAAATCCTATGTACTCGATTAGAAAGAAAATCGACCAAAGTGACTTCAAATGAATAACCAAGCTTCCAAGCTTATAGATCTCTCGTACGAAATTCCATTTTTCCTTTTACTTTAGCTTGTTAACAGTGAGTAGGAGCGTGTGGGTTTGTGTTTCAAGCTTGAAAGCAAAGGATGAACAAAAAGGGTGTGTGTTAGATCGTATATATAGCCACAAAGATCAAGTCTTGTACACTGGTTTTGTATACGTGAGTGTATATTCACCATATTAAATTGTATGGTGAATTTGGAAGATAAGTAGCATGCATGTAACATGTAATACGTGACTATATATATACACCACATGTTTAGAGTGTTTCAAAGTGTGGAAAGTTTTGAACCATGCATGCTTTGGAAGTTCTCATAAATAGTACACGTATGGAGCAAGGTATATATATATATATATATATATATAGGATCATATGAAGAGTATATATATGATTATGTGGAGTAATTTCATTCACGTATATATGTAGGATAAGTTTTTAGCATGTCATGGTAAAGGGTTAATACATGTATGGCATGCATGGAAATTGCTATGTGGCATCATTTTAGGATACATATTAATAGTTTAAGGTATAGTTTGATCCCGGTAATTACTAACGTTAAGTCCTTAAGTCACGAAACTTAAACCGGGTAACGTAAAAATATAATACTTATAAAAATGTCAAAGTTTATCAATATACTCCAACTAATTATATTAGACGTGTGATAAGTTTAACGGAGAGCGTATACGTTGATAAAACCTAATAACATAAGTTTGAGTACCTATATTACGTAAAGAGTATAATGTAAAAAAAAACAACAAGGTGGCAATAGTTCATATGAAATATGACTATTGATGAATTTGAGTATTTTGAATATATAGACTCATCCTAATCTTGTGTTGGTCGTGAGTATAATTCACACGATTAAACTTTTGTGATCATTACTAAAAGTAATATCTTTTAATAAAATGTAATAATAATTGGCATTAAATATTTAAAATTAGACTTGAAATATGCGAGGTGCAATCCTTGTTTGGTTACTTGGTCGCGAGATGAAATAAATATATTTTGAGTTTATGCATTATATACTTGTACCATGAGCTTTAGATCTTGTACTTTAGAGTTTGTAAAATAAAATAAAACAAAGTTTGAAATGATGCATTAGAGGGTTGTACATTAGCATTCGAAGTGTTGTACTTTAGTGTTTATGATTTAATTACATAAAATCATAGTTATAATAAGTTAGGGTTTCGTGAAAATTCTAATAAATGGCTAACATTTAGTTTTGAACGTTTAATAATTGTACGTTAACGAAATAACGTAAAGTGGTAAATAAGAGTTGAAAACTTTTATACTTAACATATAAGGAATGTTTATTTGAAACGTACTTAAGACATGTTGGTGTTGGTGAGCACGTTTATTGAGAATGTGAGTTACGTCACATTAGTTTGTTGTTGTGATGAGATAAACTGGTAGCGTTTAATCTAAAAAAAAATAGACGTAGGAAATGGATAAGTATTCTTTCGTTAGAATATTAATACAAGTGGAATTTTACCGGTGGTTACGAATGTACTCAGGTTGTCCATGACTTTGTGTCTCATAAGCAAACACATTATCAAATATATTGATATCATCAGTTGATTGATGTACCTTAACCAATGTGTCTAAATATTGTGAAGGCCCGACATCAACAGCTGCATTCTTCAAACCATCCTTACTGTTTAGTTTCCCGTCAGCATCCGAATCATTCCCTGGAGTGCTGCTTTCTTTCTGCTGCTCTGATAATTCACTGTTACCCGTGAATACCAAATTATCATCTGATGTGCCTACGTTGTTGACTGTTCCTTTTTGTGTCTGCATTTTCTTCCATTCTCTCATTCATTCAATTCTCTTTCTCATTTCTGCATCCCCATTTCTTTGAATTTTCTCTCTTTCAGCATATCCCTCATATAAAGTGATCTTTCATTAAGCACCATTTCTAGCATGTTCATTAGTGAAACAAGCTGATCTCTAAAGGCTTCAGCATCCATACTAGTGATGTTCTCTTTCCATGACTTGCTTTGCGATTCATAGTCCCGAGAAGTCTTGAACACTCAAAAATCCATGGACATGAACCCTTTTAACAGTGTCTTGAGCACTCTAAATTCTACCATGTAGTCAGTTCGTTGTTTAATTTGCTTCTCTATTTGGACTATGTTGTGCCGGAGTTCCCTTTGGAAGGTTAGAAAGTCTATTTCAGATCCGAAGAAAATTGAAAAGATACTCCACGATGAAAACCTTGCTTCTGAGAGAACCTTACATTTAATCTTAACTGATTCAAAATGTGCCAAACAGTTTTCTTTGGAGTGCATTGCGAGCTTTACACTTTTAGGCATCTCTCTCCTTTTTGAACTTGATTCCATTTAAATTTTGGTGTGAAATGATAATGTTGATCTTGGATCGGTTCAACGATATAAGAGTTGTGTTTGATGAAATTTAAGTTTATTTGTTGTAGTGAAATTTTAGTCTGAGAACTTAAAAACGTCGATAACTTCTTTTCGGAGTGGATTTGTGCCTCGAAGGCTGGGTTTTAGTTCAGTCAACGTGTCATTCTCCTCGTTCTCACGGTCGTTTTGACAGGTAATTCGCTAAAAACGGAGTTACGGTTCAAAAGTTATGAGAGTTTGAAGTTTGGATGCAAAATCTGATTCCAATACCTTACTCAGAGAGCTTACTCGGAAGTGCTTACTCGGAGAGTTAACCCTACTCGGAGAGTTGGTGAAAATTGTGCAGAGTTTCGTTTCCTTACTCGGAATATTAATTAATACTCGGAACCGTTCCGTACTCGGAAAATCTTACTCGGAGACAACTTTCTTACTCGGAGACAACTTTCTTACTCGGAAAATAAGGGTTTTGCTTACTCGGTAAAAGAGGGTTTAAGCTACTCGGAAAAGCGCAGTTTTTCAGATTTTTACAAAACGATTAAAACCACCTTTTTCAACGTTTTTACTCTAATTTTTTTTTGCCAAAACTTGTTTAGAATGACTATATCTTTAATAAAAATAACAACTTTAACCTAATCAACACGTAAAAATTGAAACTTTTTGATTAAAGGGTCACATTTTTTATGGAAGAAAAAAAAACGTAAACTTTATAAAGTTTCAACCAAAAAACGAAACACTCTAACTCCTAAATCATTGTTTGGCTCTTGATACCACTTGATGGATCCCTTCTAAATCATTTCACACACACATTATTTATTAGAGAGAGAAACATGATATATTCTAGAGAGAGAAAGAACTAGAGAGAAGATAGAGAGAAATTTCTCTATTTCATTAAAAACCAACTACCTCTCAAATGAGAAGATACAACATATATAGTCATTACATAAGGAAGTATGCCGTGTTTACCTATCTCACTCATTCGACATTAACGTAAACACTAAGACTAAACTTGTAAGACCCCCTAAATACTGAGTTAACAGCGGAAGACTAATCGGGGTATTACGGGGAGGATCATTGTCATAATCATAGAAAACGGCTCAAAAGAGGCGTTTTGAAACTTATTGTCATTCATATAATAATTGAGATACAAAAGTGAAATTTCAGTGTTGTAATATCCCACAAAAGGGTGTAGTACTTTGAAATGAATGACATAATTTATTTAAAACCAAAAACCATCAGTTTAATGCCCACTTCGTGCCTTGAAAGCTCCATTAATTACTTGAGATAAACATGCTAAAAGTCAACAAAATTGTTGAGTGAAATCATAGTGTTTCTAATAGTAATCAGTGTGAACACAAGTCTATAATTTCATGTGAATTACAATCATATTTGAAATGGTGATATTGCATATGGATATATTGCCCTAAGTCTCATGACACGCAAACGTTAACAGTGTACCGTGAAATGGTTGTGAACAAGTCAAATTAATGGGGTGAGTTATGGCCCTCGTGTAGGAGATTGCCATCTTCCTATTTCCTTCAAATATAATGCATTGCGACTAATCCGGCTAGCAACTAAGGCTATCCATCCGACACTAGTTCGAATAGGCAGTCAGCCTCCAATAGATCTATTCACTATATTCGCGTTCACTCGCAAGTGATTAATGGTTCATGATGTGAGGGGCTTTTGAAAATAGTGGTAACTTAGGCAATATCAATCAGGTGTAGCATACAGAAAATAATTGTGTTATGTTTTGTAGCATGTATCTCCCCACGTATTTGAAAGTATGTGAAAGATAAAAGTAGGACTACGAACTCACCTTAAGTGTAACTGGCAAAGGTGAAATGTGAAATCAAGTGAATTATGGGAACGACTCTAACACACGACCTGAATAATAGTGAATTCTGAGAATTTGACAGTTTTGGTTTAATACGAATAGTGATTGTGAAAGTGCATCGGATAACGATTTGGTTCGTGATGAGAGTGAATGATATGCTTAAAATGCTTAAAGTTCAAAAATAATATTATATATAATATTATCTTGTTTTTATGTTATTGGAATCCATAAATATCGTTTTCTCGAAAGTGGTTGAATGATACGTTAAGTTATTCGTTTAGAATTCGTTATATAAATATATATATATATATATATATATAAACGTAACGTATTTGAATATGTTGTACGAATTGTAAAAATGCCTTTTATGCATGAAAATTTATAACATATGTGATGGAAATATATATGAAATAAATTTACTGTATGGTCCCTGAACTTATACAAAATTTACACTTTCTACCCTAATGGAGTAACTTTTGCGCCGTTAGTCCCTAGTTAGGAAATATTTATATTTTTATTCCAAAAGGTTAAATTATTACATTTTAAGCCTTCTGTTTACTGTTTGAACAATTTCTACCCTCAGGTTACTAAAATAACAGTTTGAGACATATTTATGTGAAGTTTACACTTTATACCCGATTAGCAAAAATATTTGCAAATTAAGTCCAAAAATCACAAAAATCATGTAATAAGTTTTCCGAAAGTTTCAATAGTCTCCAGTAGCTTATTTGAGTTGTATGAAACTGCTTATTACCCAAAAGTGCTTATTAACTGCTTAATGGGCTTTAACGAAAATAAACAAGGCCCAATAAGAAAATGCGATCCAATGAGTGTTCGAATATTTTGGGCCTGGTTTTGGGCTTATTTTAGTGTCTTAAAAACATTACAAAATAGCTAATATGTACTGCTTATCGAAATAGCTTATTGGACTGCTTATTGGGCTAGTGCTTATTTCAAGCTAAGTGGGCGTAAAAGCCCACTCGTATAAATAAGTGAGTTTTGTAACTGTTCGAGTAGCGATTACTTTGTGGTTAGAAAAGGTCTTTTTAGAGCTTATAATGTGAGCTTATTTTAACAGCTTGTTAGGTGAGCTTGTAGAGAATTAAGTCGAGCCATTTAATAGATAGGTTGTATGTAAAAATTGGATTTTATGGGGTTGTTCTTAGTCGACAAAATGAATAAGTCAAAAATGAATATGTGACATATAAAATGTACGATGCAACATATGATCAAAAAATGTCTCGTTAAGTGATTAAATGATGGAACAAACGTCGAATGAATGTATAACATGATTTTTTAGCCATCCATGAATAGGAGGTCAATATGCAATACGTAAATAAAATACGAGAAATCGAAAAAATGCATAGAAAGCTAAACGAATGAATCGAATGGAAATGTAACTTGTATGAATTAAAGGAAAAACATGTGTAAGTATAATAGATGGATTCGAATGCTTACTACACCAAAAAGGTGGTGAGATATACGTGGAAAATGATTAGAACTCGGATGGAATTCACGTAACACGTTTGAACTATCACAAAGGAGTCGAGTTCGACTTGTATGCTTGGAAAATGATTCAAAATGGCTAGAGAAAAGGCTCATGCTTCTTGAGGCTCTCGGCAAGGAGTAAATGACTTAGAGAATTGTGAGATAAATGTTTAAGTGTGAATGGGAGTTATGTGTGAGTGATCAACCGTATATATGCATGTATGTATCAAGTTTAATGTATTATAATGACTCAACTTGGGTAATTAGATGGTTTTCAGAGATTGGGATAAGGATTTACGATATATGTAGTCGAGTATAATGGCATTTAGAAGAGGTTTTGTGTGTTGGTTTGGTTATAGAACCAAGTTGTACATATATGTATATATTTCGACTAGCCAACGGGTTCAACAACTTCATAACGTGACCAAATGAATTAGAAGTGATGAGAAATAATCTTGTGAACTCATATTCGACTAGAAATAATAAAAGGCCTAGGTGAAAGTTATGTTTAGTCGAATTGGATAATATTTTAATGACTTGTACATGTGTCGACTTGGATTCACTTTGAGTCTCGTTCAATGATCAAACGTTCGAATCAGGAAGTGAGACTTGTCATCCTAATTATTTGGTGTATGAAGATTCGAATGGTGTAAAATGTAGCATAAGTTGTGTGTCGAATTTCCAAGATATCGAAGCCAAGTGTTGGTGTATAAAACCGAGTGAAATATACGAAATAATGAAATTGGACTTGGGCTTGAACAGTAACAGGCTCAACATTGGGCTGAGAAATAGTGTAAGGATCCGTTTGGTTTATTATTCGTGTATTGGATTCTTCGTGGTCCGTGTGTGAGCTCGTTCCAAAGTATTGTGAATCACGTATCAACGTGTTTGAATTATCATAATGTAATAAACAAAAAATTTTTTAAATTTTGCTCGTAAAAATGGTTAGTTGAACTGTAATAGTAAATTAATACTTGATTAACATTTACAAATCACTGGGGAATTTTACAGGTTGCTACAGTACCTACCTGTCAAACAGAATTCCGTCCCGGAATTAAAGTCTAAGATAGTTGTTAGGGTTGTCTATGGAAATAATTGTGGGTATTTATCGCGTATTTGGTCCTCACGTTCCCATGTATACTCTGCCCTCGCTTAGAGTTCCATCAAACTTTGACAATGGGAATACGGTTTTGATTTAGCTGTTTCACCTCTCTGTCCATTATTTCCACTGGTTCCTCTGTGAATACAAGTTTGTCATCAAGTTGGATTTCTTACATTGGGATGACAAGAGTTTCATCTGAAAAATATTTCTTCAGGTTCGATACGTGAAATGTGTTGTGTACTCTACTGAGTTCCTCTGAGAGCTCAAGTTTGTAAGCAACTGGACCAATCCTTTCAAGGATTTTGAACGGTCCAATGTACCTTGGATTTAACTTTCCACGCTTTCCAAAGCGTACCATTCCTTCCATGGGGAAACTTTTAACATAACCCTGTCTCCAACTTGAAATTCCATGGGTTTTCGCCTCACATCGGCATAACTTTTTTGTCTGTCACGAGCGGCTTGTAGTCGTTGCCTGATCTTAAATATCTTTTCCGTTTTTTCGTGTATCAGTTCAGGTCCTGTGAGTTGTACGTCACCCACTTCAGCCCAACAAACAGGCGATCTGCACTTTCGACCATAAAGTGCTTCAAACGGTGCCGCCTTGATGCTGGCATGGTAACTGTTGTTGTAGGAAAATTCAGCCAATGGCAAGTGTTTATCCCAACCTTTTTCGAAGTCTATAACACATTCCTGGAGCATGTCTTCTAAGGTTTGGATCGTTCTTTCACTCTGCCCATCAGTTTGAGGGTGATAAGCGGTGCTCATGTCTAAACGTGTACCGAGAGCTTTTTGTAGAGTCTGCCAAAATCTAGAAGTAAATCGGCTATCTCTATCTGAGATAATGGAGATTGGAACTCCATGTCGAGTCACTATTTCCTTCAGATACAACTGTGCGAGAGTGCTCATCTCGTCTGTTTCTTTGATTGGCAGGAAATGAGCGGACTTGGTGAGACGATCAATGATGACCCAGATAGGTGTCCAATCCAGCTGACGTCCTTGGTAACTTGGTGATGAATTCCATAGTAATTCTTTCCCATTTCCATACTGGTAGTTCGGGTTGTACAAGTAATCCCGGTGGCTTTTGACTTTCCGCCTTGACTCTTGAACAAGTTAAACATTTCTCAACATACTCGGCGATGTCGGCTTTAATGTTTAGCCACCAATAAATCTTCTTGAGATCCTGATACATCTTGTCAGAACCCGGGTGAATGGAGTACATGGATTTGTGGGATTCATGCATGATGAGGTCGCGTATACCTCCGTAGAGGGGAGCCCAAACTTTGATACAAAGCATTCCGTCAGATCTTTTCACGAAACCATTTTCATTTTCTGGCATGCCGTAAATTTTTTCATAGGGTCTGTTCTCTTCCCTGAGAGCTTCTGATTGGGCTATGAGAATCTGTGATGGAAGTGGTGAACAAATGGTCATTACTAGAGATTGGACTTTGAGAGGTTTGATTCGTTCTTTTCTGCTCAAGGCATCAGCCACAACATTCCCATTCCCAGGGTGATAGCGAATTTCACAATCGTAGTCGTTGAGCAATTCTAACCATCGGCGCTGTCTCATGTTCAGCTTCTTTTGATCCAGGATGTGTTGAAGACTTTTGTGATCGGTGAATACCATGCACTTGGTACCGTACAAGTAATGTCTCCATACCTTAAGAGCAAAGACCACTGCTCCTAATTCTAGATCATGAGTGGTGTAGTTTTCTTCGTTCTTCTTGAGTTGTCGAGAAGCATAGGCTATTACTTTGCTTCTTTTCATTAGTACTGCACATAAACCGTGATTTGACGTGTCACAATACACTACGAAGTCTTCACTTCCTTCGGGTAGTGCTAAGATGGGTGCTTAACAGAGTTTTTGCTTCAAGAGTTGGAAAGCTGACTCTTGTTTTTCTTCCCAGATATATTTCTTGTTCTTCAAGGTCAATTCTATCAAAGGCTTTGCAATCTTTGAAAAATCTTCTATGAACCTTCTGTAGTAACCAGCGAGACCTAAAAATTAACGAATCTCTGTTGGGTTTGTAGGAGATGCCCAATTCTTAACCGCCTCAATCTTGGCAGGGTCTACGTGGATACCTTGACTGTTGATAAGATGGCCAAGAAATTGTACCGTTGAAATCCAAAAATCACATTTGGAGAATTTAGCGTACAACTTTTCATCTTTGAGCAACTCCAAAATGGTTCTCAAGTGTTCAGCATGCTCTTCCTTGCTGCGTGAGTAGATTAGGATGTCATCGATAAAGCTAAGGTACCATCAATTTATCTCTTGTTTTTCCTTCTTCCCAAAGTCGACACATGTATATACAAGAATCTAAATTTTTTCAACACAAAAACCTAATTAGTAACAAGTTTTTAATACATATATTGATCGGTTTATTATGCTACTAGTTAACCCTAAAATCGTCACATGAAATCATAAAATGTACAATCTTGAATTTGTGTGAGTCGTATGGAATTAACGGGTTTTAATCTTGAATGATTCGTATGAGGTGTCTGAATATGTGTTTTTGATGAATTATATCAGTAGATAATATGTATATTGATCACATAATTAATTGGATTAAAAAGGGATAAAGAAATTAGGGTTTATGTGGTTGTTTAATCAGGACAGTTTTGATAGTCGAATTTGGATTCATAATACAACGAGTTTAATTAATGTTTCATTCTGGATTTTTGCTTGTAAACTCAGTTTAGGGTCCTAGTAAAGTATTCCAATTGGTTTGAAGGGATTTAAGGTTGATTTGATTGTATTTCTGAATTTATTGTGTTGATATACCAAAACTGTTCTGGCAGAATCTGATTTCAGTTGTGGTTTGGGATTTTTCATTTTGTAACCATAACAAACTAGAGTCCACAAACTTACAAGAATCATATCTCATATGTGTGCTATCTCCTGGAATTTTTGAATAATTTTCTGAAGTCATGTGGTTAGGTTTTTAATTGCATACTTATGAAGTGAATCTGCAGATCCGATTCTGGACATGTTAGCATAAATAATTTTTGAAAGGGGATTTACACTTAATAATAAAATCTGTAAAAATTCCAGTAGACTCCTAAGACATGTGGGCTTCTGTGAGAATTTTTTGATTTTTATTTTGGGATTCTGATATGTTTTTAAAATTCGTTTAGTGGGCTTAATTCTGTGATAAAACCAGTTAACTTGTATGCATGTATTACATAGGTGTTAAATGTATTTCTTTGGTGTTTGGTGCCCTAATGCATGTTCCTATATCGGGTGTGTCTTGTTTATGTCGTGTTGACTTGTGTATGGGTACGTTTAACTTAATTAATTATCCCGAACCCTAAACCAAATTTAACTAAATTGGGAAGTCGTATTAAAAGTTACTAATTGTAGAAAGTTACTAAATATAGAAAATTACTAAATATGGAAACTTACTTAATCTGGAAGGTTACTAAATATGGAAACTTACTAAATATGGAAATTTACTAAATATGGAAAGTTACTAAAAATGGAAAGTTTCTAAAAATAAAAAGAAACCTAAATCATAAAATCTGATTAAAACGAGCTTATAAGTAATATGTGATTATTAATTGGTATCTGTTCGGTGAAGAAGGAGTGACTTTCCATTTCTCTGTGACCCACCTTTTATCTGTTTGTCTTTTTGCATAAGGTACATATATTCTACCCTTTCTCAGTAAGGGTGTCTTCTCTTATGACTTTTGATCCTTGACTTTGATTCGTTTGCTTTGACATGATATGATCCTTTGATATGATCCCTTTGATATGATTCCTTTGCTATGCTCCTTTGATATGATCCCTCTTGATATGAGCTTTGCTATGATCTCAGTTATATGATCCTTTGATTTAATTCTGTTGATATATGTCATTGCTATGATTCCCTTTGATATTATGCTATGATATGATATGTTTGTTCTGTTTTGTCGCCTGAGCTAACTAGCCATGGAGGTACCATGGCCTTGTCATTGAGGCACCGATGGCATGACACTTTCTGTGGAGGTGTGATTGCTCCACGACGTCCCCTTCTGTTATGATATGATATGATATGTGTACACTTTGGCCATTATGTATATGTATGTACAGTCTCGAACTGGCATATGTATTTTGTTTTACAGGGGGCGTATGGATGCATGCTAGGCTTATGTGATATGGTATGTGATATGATTTGTTGGTGACTAGCTGTATGTGCCCTATACCCCACTCACTGTTTGGTACTTAGAGGCCTCCCCTCTCTGTACACTTAGATATGATAGGTATATGTGATTATGTGGTCTATTCGAGTGGCTCGTTTAGACAGGCTCGTGGCTATCTGTTAGGTATCTTTGGTCCGTTCGAGTGGCTCGTTTGGACGCGTTCGTTGCCATGTTTATTTGATTCTTTGACTCTTAGAGCTATTCTACTCATGATATTATGCATTTGATCCATTTGATTCGTATTATCTTATTTCTCCATTTCATTTGGCTTATGATATTTGCTCAGATGATCTTGATCTCTCATTCTTTTGACAGATGATATTCGTTTCAGCAGGAGCTTGTGTTTCCTTTTTCTTTACATATATATGTTTGATTATTCGTTTGTTATATATATCTGTTCACTGGGCTTTTTAAGCTCAGCCGCATTTCTTTTCTTGCGGCAGATTTTAGGTTCGAAGCTGGGTTGAGTGAAGAGTGCGTAGGAGCCCTTAGTGGACTACCCTGACGATAGATTCCCTTTGCATTTGGATTAGACCATAGAGTTATTTTTCATTTAGATTTGATTCAGAGTTGTATTCTAATTTGATAGTTATTATTGTTTAGATTTATCATGTCCTTAGATTCATTTTGAACTTTTGTAACCTTAATAATTATAAAAGTCTTCCACTTGCGTTTGTTCTGTTGACACCATAATTTGGCATTTTGGCCCTTGTCGGGTTGGGGTGTTACAATTATGGTATCAGAGCCCAGGCTGCGACTTGTAGTACATAAGTTATGGCCTGTGAAGATTTGGACCCTTAGGTTTGCACTATAGGAGCTTATGGAACAACCCTTGAAGTTTTGCCTTAGGTTTTCCCTGTAGAAACTTTAGTTATGACCGGTGAGGATTGGGTAGATTATGCGATAAGACATTGCTTTCAGTTAGGCCCTTATAAGATCATTCGTTCCGGAGACTTAGGAAATTTAGCAAGATACGCAATATAAGTTTAGTGATCACATAAGTTTAGAATGCTTTGACACTTTTGTAGTAATGCCTTACAGGTTCACTCTCTAATGTGACCGCATTCTTTCAAATTTCGATCTCCGATTCATTTATGATTCGTTTGGATACCTTTTCATTCGTTCAGAGAATTCGTATATGTATGAATCCGATGTGTTCGACACATTCTGTAGTTTCCCTTGCTTTTGCTAAGCATATTAAGGTCCCCTCTGCACTATTAGAATCTGCTTTACTCATTTCTATTCCAATAAGAAATCTTGTGATTATCCGTCACGAGTATCGGAAGTGTCCAGTACGTTTTGAAGATATTTGAAGATAAGTTTCATTCTGCTAACCTGTTTCCTTTAGGAATGTTTGATTCGATATTTTTTTGAATATGGATTTGTTGACTTTGGCGATTTGAGAAACTCGAACTCTGTACCATGGTTCCCAACCTGGTAAATAATTATGATCACATCTGTTTTAAAAAAATTCGTACGTTAATCTGTCGCGGTTGTGAAGATATTTCGTTTGATGAAACTCGACTCGAGAGTTATTCGGTTGTTTGAAATTTTCGTAATGAATTCCTTAATGAACTATCAAGATTTCCATCTGAGTGTGACATTGTTCTGATCTGGTTATGAAGTTTGTTTAGTCACGACTCGAGGTAAACTGTGATTGCAATAAAGGCATGTGTATATGATGCAAGTATTATGACGCCTGGCCAACGTGATAATAGTTACATCATATAACTTGAACTTATTGGGATCATAGGATGTCTTGAGAAGTGCCTGAGATCAGTAAATTGGTTGATTCAGAAACTCTATCCGTATAAGTGCAATGTTTTTCCTAATTCTGAAACTCCGTATCTTGTGACATCGGTTGAATGGAAAGAATTGAAGGACCAGCTTTTAGAAAGTGGTTTTATCCGTTTGAGTGTGTATCCGTGGTGTACTCAAGTTGTATTCATGAAAAAGGATGATGATAGCATGAAGTTGTGTAGTGATCTCGGGAAGCTGAATAGTATTGTGGTTAGAACCGTTATCCGTTACCTCGAACCGACGATTTGATTTATCAACTCCAGAGTGTGAAGTTTTCCCAATGATGAATTTTAGATCTGATTGTTTTTCAGTTACGTTTAAAGGAGCAAGATGTTCCTAGAATTGCTTTCCGTATCGTTTTGATCTCTATGAGTATTGTGATGCCAATAGTATTGGCTACTGCTCCGACTGTTCTTATGAACTTGATGAATCGTGTCTTTCATGAATACTTGGACAATTTTTCATAGTATGACATATTGGTATATTCAGAGACGAAAGAGAAACACGGAAATCATCTTCGTATTCTGTGTTGAGGTTTCTACATCAGAAGAAGCTATATGTTGTACTCTCAAAGAGTAAATTTTGGATTGTGATGAAGAATGAGAGGAGAAATTTTGGGAAGCTGAAAAGAGAATTGTTTCTACTCAAGAAGGGGACTTAGCTATTGTCCTTATGAAACATGGAAAGATTGTTGGTACAGCTAGAACCACAAGAAGTGAACTATCTGATGCATGACTTGGGAGTGATTGGTGACAGGCATGAAGAAGCTCGGGAGCAAGACGGTGGAACATGATCTATGTTAGAAGACTTGAAGGAAGCGGTTTTGATTGAAGCACACTATTTGCTCTATTCATCTTAGTTGTACTATTATGTGTAGAGACTTGCAGCAGAAATTTTGATGGAATGGTATAAAGACGGTTGTGACTACCTTTGTGGTGAAGTGGTTGGTGTGTCGACAGGCTAAGATTCAGTATCAGCGTACAAGTGGTTTTCTTTAGTGTTGGATGTTCGTATGTAGGAGTGAGATTAAACTTTCTGGGATTTTGTAACGGGAATTCCACGCACATTTAGGAAGGACAACACGACTTGAGTGGTAGAGGACGGTTTGACTAGTTCGGCTTAATTGGAAGATTGGCAGTGATTTCTTTCTGCAGAAGATTATTCAAAACTACATGGCGCACCTGCAGTGATCGTGTCAGAAATTCGCGTTTCATCATCGCATTCCTAGGAAGGACTACTGAAGGCTTGAGGGACCAGACTCGAGTTAGTAATGCTTTGCACCTCTAAACCGATGAATAAGCAGAACAACTATTCGAGCTTGGAAGATGTGTTGAGCAGAATTTTTGACATAGATGAAGAACACCTTTTGGGTTAAATTAGGTTAGGGAGCTGTTTATTGAAGGACCTAAGTAAATTCAATGACTAATGGATTAGTTATCATGTTGGAAGAGAAATTCTAAAACTTTAGACCGGAAATTGGTGTGTTCCATGTGATGTTCCGTACAACAGTGTTGGGCGTTTTGGCGTTGAGGAAGATTTAGTTCATGACATGTTAGACCTTAGATTTATTCTGATCCGTGCGATTATTCTACCTATTCCATTGGACTTCTAATACGTTTTGATATTCTGATATGTTCTTAGCTGATCGTCGATACGAATATGTTACCCACCTATATATGAAACTCTTGAGACGTTTGGTAATTTCGATATGTGCTTCTCTGATTATTAGCTAGTTCCTCAATTCACTCAAAATCTCGATAGAGTTGATGAGGTTTTATCGTTTAGCTCTACCTCCGTATTTGCCTCATGTGTACATGTGTTTCATGTATCTCTTAGTGAGATTTCAAATATCATCTGTCATGTATATGTTCCGCATTCGTTCGATCAAGATTTGTTATGATTTGTCTGTTATTGAAGAGCCTGAGGCTATCTTGGAGCGTCAGGATCGGGTCATGAGAAATTGAAGAATTATACGTATATGTCATCCACACATCTTCTGTGATTCGATACATTTCCATCTGATCTCTCTACTCCAATTTCGAGGACGAAATTTTTACTTTTAGAGGGGAAGAGTTGTAAAACCCTAAATTTTTATTCATTTGAAATTCCCATTTTGCCCCTCAAAATTTTTGAATTTACAAGAACATGAAATTAATTATACAAAAACATTATACATTTCAACCTAAGTATAAAAATTTAACCATATGTCATTACCTCATGATTAAATTACATATTATAATTACTATATGTTATAAACATAAATACAATTAAAATAACTAACCTAAGGTTTACACAATAATAATATTTGTCACAAGTTACAAAATCCTTCCTAACCCTTTAAGAATTACACGCCCCATATAGCCCAATGTGTACAAGATTTATACAAGGATAATAGAAATTAGGATCCTAAATCAAGCCCATGATTACTCAATCAATAATCAGACATTATAACTTTCCAAGATAAAATATACACTCCTCCATCCTATCTCTAATATCCGGCCTTCTTCTCCCTCTCTTCTCCATTCGAGTGAAACAAATAAAAATACACAAGTTCCTGCTTAATTTTTCCCTCAAGAACAAAAGGGGTTCAAGAGTTTTGCTACTGGTAATTCGTGGGTATTGATCATTGGAGTTCTAGGGTTCTTGTTCTTTTCTTGTTGTCTCGTTAAAGCTAAGGTACCATCAATTTATCTCTTGTTTTTCCTTCTTCCCAAAGTCGACACATATATATACAAGAATCTGAATTTTGTCAACACAAAAACCTAATTAGTAACATGTTTTTAATACATATATTGATCGGTTTATTATGCTACTAGTTAACCCTAAAATCGTCACATGAAATCATAAAACGTACAATCTTGAATTTGTGTGTGTCGTATGGAATAAACGGGTTTTAATCTTGAATGATTCATATGAGGTGTTTGAATATGTGTTTTTGATGAATTATATCAGTAGATATGTATATTGATCACATAATTAATTGGATTAAAAAGGGATAAAGAAATTAGGGTTTATGTGGTTGTTTAATCAGGACAGTTTTGATAGTCGAATTTGGATTCATCATACAACGAGTTTAATTAATGTTTAATTCTGGATTTTTGCTTGTAAACTCAGTTTAGGGTCCTAGTAAAGTATTCCAATTGGTTTGAAGGGATTTGAGGTTGATTTGATTGTATTTATGAATTTATTGTGTTGATATACCAAAACTGTTCTGGCAGAATCTGATTTCAGTTGTGGTTTGGGATTTTTCATTTTGTAACCATAACAAACTAGAGGCCACAAACTTACAAGAATCATAGTTCATATGTTTTCTATTTCCTGGAATTTTTGTAGAATTTTCTGAAGTCATGTGGTTAGGTTTTTAATTGCATACTTATGAAGTGTATCTGCAGATCTAATTCTGGACATGTTAGCATAAATGATTTTTGAAAGGGGGTTTACACTTAATAATAAAATCTGTAAAAATTCCAATAGACTCCTAAGACATGTGGGCTTCTGTGAGAATTTTTTGATTTTTATTTTGGGATTCTGATATGGTTTTAAAATTCGTTTATTGGGCTAAATTCTGTGATAAAACCAGTTAACTTGTATGCATGTATTACATAGGTGTTAAATGTATTTCTTTGGTGTTTGGTGCCCTAGTGCCTGTTCCTATATTGGGTGTGTCATGTTTATGTCGTGTTGACTTGTGTATGGGTACGTTTAACCTAATTAATAATCCCGAACCCTAAACCTAATTTAACTAAATTGGGAAGTCGTATTAAAAGTTACTAATTGTAGAAAGTTGCTAAATATAGAAAATTACTAAATATGGAAACTTACTTAATCTGGAAGGTTACTAAATATGGAAAGTTACTAATTATGGAAAGTTACTAAATATGGAAAGTTACTAAAAATGGAAAGTTTCTAAAAATAGAATGAAACCTAAATCATGAAATCTGATTAAAACGAGCTTATAAGTAATATGTGATTATTAATTGGTATAGGTTCGGTGAAGAAGGACTGACTTTCCGTTTCTATGTGACCCACCTTTTATCTGTTTGTCTTTTGGCATAAGGTACATATATTTTACCCTTTCTCAGTAAGGGTGTCTTCTCTCATGACTTTTGATCCTTGACTTTGATTCGTTTGCTTTGACATGACATAATCCTTTGATATGATCCCTTTGATATGATTCCTTTGCTATGATCCTTTGATATGATCCCTCTTTATATGAGCTTTGCTATGATCTCAGTTATATGATCCTTTGATTTGATTCAGTTGATATATGTCATTGCTATGATTCTCTTTGATATGATGCTATGATATGATATGTTTGTTCTGTTTTGTTGCCCGAGATAACTAGCCATGGATGTACCATGGCCATATCATTGAGGAACCGATGGCATGACACTTTCTGTGGAGGTGTGATTGATCCACGGCGTCCTCTTCTGTTATGATATGATATGATATGTGTACACTTTGGCCATTATGTATATGTATGTACAGTCTCGAACTGGCATATGTATTTTATTTTGCAGGGGGCGTATGGATGCATCCTAGGCTTATATGATATGATATGTGATATGATTTGTTGGTGACTGGTTGTATGTGCCCTATACCCCACTCACTGTTTGGTACTTAGAGGCCTCCCCTCTCCGTACACTTAGATATGATAGGCATATGTGATTATGTGGTCTATTCAAGTGGCTCGTTTAGACAGGCTCGTGGCTATCTGTTAGGTATCTTTGGTCCGTTCGAGTGGCTCGTTTAGACGCGTTCATTGCCACATTTATTTTACTCTTTGACTCTTAGAGCTATTCTACTCATGATATTATGCATTTGATCCATTTGATTCGTATTATCTTATTTCTCCATTTCATTTGGCTTATGATATTTGCACAGATGATCTTGATCTCTCATTCTTTTGACAGATGATATTCGTTTCAGGAGGAGCTGTGTTTCCTTTTTCTTTACATATATATGTTTGATTATTTGTTTGTTATATATATCTGTTCACTAGGCTTTTTAAGCTCAGTCGCATTTCTTTTCCTGCGACAGGTTTTAGGTTGGAAGCTGGGTTGAGTGAAGAGTGCGTAGGAGCTCTTAGTGGACTACCCTGACGATAGATTCCCTTTGCATTTGGATTAGACCATGGTGTTATTTTTCATTTAGATTTGATTCAGACTTGTATTCTAATTTGATAGTTATTATTGTTTAGATTTATCATGTCCTTAGATTCATTTTGAACCTTTGTAACCTTAATAATTATAAAAGTCTTCCGCTTGCGTTTGTTCTGTTGACACCATAATGTGGCATTTTGGCCCTTGTCGGGTTGGGGTGTTACACATTCGTAACGTTCCGTCTTTCTTCTTGACAAACAAGACCGGCGCTCTCCAAGGTGATGAACTTGGTCGGATAAATCCTTTATCTGACAGCTCTTTCAACTGCTCATACAATTCTTTCATTTCGGAAGGTGCTTTTGAAACTGGTGCCGCTCCAGGCACTAAATCAATTTGAAATTCTACTTGCCGAACTGGTGGAATACCCTGCAAATCTTCCGGAAATGCTTCAGAAAAGTCCTTGACAACTGGCACTTCTTCAAGTTGTTTCTCTTTTGATCCATTCTCCGTCACCTGAACCAAAAACATATGACATCCCTTGTTCATGTACTTCACCATCTTGATATATGAGATGATGTTGATTCAGGTTTTACTGTGATCACCACGAACGATAAGAGTTTCACCATTGAGTGGAATTTGGACGACCTTCTCGTCACAGATGATCCTAGCATGGTACTTGGATAACCAATCCATGCCAATAACGACGTCAAAGCTACCGAGTTGAATAGGCATGAGATCAATGGGAAAAGGTTTGTTTAGTAATGTTAGGGTGCAACCTTGGATTATTGTATTGGTGCCTATGAGGTTTCCGTTAGCTATTTCAATTTCGTACGTAGTGTCTAGTTCTACTGGGTGAATGTTAAGCAGTGAAGCAAATGAAGTAGACACAAAGCTCTTATCAGCTCCGGAATCAAATAATATTTTATCACTTTGTTGGTTTAGTAAGAATGTACCCGTGATGACGTCGGGGTCATATGGTGCATTCCCATCACCGAGCACATATGCTCTCCTAAGAGCAACGTTGTTCTGATTTGCATTTTGTTTTGGGCATTGGTTCTTGTAGTGACCTTTGTCGCCACACCCGTGGCACACTATTGCTACCGGCTGTAAATTTGCACCCTTGGCTCCGCAGTCAGTAGTTTTATGGCCCACTTTTCGGCAATGATGTGCCCGTTAGAGTGCAAGTTTTAAATTTATAACACAATCTACCAATGATTCAAACGCAACACATACGAGCAAGTATCTCGTCCGTGTGTAGTAAAAGATGAAATGGTAACCCGAGATCGTTCACAGGGATTTGTTTAGTTTTTGGGATGTGAGTTTTGAATATAATATCAATCTTGTTCAACGATTCTAATAGCAAGCAAATAATGATGATTTAAATTCAATATATTAAAACTACACTTGCCTAGACTAGTTTTGCACAACTATCTTGATATGATTATGACAATGATTCCATTTGATTATGATCAATGAATTAGGAGGTGTTCTAATACAATTAGTGGGTATACTAATCCTATTGCTTCCAACACTTTCAATTCTCGTCAAGATTTTAAGATGACAAAAACAATATTTAAGATTTGATCAACCAAGACTAACACAACTCAATCACTTGACTCGCTTTCGTTTCACAAGCAATTGACAACCACACTATTTTAGTTTTCCAAGTTTAACCAAGTTACTTATGAAATGGTCAATACATAAGGTAACACCCTCATAGACAAAGGTTTACAACTAATTGACTAACAATGTCTTTTTCAACCCATTACACTATTAGCAATTAACCAAACTTGACAACTCTTTGGTGGAGAAAACTCTTAATACCACAATTCGATCTTAGTATTAGCTTTTCGTTTAACTAGAACCATGGAGTCATAATCAACCAAGAATCATATCACAAACATCATCTAGGCAAGTGCTCAAAGCACTTAGCCACTCATGGCAAACAAAGAAATAACCACAAGAAATTTATCACTTGAAAACATAATTAAAAAGTCTTACAAAAGTTGTAATGATGATTACAAGAATTAGGAACACTTGTGAGATGATCAACAAAGATTCCTTGAATGATTAAATTGATGATTGGTGAATGTAAGCTTCTTCTTTTCCTGCGTTTTTCTTCCCTTGTCGCCCCTTGAGAGTGTGAAATGAGTTGTAGTAGTTGTTGATTATTGATTAGTTGTAGATAGATTATATGAAGAGTTAGTTCATTAAAGATAGCCATTAAGTGTGCCAGCAATTGCATGAACCCAAGGTTTGAAGTCTCGACCTAAGGTTCAGATTCCGGCCCAAGGTTTGGAGTAAGGATGGCATGACATTATTGAACCTTGGGTTGAACTTAAGCCTTAGATGTATTTCTTGAACCTTTGGCTGAAGAAGCAAGCCATAACTCTTCACATATAACTTTTCATTTATTTCATCAATTCTTGATCTTTTCTTGAACTTGGAAATCATTGTAATCTTGATTCTTTATCCTTAACGATCTTCCAAAGCCTTTATTTTGAGAAGAATCTTATGTTTGTGCAAAAGCTCTTGATTTAACAACTTTTCTTCATCTTTTTAGCCATTTACTTGAACTTGATTGTACCTGAACCTGAATACATCTTTTGTATCTTTTTAAGCATAATATGTTCACAAATACAACCAAATACAATGCATAAACATAGAAATAACCCGACTAAAACATGTACAAAATGAGAGTAATCAAATCCCCCACACTTACACTTTGCTTGCCCCCAAGCAAATCTAGCTTTTAGAAATAAATCCACATGATATAAATTATAATGATTCTAAAAATGAGATGCAAATCCATCAAGTACAAGTACAAGATAAGATCCATCTATTTAATCTTATAAATGAAAAGTCGAGATGTTTGACAATACCTTAATGATTCTCTTACTTGATAACATGTTAAGACACCTCACGAAAAGAAATGAAGTATAATTCACTCAACTCTCATTTGTTTAGTGGGTGAGTATATAAGAAAATAACACTCATTGCTCAGTCATGATCCACATATTACCATAGGCTTGTACAAGAAACAAAACTCCATCGACGTGGCGTAAGCACCAAGTGTAAACATCTAAGAGGACTTTTATTTGGGTTTCAAGGGTTATATAAGACTTATGTGCAACTATCTTATGCAAAACATAATAGCTCGCTAACAACGAATTCTTGAATCATCAAATAACGGATGGTCACTAAGGATAACCTTAGATCGCTAACAACGCTACCTAATTCCTCAAGAAATCGGATGGTCACCACATGTCAATACACTTGATAATTTCCACCAAGTCAAAAGGTAGGGATAAGACATGGGATATATATATGAAATTGGTTTAAAATAAAAACTTCACAAATAGTCAAAGTCTACAATCAATTGCTTCTAGCTACATCAACCACTTTCCTTTGAACTCGAGAACTATCTTTGATCGATATCTTACTTTCATAGCTCATTGGCTATTCTTGTCACCAAACAATTGCGATGACTTATTTCTATTTTTCTCTTTTTCCTTCTCTTCTTTTCTTTCATCATTTTTTTTTTTCTTAACGATCAAAATACCAATAGATCTTCCATGTGATTATCATGGAGTTCGCAACTTTCTCAATTTCAAGGATTCCCACATAACAACCATCTTTCATTGTAGCTAGTAACCAACCAAGACTTGACTATGGGTAAGGTTAAGGCTAAAAGTGTAAAATATTTTTCTGGTGTAACAAAATGAAAAGGATGGCTCAGAGGGTGTACTAATGGTATCTAGCACTAAAATTGAGTGCTAACAAATGGGTTCATATAAGTGGTTAACTAACCGATGTGGCTAGCTAATATATCATTAGATGTAGAATGGACGGCCATTTGGTTTAATTCCTAAGGTTGCCTCTTATCACACGAATACACTTATATCACAAGTTCTAGAATAAATAAGATCACCGGCACACTCATAGCAAAAAGATCAAGCATAAAAGATGTATGCTATATAAAAATAGGCTTAAATCCTCACAATTTAGTGGAATGGGCTATAGTTGTGCTAGCAATGTTATCAATCCTAAAAATGGATTGCAATGTCAATCAGGACACATCTCGAATTTTCAAATTACATGTTTTATCAGTGGATTGATCTAGTTATTCTAATATAGATTATCCTAAATGTGCGAAAACAACTAGATCATAGGGGCAAACAAATTAAAAACTAGGCTCAAAAATATAGAAAATTTTAAAATCCAGTTTCATTTTCCTATTTCCTCCCCCCCCCCCCCCCCCACACTTAAGATTGACATTGTCCTCAATTTAAAGAACGATAGATCATAAAAATAGGGAAATGGAACATAAAAGAAATGATACTGCCTGAGCTTTGGAAATAGGATGATTCTACAACTTCAAAATCAAGCATCTTAACCTGCATAATCGTCAAAAACAAAACACACAAAAATGAAAAATATTTTTGGATTTTATTATTCATATTAGCAAGGCCCCCACACTTATGGTGAAACCATCGGGGCATAAAAATAAGCAAACAATTTAAAAACACACGGGTTGCCCCCCGAGAAGCGCTAAATTTATTAATGAGTCATCAGCCCGACTCAATCTTTCTTACTTTCGTGGTTTATATTCGGAATTCTTTCCCGACTTCTTTTGAATATACACCACATTGCCTTTCACTATTCCTTTTTCGGTTTTATCAATATCATGTAACTTTACGGTATTGCAAGTTCTAGGGAGAACATCCCAGATGTAACCAGTTTCCGCAGCCCATGGTATTACTTTTTTATAATCAGTTGGAAAAGGTGCCATAAATGGAATAGCAGTGTATTTCTTTTCATCGAGCAATTCGAGTGGGATTTCTTCACTTGACATTTCATTCAATTGCTCCTCATCATGGTAGAGTTTGATTCGATGTCCGTTAACAATGAAAGTTCCACCGTGTTTGTCATATAATTCGACATATCCGGATGGAAAACCATGTTTTACCACGAAGGGACCAAACCATTTGGTTCTGAGCTTAGGAGCTTTGAATTTGTACTTAGAATTGAACAAAAGAACTTTGTCTCCGACCTTGAATTCTTTCCGGATTCTTAGTTTCCTATCATGATAAGCTTTTGTTCGAGCTTTGTATAGTTTGGAATTCTCATACGCTTGGAGTCTTAATTCATCGAGTTCATGTAATTGCAAGAATCTTTTTTCTCCAGTGATTTTGAGATCTGGATTACATTGCCTCAACGCCCAGTAAGCACGGTGTTCAATTTCAAACGGCAAATGACAAGTTTTTCCATATATAAGTCTATATGGAGTTGTACCAATTGGAGTTTTATATGCCGTTCTAAACGCCCATAGAGCATCATCGAGTTTCCTTGACCAAACAGAAGGATTATCCTTGACTGTTTTTTCAAGTATTCTTTTCAAAGCCCTATTGGTGTTTTCAACTTGACCACTGGTTTGAGGGTGATATGCAGTTGAGAAACGATGGTGAACTCCATATCGTTTCATAGCTTTCTCCATTTGACGGTTACAGAAGTGAGTTCCTCTGTCACTTATTAAAGCTTTTGGAATTCCGAATCGAGAGAAGCTTTTTCAGAAAATTCACAATCGCTCGTGCATCATTTGTGGGTAAAGCCTCTGCTTCAGCCCATTTAGAGACATAGTCAATTGCAACGAGGATATATTCAAATTTATGAGATTTAAGAAAAGGACCCATGAAATCAATTCCCCAAATATCAAAGATTTCATAAACTTGTATGCTCTTTTATGGCATTTCGTCTCTACGAGAAAGACTACCAGACTTCTGGCATGCATCACAATTCGGCACAAGCGTATGTGCTTCTTTAAAAATTGTTGGCCAATAAAATCCCGCATCAAAAACTTTTTTCGCGGTTGTGGATGGACCGTAATGTCCTCCAGTTGGGCCGTGATGACATTCATCAAGAATTTTTCAGGTCTCTGAACCATACACGCATCTTCTAATTATCCCATCGGGACACATTTTAAATAGATACGGTTCATCCCAAAAATAGTATTTTAGGTTTGCGAAGAATTTACTACGGTCAGCGTAAGATAGACATTTTTGTAATATTCCTCCAGCTAAATACTTTGCATAATCTGCAAACCATTGGATTTCTTCTTCATCAATTCCCATAAGGGTTTCATCGGGAAAATTATCATCGATCTCGTCTTCACCGAGTTCCTCTAAATTAGGATTTTCTAATCTAGATAAATGATCTGCTGCAACATTTTCCGTACCTTTCTTATTCTGGATTTCTATGTCAAATTCTTGAAGCAATAAAATCCATCGGATAAGACGTGGTTTGGCATCTTGTTTGGAAAACAAATATTTAAGAGCTGAATGATCGGTGAATACAATTGTCTTTGACAAAACAAGATAAGAGCGAAATTTGTCAAATGCAAAAACTACAGCCAAAAGTTCCTTTTCAGTGACTATATAGTTTTATTGGGCACTATTCAAAGTTTTGCTGGCAAAGTAAATAGGACAAAAATGTTTTCCTTCTCTTTGTCCTAATACTGCCCCAACAGCAAAATCGCTTGCATCGCACATAAGTTCAAATGGCAGCGACCAATTTGGTGAAACCATAATCGGTGCGTTTGTTAACTTATTTTTGAGTGTTTCGAATGCCTTGATGCATTCTTCATTGAAATCAAAGACTGAATCTTTCTCGAGAAGCTTCGTCATAGGACGAGATATTTTCGAAAAATCTTTGATGAATCTGCGATAGAATCCCGCATGTCCCAAGAAACTCCTAACGCCTTTTACGTTAGTCGGGGGTGGTAATTTAGCAATAGCATCAATTTTTGATTTGTCAACTTCAATTCCCTTGCTTGAAATCTTGTGACCAAGCACAATGCCTTCTGTCACCATAAAGTGACATTTTTCCCAATTAAGCACGAGATGAGAAGTTTTGCATCTTTCAAGCATTTTGTCAAGATTGGAAAGGCATGACTCGAATGAGTCTCCAAATACCGAGAAATCATCCATGAAAACTTCCATGGAGGTTTCAAGCATATCTTGAAAAATAGCAATCATGCATCTTTGAAATGTTGCTGGTGCGTTACAAAGACCAAAAGGCATACGCCTATACGCATATGTTCCAAAAGGACACGTGAATGTGGACTTTTCTTGATCAGCTGGATCTATTGGAATTTGGAAATAACCAGAAAATCCATCGAGAAAACAAAATAATTTGTTCCCCTCAAGTCTTTCCAACATTTGATCCATGAACGGTAAGGGAAAATGATCTTTTCGGGTGGCGTCATTTAATTTTTGATAATCAATGCACACTCACCAACCAGTTATGGTTCTGGTAGGAACAAGTTCATTATGTTCATTAGTCACGACAGTTGTTCCTCCTTTCTTAGGAACACAGTGAACATGACTCACCCATGAACTATCCTCAATGGGATAAATAATTCCAGCGTCAAGAAGTTTGATTATCTCCTTCTTAACAACTTCTTTCATGTTTGGATTGAGTCTTCGTTGTCTTTGAACAACGGGTTTCGAATCGTTTTCAATATTGATTTTGTGTTTGCAAAAGTTTGGACTTATTCCACGAATGTCAGAAGTTTTCCAGGCGAAAGCTTCTTTATGATTTTTAAGTGTAGAAACAAGACGTTCTTTTTCATCGGGTTTGAGTGCTGAAGATATGACAACTGGAAGAAGAGAATTTTCTTCCAAAAATGCATATTCCAGATGATCAGGAAGAGGTTTTAAGACGAGATCTACTGGCGGATCTTCAATTGAAGTTTTGATTCTCATATCATCATTGAATTCCAACTCCTCAAAGTTGGTATTTTCTTCCTCAGAAATTTATTCGGTGTCTATCTGCATAAATTCAGCGAATTCTCTGTCGAGATCTTCATCACTGATTTGTCCAGATGTTTTATGAGTCTTAATTCTTTCATCAAGCAAATCATCAAATGTTTCCTCTGTTATTTCATCGATAAAATCAATGCTATAACAAGTGTCATCATTTGCATGAGAATATTTCATTGCTTGATTAATCGAAAAAGAGATTCTTTCATCCCCGACTCCAAGGTTGAGTTCTTTATTTTTCACTCGAATATTAGCATCTGCTGTGTTTAGGAAAGGTCTTCCTAGAATCAATGGAACTTTGCTATCTTCCTCCATTTCGAGGATCACAAAATCAACAGGAAAAACAAATTGCCCAACTTGAACAAGCATGTTTTCAGCTACTCAACAGGATATTGGATAGTATGATTGGCTAAACGTATACTCATTCTTGTGGGTTTCAATGTATTGATCGAAAGCTTCGCATACAATGAGTAGGCATAAGATTGATACTTGCACCGAGATCGGCTAAAGCATCACAAGTGATTGAATTTCCCAGAGTGCATGGTATAAGAAAACTTCCAGGATCACCGAGTTTTTTCGGTAGTTTATTTTCAATAATGGCTGAGCAATCTTCATTCAAGAAGGTAGCGGAAATGTTTTCCATTTTACTTTTGTTGCTCACAAGTTCTTTCAAAAAGTTCCCTAATTGGGCATTCCCGCTAGGACATCAACAAGAGGAACGTTGATCCTAACTTCTTTGATTAAGTCAATGAACTTGCCATATTGCTCTTCCATCTTTTCTTTCCTCAAACGTTGAGGATATGGAATTCTCGGTTTATATGGTTTAAGAGGTGGAGTAGGTTTAACGGTTGGTGTAGGAATTGGTTCGTTATCTTTTAGTTCTTCCTCTACTTCATCCTCACTATCATCATGAACAATATTGTTTGTTTAGGTTGGGTTGGGTGGTGGATCATAAGATAGACCACTACGAGTATATACAACATTTACATGCTCATTCCTCGTTTGAGGTGGACGATAAGATCCAGATGATGATGGTTTGGGGTTGGTTTGAGTATTGCTTGGAAAAGTACCAGATGGTCTTGCAGCAAGTTGATCGGAAAGATGACCAAATTTGGTTTCACGATCTTGGATAGAAGCTTGATGATTCTTTTGCCCTTGTTCGACTTTGCTTTTGAGCATAAAGAATTGATTTTTCATGAATTCATTCGTTTGCTTTTGAGCATGCACGAACTCACGCATGGTTTTTTCGAATTCAGATTCTTCATTTTTTGTTTCACGTGATTGTGATGATGAACGGTTATCATCACGAGAAGATGTCTCACGATTGTCTTCACAAGTTTGGAAATTGCGATTATCATCCCTTAGTGGACGATCTTGCCAATCTCTAGAATTTCTACCGTAGAAGTTTCCACGATATCCTCCTCCTCGATATCCTCCATAGACATAATTGGCTTCAGCTTTGGGACCTCCCATGGGTTTGTCATCACACTCGGATGATGAGTGATTTCCACCACAATTGGTACATCCCTCACGCATTTATTTGATTTCTTTTTGGATACTTTGGAATTTAGAATCGATTTTAGAGGTGAGATCTTTCATCATATCCATGATTTTGGAATCTTCATTCGTTCCTTCCGCGAATGCAACGGATTTTCGTTGAGGTTTGGTTTTGGAATCCTTAGACCAATCGAGCTTAAGAAGTACACGGTCTTCTAATAAAGTGTAAGCTTCGTTAGGGGTCTTATAAAGGAAAATTCCACCGGCATCTAGTATGCCTTGAGTTGTGTCATCGAGGCCATGGTAAAAGATTTGAATGATGTTACCACTAGACAATCCATGCTCATGACAACTTCGGAGCATGTTTTTCATTCGAAGCCAAGCTTCGACAAGATTTTCTCCTTCCTTTTGAGTAAAGCTACGAATTTCACCTAAGAGACGATCAAACATGGCCGGTGGAAAGAAACGTCCAACAAATGCTTCTCTCATTTGGTCCCAAGTTGTGATCACTCCGGGGCTTAATTCATTATACCAAATTTTCGCTTCTTCGGTGAGAGACGATGGAAAGAGTTTCAGTCGGATTGCATTTGCATTGGTATTTCCATAATGAAACATGTCACAAATTTCAAGAAAATCGGCGATATGTTTGTGTGGATCGGATTTAACTCGACCATCAAATTGGTTGTCTTTAATCATCGAGAGATGATGACCTTTGATAGTAAAGTTTTCTCCAAGATTAACAGGAACAATGACGGCTGCTGGTGTAGGAGCTACAACCCTATTAGTATCCCACATAGGTTGATCTTCGGCCATTGGAAATGGTAACTTGAGAAAAACATTAACGATTGGATGAACTTCGGAAAGGTTTTCAAATGGTGGGTTAAAGGTTTTTGGTATTCTTTGATCGGGTGGAACAAATGGTGTTCTCTTTTTGTGAAATAATCTTTCGGGTTAGACAATGGTGTACTCAACTCATTGCTTGAAGAGCGAGTGGTCATACAAGAGAAAAACGAGCCGGCGGTTGGGGAAATTGAACCGGCGGTTGGGAAATTGAACCGGCGGTTTGGATATGAAAAAGTTTTACCGAAGGGGATCTATCGTCAGGGTAGTCCACTAAGAGCTCCTTTGCACTCTTCACTCAAACCCATCTTCCAACCTAAAACCTGCCGCAGGAAATGAAATGCGGCTGAGCTTAAAAAGCCCAGTGAACAGATATATATAACAAATGAATAATCAATCATATATAAGTATAGGGAAAAGGAAACACAAGCTCTTGCTAATACGAATATCATCTGTTAAAAGAATGAGGGATCAAGGATCATCTGAACAAATATCATAAGTAAAATGAAATGGAGAATAAGATAATACGAATCAGATAGTCATAATGAATCATAGAATACAAATAGGAAAGGAAACGAACAAGTATAAATGAGACACTCGAATAGACAAAAGAATCACATAGGATAGCCACGAGCCTGTCTAAACGAGACACTCGAATAGACCGCATAATCATATCATATCATATATCTGTCAAATCATAAGTAACCATAGAGGAGCGACCTCTCAAAAGTGAAATGGGGTGCATGGCACGCACAAACCAATCACTACAAAGCCATATCATAAACATATCACAAATACCTAGGATGCATCCATACGCCCCCCACAAAACAAATCATATACGTACCATGTACTAGACAAGTATACAAATATATCAAAATGGCTAGACAAGTATACACATATATCAAAATGGCCAAGAGATCTCATATCATATCAAATCATATCATATCAAATGGGGACGCCGTGGATCAATCACACCTCCACAGAAAGTGTCATGCCATTGGTGCCTCAATGACATGGCCATGGTACCTCCATGGCTAGTTAGCTCGGGCAACTAAACAGATCAAAATCATATCAAGTCATAGGATCATATCAAAGGAATCATAGCAATGGCTCATATCAACTGAATCATAGCAAAGTATCATATCAAAGGGATCATAGCAAAGGATCATATCAATTGAATCATAGCAAAGGCTCATATCATATGAAAGCAAATGAATCAAAGTCAAGATTCATGAGAGCAGACACCCTTACTGAGAAAGGGTAGAATATCTGTACCTTATGCAAAGCAACTCAAAAAAAAAGGAAAGCACTCGGAAATAGAGATTACTCCTTCTTCACATAACCTATACAAATTAATGATCACATCTTACTTATAAGCTCATTTTACAAATTTACTTCTTATAGTTATTCGGATTCCATATTTAGGGTTTCTTTCTATTTTTAGAAACTTTCTATTTTTTGTAACACCCCAACCCTGCAAGGGTAGAAGTGTCACGAAAATGGTGACATATCAAAGGCAAGCATAACATACGACTTACATAATACAAATGGTTTACAAAGTTACAAAGGAAAATATACCAAATCTACGTAGTCATACATAAATGAATACTAAAACTAAGGTATCGTCTTCAAAGCTAATCTCTCATCCCAAAGCAAACCCAAGCTCCTGGCTTCCTACTAAAACCTGCCGCAGGAAAAGAAATGCGGCTGAGCTTAAAAAGCCCAGTGAACAGATATATAATAAACGGAAATGAAAGTAACCAGCAATGAACAGAAGTAGCAATAATGAATAAGATATAAGTAAAGGTATAAAGAGTAAAGGTTTAGGACAGTCATCCACCATGAGCCCAAACAAATCAAATCATATCACATCGTAACCAAAATCTTCAAATCATTTAGAGGGGAGACCTCTCAGATAATCAGATAATATGAGGGGTGTCCTCATTCTTCAAATGGAGTAGCTAGCTCCCAAATTTTGTGAAAGACGTGGATTGCACCCATCATCAGTCACCAAATCAAATCATATCAAAACGAACTGTCCACGAACACGGACACGAACCTAGGATGCATCCATTCGCCCCCCGAACAAATCATATTGGCCATATCAAATCATATCATAGTGAGCTCATATCAAATCAAAATGGGGACGGTGTAACCAAATCACTAGGGCTACACGCTAGTCATGCCATTGGTGCATCAATGACACGGCCATGTTACCTTCATGGCTAGGAAACGAACTTGGCTCGGGTATCAAACTGGGGTCAAATGTCAAAGTCCAAATCAAAGCAAAGGTCCATGTTGTCATAGTCCAAATATCAAAGTCCAAATCACAGGGTTCATATCAAAAGGTTCATATGCCAAAGGTTCATGTCAAAGATTCAAAGTAAACAAGGTTATATCGAACATCAAGGTCAAATGAATCAAACAACGAATCAAAGTGTAGGGAACATAGCAATGGCATAGGAAAACCCTATTACGAATCAAAATAAGAGAACGAAGGCTCCTTATTAAAAGAGCAGAATATCTGTACCTTGTCACGAATGCACATACGAATAGGAAATAGAAGACACAGAAGCGGATCAAAACCTTCTTCTTCGCACCTAGAGGAGTAGAAGGGGATTACAAATTATTCTTATTTAACTTCCTTTCTATTTTACGTAACTTTCCATCTTTAGCAGATTTCCATATTTAGTAAGTTTCCATTTTTTTGAAGTATGGTGTAACATAACTTAGTCAAATCATTATTACTGGAAATAAGGTATCTTTTATCATGTTTAAACATTTGGTCCTTAGGGTTTCACAATTTACACTTTACACCCCTTTATTTCAAAGTTACACTTTAAACCTTCAAATGTCCATAGTTACACATTAAACCCTTAACTTATCGATTTTACACAATGTTCACTTATTTTATCATATTATACGAATGTATCCTTAAATATTCATAATTTACACATTAAGTCCCTCTAGTTATCAAAGTTACATATTAAGTCCTTTAATTTACAATTTCAACCTTTAATTATTAATAATTACATATTAGGCCATTAAATCACCAAAATAGCACATAGCCCCCCTGGTTATAATTAATTTCTCAATTCATCCTTAAGTTTCTAGAAATTACATATTTGGTCCCTCCATTTTAATTATTTTATTAAATCGATCCATAATTACCACATAAATTCATATCTTGCCAAATTTACAAATAAGACCCTTATGTTATAATTTTTATATGATCCCCCTGATCTATAAAACATTACAAAAATATCCCACAAGTTTTAATAATTACAAAACACCCCTTTAACTATTTTTCTTCCAATCGGTTTACATAATATTCATCAAAATCGAACCCTAAAATCCCCAAATCATTTTATCATCATTCTATCATCATTATATCATCAATATTTCCAGATTTCATCCTTACAAACCCTAGATCAATCCGTTTATAATTTTTCCCATAATTTCTCCTTTTATTTTCTAAAACTCGATATATCATAATTTCCAAAACCCATGAATTCGACATCCACAAATCAAGGTACCATTTTTCTCATGTTGTATGGTGTATATAGAAGTCACGAAAATTATATACAAGGCTCCCAAAAATCGCATGCGTGTTTTATGATTTAAACTCGATTTAGGGTTTTTATAGCTTATAGATTTTCGTTCGACCAAAACACAATGCATGGTTCAATTCCAATAATTTTTACATGATGTATATGATCATTAGAAGGTTAGAAAAATACCAAATCGAGTATAGGACAAGAGGATCACACGCTATGAATTTTCCTTGCTCGGTTCTAATTTGCGACCCAAAATAATTCACCAACACCAAACGATCGACTCTAGGAATGTGTAGCTATTTTTCCCACCTTCTTGGCAACACTAAGAACTCCAGAAAATTTACTCTTGATGCAGAAAAATCGAATGGAGGCTTGGATGATTTTTTTTTTTAGATGTGGCGGCATAATTATTTTTAGGGTTTAGAGGTGAGTAAAATTAGGGATTCATGTATCTTGTGTTTAGGCCGAGTATGGGGGAGGGTATGAGGCCAAAGAACCGGCCTTGAGGGCCCAAATAAATTTCCTTTTTATTTTGTGTAATTTTCCTAATTTAATTTGTAATTTAAATGGTTTATAAATGATAATAATTGTGTATTTGAATTTTTGGTGCACACAAGGGTATTTTGGTCATTTCACAACTTGTATAAATATTAATCGAAGTCTTCAAAATTATTTTGTACCATATCTTGCTCGTTTCCAGAAGTTTGGGATCGATTCGGAACTTCAATTAAGCTTTAATTAAATTTTTAAAGTTTCAGGGACGCCGTGGATCAATCACACCTCCATAGAAAGTGTCATGCCATTGGTGCCTCAATGACATGGCCATGGTACCTCCATGGCTAGTTAGCTCGGGCAACTAAACAGATCAAAATCATATCAAATCATAGGATCATATCAAAGGAATCATAGCGATGGCTCATATCAACTGAATCATAGCACAGTATCATATCAAAGGGATCATAGCAAAGGATCATATCAATTGAATCATAGCAAAGGCTCATATCATATGAAAGCAAACGAATCAAAGTCAAGATTCATGAGAGCAGACACCCTTACTGAGAAAGGGTAGAATATATGTACCTTATGCAAAGCAACTCAAAAAAAAAAAAGGAAAGCACTCGGAAATAGAGATTACTCCTTCTTCACATAACCTATACAAATTAATGATCACATATTACTTATAAGCTCATTTTACAAATTTACTGCTTATAGTTATTCAGATTCCATATTTAGGGTTTCTTTCTATTTTTAGAAACTTTCTATTTTTAGTAACTTTCCATATTTAGAAGGTTTCCATATTTAGTAACTTCCCAGATTAAGTAAGTTTCCATAATTAGTAAGTTTCCCGATTTAGTAACTTTCCATAATTAGTAAGTTTCCCGATTAAGAAACTTTTAAGGTTATAAATGACAATTAAGTAAACTTAAAGACTTAATATGACCACTATTATAGTTTAGGATTTAATATGGCAACTTATAATAGTTTAGGGTTTAAAATGTCATTTTAGCAAAGTTCAGGGTCTAAAATGTAAATTGTAAATATATGATTAATTCTCACGTTTGTAGATTTCATGCATCTTATTAAACACACCCATGCAACTTATTCCACCTTATTCATTTTAAAGACCCTAATTCAACAACAAACACAACTCCATAACCCTCTTGTGCACTTTCTCTTAATCGACCCATTTTACATTTCATTTAGCCGAGCACTCCACACTAACATACCTTCTTATACATGACCTATACAACTTCATTTTTCCCTTTATAAAACCGAATCAAACTTGACCCTTTTACCCTTTCCATTAGGTATACCATGCGAGACCAAAACCACTCTTGACAACCTAATTTCAACCTAAACAATTAACCATATTTGACCCATGTTTCCCCGTGTTTAAAACCCTTAAACCCGACATCAAACACCCTCTCGAACACACATGCAAATGCACCCTTTTCTAGCTTATACGTCACACATCATCACACCATTTCAATCACATACACGACACAACACCACCTCTTTTCCAGCCACTCGACACACACAACCACACGCCATATTATATCACTTAACTAGGACATATTAGTGAATCTGAACCCCATTCTTATGATTTTTCATGCCTGCTAACTTAGCTTAGAAAATTATGAAATAATTCTCAGTGATTCCTATATCAGTTAAGTACCTTCATTTACCTATTACAGGAAGTCACAAGTAACTTAAATATCAATCCTGTAAAAGAAGAGCTCTCAGTTCCTTGTGGTTTGAAAATTAAAATTCATAAACACCGACTGATTTTTAAGTTCCCAAAACTCAGGTTTAACACATGATCCCATAAATTCATAAACATGACCAATACGACTCCAATTCACTCCAATCCAATTGGAGAACTTATTTAAGACTTTAAACTAGGTTTACAGACAAAGAACCAGTATTATACCCTTATGAAACTCATGTTATTAAGAACACATATTCAAGTTACCAAACTGTCATATTATAGAATCCATATTAGGCCATCTTATCACATGTTTTAATTATATAAACACCCACGAGCCTCTAAAATCACAAGAAATGTTTTAAACATCACTTAACATACACTAATAACATGTGATATAACTAGGTTCTAAGCCACACATACGACACACAAAAACAGCCCACAGCCCCTATGATTTACGAGTCAAAACAAGGCCAAAACTCCTCACATAAAATCATAACCCCTTTCGTTAATACGCTACCTAGGGTTTTTGTTTTTACACACCTCTTAATGATCAATAATGACCGATTTTTAGGGTTTGTTTTACTTGCATAATGGGTTGATATGGGGCTGCTAACACGACGTCAAAACAGTCCCAATAATACGATACAAAACAGATTATAAAGAGCGCACAAATTCATGATTTCACGTGATATTTAAGGCTGATCATTAGAGCTTGATTAAGGACATATTCAAGTCAACCTAGGGGTGGAAACAAAGACTCGACATAACCTGTTTAATCCTAATCTATATGTATTTGAATGGTACCTGCTTCTTAACGAGATTTAGGTTTAGCATAACATAATAACAATTGGGTCTTAAGATAACAAAGATGGTTTATGTTAATATACGTTAGAGGCCAATTATCTAAGGCATTCAAGAGAGCTAATTCACCACATACACGCACTTCCTGATTCACCAAAACTGTTACACCTTCCTCTCTTTTCTTCTAGCAACCTCTATGAATGGTTTTTCTGATTTTTCGTGGCTCGTTAATTAGAGAGGGGTAAGGAGAGGATATACGGCTTAGGAATAGGAAGAATAAGTCGAATCTTTTGAGATAAGGGGGAAAATATTGGGCCGAGTATTAGGGAGTCCAAGGTGACCAATTCCCTTTCAAAGTTACAATGTATTTAGAGATTATTTCATAAGCAACATGTTGGGTAACAAAATTTTATTATGTTTGGCCAATGTATGTATCGTGTGATATATATATACGTAGTATACCATGCATGTTTCGACCCTTATATTACTTAGGCTATAGTTTGTAATCGGGTTCAAAGCTTAAATTAGTAGTGGATTTAGGAACAACATTTTAGGTTATGATAATTCTTCCCCTTAAAAAAAAAAATTGTCCTCAAAATTTGAAATCGCAAAAGTTAGACAGGGACGTATCAGTCACAAAAAGAAATGACAATCACAAGCCTCACGCTCGAAGAGGTCCTTCCAAAAGCATCTTGACAAACAGAATAGTTTTATTTTCTCATGACTCGATCCTGACAAGTTAGGATAGCCCCAGTTTCTCCACAGAACACGAATCATAATAAATCTGATCCAACGAGTACGGAACGTATACGTAACGGATGACAGATGTAATCTCACAAAGAGATCCTAAAACACATATACACATGAGGCAATACAGAGGTAGTGCTTAATGGTAGGAAAACTCCATCCACTCTATCCAGATTCTGAACGAACTAAAGAACTGGCTAATAATCAGAGAAGCACATACTGAATCAACAAACTGTGTCAAGATTTCATAAAGAGATGGTTAACATATTCCTATCAACGATCAACCAAGCACATATTGGAATATCGATATGTATCAGGAGGCATAACGGAATGGATAGGATAATCGCATGGATAGGAATGAATCTAAGGTCTAATGTATCGCGAACTAAATCTTCTTTATATGCCAAAATGTCAAACTTTTCTGTACGAAAATAACATCATACGGAACACACAAATTCCCGGTCTAAAGTTCTGAAATTTCTCTTCCACAATGATAACTAATCCATTGGTCACTGAATCAACTCCGGACCTTCAATGAGTAACTCTCTGACTTAATTCAACCAAAAGGTGCTCCACATCTCCGTTCATACAAAACTCTGAAATAAAAATCTTTTACACTTGCGAGCCTTCTAATCATAGTGAGCAACACAACCAGAACTAACACTTGTAAAATTTCCTACTCAACACATCATCCAAGCTCGAATAGTTGTTCTGCTTATCCATCAGTCTGTAGGTGCAACGCATTACTAAACTTGAGTTTGGTTCCTCAAGCCTTCAGTAGCTCTTCCTAGGAATGTGAAGTAGAAACGCGAATCTCTGACACGATCACTGCAGGTGCGCCATGTAGCTTGAATAATCTTCTGCCGAAAGAAATCTCTGCCAACCTTCCCGGTGAGCCAACCTCGTCAAACAATACACTACAACTCAATTCATGTTGTCCTTCCTAAATGCGCGCGAAAATCCCGTTACAAAGTTCTTGAAAGTTTTATCCCACTTCCACATACGAAACACCATAAACTAATGAAAACCATTTGTACTCTGACGATGAATCTAAACCTGTTGACACGCTAAACACTTCACCACCAAGGTAGTCACAACTGTCTTCATGCCATCCCATCAAAATTTCCGCTGCAAGTCTCTATACATAATAGTACAACTAAGATGAATAGAGCAAGTAGAACTATGTGCTTCAAACAAAACTGCTTCCTTCAAGTCTTCTAACATATATTATATTCCATCGTCTTGCTCTTGAGCTTCTTCACACCTGCCACAAATCTCTCCCAAGTCATGCGTCGGATAGTTCACCTCTCACGGTTCTAGCTGTACTGATGCATAACCAACCATCTTCCTGTGTTGCATAAGGACATAGCTAAGTCTCTTTCTCGAGTAGAAACAAATCTCTTTTTAGCTTCTCAAAATTCTCCTCTCATTCTTCATCCCAATCAAAATTTTTTCTTCGGAAACATTACATAGAGCTTCTTCTGACGTAGAACTCTCAACACAGAATACGAAGATGATTTCCGTGTTTCTCTTTCGTCTCTGAACATACCAATATGTCATACTATGAAAAATTGTCCAAGTATTCATGAAAGACAAGATTTAATCAAGTCCATAGGAACAGTCGGAGCAGTAGCCAATACAATTGACATCACAACACTCATAGAGATCATAACGAATACGAAAAGCAATTCTAAGAACATCTTGCACATAACTGAAGATAATTAGATCTTAATTCAATCATTGAGAAAATTCACACCCAAAAATTGATAAGACAAATCGTTGATTCGAGGTAACGGATAACGATTCTAACCACAATACGATTTAGCTTCCCGAGATCCATACAAAACTTCATGCTATCATCATTCTTCCTTACGAATAAAACTAGAGTACACCACATACACATACTCAGACGAATAAAACCACTTTCTAAAAGCTTGTCCTTCAATTCTTTCAATTCAACTGATGTCATAAGATACGGAGTTTCAGAATTAGGCAAAACGTTGCTCTTATACGGATAGAGTTTCTGAATCAAACAACTTACTGTTCTCAGGTACTTCTCAAGACATCCTATGATCCCAATAAGTTCAAGTTATATGATGTAACTATTATCACGTTGGCCAGACATCATAATACTTGCATCATATATACATGCCTTTATTGCAATCACAGTCTACATCGAGTCGTGACTAAACAAATTCTCATAACCAGATCAAAACAAATTCACACTCAGATGGAAATCTTGATATTTCATTAAGGAATACATTACCAAAATTTTAAACAACCGAATAACTCTCGAGGCGAGTTTCATCAAACGAAATATCTTCACAACAGCGATAGATTAACGTACGAGTTTTTAAAACAGATGTGATCATAATTATTTACCATCCTGAAGGTCCATCTTATCAGATACGAGGTTATGTAGGGTGCCGTCGACCGTCTCGGGACGGTCGAGCGGTGTTCTGTCAACGATGCTCAGGAGTGTATCGATCTGCTCCTCATGACGCTCCAGTCGTGACGTAATGGTGGAAGGAGTAGGTGTGCGGGCCACTGCTGCCCTGGAGCTCTCTCCGGTTTCAAAGACTCAGGCTGGAGGAGTGAAACTAGGTGGGAACAGTAATGATGATGAAGATGAATGAATGGGACCTGCTATGCGGGCCTGGCTTTGAGAGGGTAAATCCTCCTCTAGGGTCGGCTCCCGTTGGGGGGTGCAAACGGGTATGATTGGGTGAGTAGGTTGAACAAGTGGTCGGGTCTAACCGATGGTGAAGGGGGTGATGATAGTAGTGGTGGCAATGCATATTGATACTTAGGAGATAATGGTGGTGTCATCCTGATCATGTCTAGTGGTGAAGTAGGGGATAGGGGTGGTGATGGTGGTATAATCGGAACTATGGGTAGTCGTACCCTCTTGCGAGGTGTATGCATCCTGATATGGCCATTTGGATGGCTCCGGAATGGTGTCATAAATGGTTCGGGCTCATAGGGTTCTAAGATCCTGACTCGTCTGCGCCGGATTACCGGTGCAGGTGGGGGTGATGGTGTAGGTAATGGTGTCTCTGAATCTTCTGCAGGAAGCCACTGCTGAGTCTGCATATAATGATCATCTGTAAGTGGAGTGTAAGTGGGAGAAACTGGACGGTTCTTCGGGTGAGGTGATGAAATGTATGCCTGCGTAGCTAGTACGTATGGGTCTTCTGATATGGGTGAGTTTGGGTTACCTGGTGCAACAGGTGTCATGGGTGGTGTAGCGACGACTTCACCCTCCTCGAAGGGCTCCATTTCGTCTGATGCGATGTTCGACACTGTAGCAGTCGAAGTGATAGGAACTATGGGTGAAGTGATAGATGACAAAGTATCCTTGGACTCAATGTTCGATGATGAGGTGCTAAGGTTTAACACTGTAGACATGGTACTGTAATAACCCGAAAGTAGTAAATGTAAGTAATCAATAACATCAAGTATGTGAAAGTCAATTTGAAATAATCATGTATATGAAAGTCAATGTAAAATAATCTTGATAAGCAACACAGTAAACATGGTGTTGTGAAATATGCTGGCACAGAGGGCATAAAGTGGTATGGTCTAAAGTGATTCATTTTGAAAGTGTAATTATAGTCCAATGTTTAAAAACACTTGGTTCTCTAAAACTATGTCTCCGATGCCAATCTGTAACACCCCCTAAATTTTGAGTTAACAGCGGAATACTAATCGGGGTATTACGGGGAGGATCATTGTCATAATCATAGAAAACGGCTCAAAAGAAGCGTTTTGAAAGTTATTGTCATTCATATAATAATTGAGATATAAAAGTGAAATTTCAGTGTTGTAGTATCCCACAAAAGGGTGTAGTAGTTTGAAATAAATGACATAATTTATTTAAAACCAAAAACCATCAGTTTAATGCCCACTCCATGCCTTGAAAGCTCCATTAATTACCTGAGATAAACATGCTAAAAGTCAACAAAATTGTTGAGTGAAATCATAGTGTTTGTAATAGTAATCAGTTTGAACACAAGTTTATAATTGCATGTGAATTACAATCATATTTGAAATGGTGATATTGCAGTTGGATATATTGCCCTAAGTCTCATGACACGCAAAACGTTAACAGTGTACCGTGAAACGGTTGTGAACACGCCAAATTAATGGGGTGAGTTATGGCCCTCGTGTAGGAGATTTCCATCTTCCTATTTCCTTCAAATATAATGCATTGCGACTAATCCGGCTAGCAACTAAGGCTATCCATCTGGCACTAGTTCGAATAGGCAGTCAGCCTCTAATAGATCTATTCACTATATTCGCGTTCACTCGCAAGTGATTAATGGTTCATGATGTGAGGAGCTTTTGGCAATAGTGGTAACATAGGCAATATCAATCAGCTGTAGCATACAGAAAATACTTGTGTTATGTTTTGTAGCATGTATCTTCCCACGTATTTGAAAGTATGTGAAAGATAAAAGAGGGACTATGAACTCACCGTGAGTGTAACTGGAAAAGGTGAAATGTGAAATCAAGTGAATTATGGGAACGGCTCCAACACACGACCTAAATAATAGTGAAGTCTGAGAATTTGACAGTTTTGGTTTAATACGAATAGTGATTGTGAAAAGTGCATCGGATAACGATTTGGTTCGTGATGAGAGTGAATGATATGCTTAAAATGCTTAAAGTTCAAAAATAATATTATATATAATATTATCTTGTTTTTATGTTATTTGAATCCATAAATATCGTTTCCTCGAAAATGGTTGAATGATACGTTAAGTTATTCGTTTAGAATTCGTTATATGAATATATATATAAACGTAACGTATTTGAATATGTTGTACGAATTGTAAAAATGCCTTTTCTGCATGAAAATGTATAACATATGTGATGGAAATATATATGAAATAAAGTTACTGTATGGTCCCTGAACTTATACAAAGTTTACACTTTCTACCCTAACGGAGTAACTTTTGCACCGTTAGTCCCTAGTTAGGAAATATTTATATTTTTAGTCCAAAAGGTTAAATTATTACATTTTAAGCCTTCTGTTTACTGTTTGAACAATTTCTACCCTCAGGTTACTAAAATAACAGTTTGAGACATATTTATGTGAAGTTTACACTTTATACCCGATTAGCATAAATATTTGCAAATTAAGTCCAAAAATCACAAAAATCATGTAATAAGTTTTCCGAAAGTTTCAATAGTCTCCAGTAGCTTATTTGAGTTGTATGAAACTGTTTATTACCCAAAAGTGCTTATTAACTGCTTAATGGGCTTTAACGAAAATAACCAAGGCCCAATAAGAAAATGCGATCCAATGAGTATTCGAATATTTTGGGCCTGGTGTTGGGCTTATTTTAGTGTCTTAAAAACATTACAAAATAGCTTATATGTACTGCTTATCGAAATAGCTTATTGGACTGCTTATTGGGCTAGTGCTTATTTCAAGCTAAGTGGGCTTAAAAGCCCACTCGTATAAATAAGTGAGTTTTGTAACTGTTCGAGTAGCGATTACTTTGGGGTTAGAAAAGGTCTTTTTAGAGCTTATAATGTGAGCTTATTTTAACAGCTTGTTAGGTGAGCTTGTAGAGAATCAAGTCGAGCCATTTAATAGATAGGTTGTACTTAAAAATTGGATTTTATGGAGTTGTTCTTAGTTGACAAAATGAATAAGTCAAAAATGAATATGTGACATATTGTTGTTCCCGTTACACAAGTAGAAGTAACTACAAGGTTAATCTAATTGTGTTCCATGACTGAATCAATGTAATGGTTAATTGTAACAGATAAGTAAAACGTAAAGATACAAACACAAGTTTTTCAACGTTTAAATTCTTATTAGAAATTAATCAAAAGAATCTATTACCCAAGTGTTTGCGGAATAAAAACTTGGGATCGAATAGACAAGGTATGGTGTGTTCTCCTCTCTAAACTCAAGTTATTCTTGAGTGGCAACAATAATGACCCACTGAGCTGTCTCAGGGACTTGGTTACTCTTTGGAGGAGAAAAGTGGTTTTGTGAAAGTCTAAGCTTTTAATGCACAAAAACTTATTCCACTTTTCTCCATCTGTTCCTATTTATACACAAGTATAAAAGAGCACCTTCTAGAAGTACAAAAGGAATAACCTAGCTAGTTTGACAAATACAAACAGTATTTGTCATTTCCAAGAATCTGCATTGGGAATAAGCTAAAAGTGCTTTTCGAGTGTCAGCTATGACACATCTTGACTTTAAGCCGTTTTAGGGAAAGTTTGCTTTCGGCCCGATAAGACATCTTCTTATATTTTCAAACTCTTCCCGCCTAATCCCGCCTTTCTTTCAGACTTCAGATTCTTTAGTCTAGGTCTTCAGTCTTCAGTCTTCAATCATCATAGTTGTTGAGGAGACTGGGGTTCAGTGAGTTCTTGTCAAATACTCACTGAACCCATTACCTTCTTCTTTGGCTTAAGTGACACTCAGGGAGTTCTGCCTCACTGAATGGTGAATCTTTCTTCTTAGACTCGTCCTAAGCATCTTGAAGGTAACTCACTGAGTGACTATTCACTCAGTGACTTGAGAGTGTTTAAGGTTGATTAACACTTGGCTAATTTGTGTCCAAATCCTATTTTCAGGACACTTGGGTACTGGCGGACCCAACAATCTCCTCCTATTTGGATATAAATTATGCCTAAGTGTTTTGATCAGTTATGAGTGAGCAAATGGGCTTCTTCTCATACTGAATATACTAGAAAGCTATGAAAGGAAATTGATATAACAAAACATGGGCCATCATTTTATTAATATCATTACATTTGTCCTAACATCTAAACATAATACTTAGGGTTCTTGTACTCAGCCTTCTAAGATACACAAGAGCTCCAATTTCGCTTTCTTTGACACCAACACTTATTTTTCGGGTCTCTCATTCATCATCTTATCCATCAGCTTTATAAACTCTTCGTTTCCAGGGTTGTTCACATGAATCACCATTAGCTTGTACGCAAGAAGAGTTGTTGTTTCCACCATGTTGATGTCACTGACTCTTTGGAAGGCTGGTTGTTGAAACTCATCAATGAAGAAGATACCATACTCAGGTGTCTTGATGACTTTGTTGGGAACAAATTTCACTCCTTGAGGAGGAATCCTGTTGCAATGAAGGGCGGCTATGAACTGTTCAGGCTCCTGTTCCACATCTTTCCTTTTCTTCCCAATCTTCTGAGTAGGTTCAGGGATTGACAGTCCCTGAGAAGCAAGTACCTTCTCATGATCTATTCCTAAACTCTTAGCTACCTTTTCCAGTTCCTCGTATTTGGAGTTCAGGGTAGCTAGAAGACTTGGAACAATCTTGCCTTGCTTCTTCCTCAGGATGGGCATCATCATGTCCCATTCCCTTAGCCCATAGTCTGAGAACTTGAAGGGCTTGTTTAACTCAGACTTTCTTAGCCCCCTGTGAACCGTTATGCTTATAGGCTTGGTCAGGTGAATGGTCATATCAGTGATGGTGCCTTCTCCCTTTGTCTTCGTCATGTGCCACATATAACTCTCATAGGTTTTCTTCCTCCTTTCTTCTCTAAGCTTGGCCTGCTGATTGTGTTCCTTAATGAGGTCAGCCTGAAGCTTGAGGAATTATTCCCCTTGATTACTTGATCAGTCTCCTTGATTACCTCCTTGGAAACCTCAACAATTACAGGTCTGTTGAGTTGCTCATCCTTCCTCGCAGCCCTGATTCTATCCTGTTCATCCAGGACTGCGGTCACTTCTGCTGGAGTTCCAAAGAATTTCCTCCCACCATCTAAGTCAACCTCAAATGGTGCATCAGGGTCTGGACGCCTTTCAGTTGATGCCGGAACCAATTGCAATTGAGGAGGAGATTCGTCAGTCACCATGATTCCCTTCCCTTTGTCAGTGAGAGGGGGTTGACTAGTGGAGGTCTCAGGCACTTCTGTTGCTATGGCTTCAGGTTATACAGGGATTGTAGCAACAACAAGAGCTGAAAATGAAGGCTCAGGAGTACGATCATCAAGTTTCTCCCCCTCAACAGATGCTGGTGCTTTAGTAAAGGTATCTGTTGACTGAGGAGGTGGGGGAACCGGAGAGGCCTGAAGAATAGACAAAATAATGGAGACCATTTGCTTGACATCAGAGGTGTCTTTCTTCAGGGCGGAGATGTCTGCCGCCATTTTAGCCTGAGTTGTTGTGAGTTCATTGACTTTTGTGGTATAATGGTTGATCAGCTCATTATGTTTGGTGGGAGCTAATCAAATGCGGTGGATATCTTGGTCAGGCACTCTTGGGAACTTGCGACTGACTGTTGGATTGAGTCATGTTGAGACCTTAGTGGTTTAAGATCCACCTCTTTCAGGAGCTTGAACAGTTCAGCAATGTTGGTTGAGGTGGTCTTCTGAGTGTCCATCTACTCAGTCAGCTTGGTCATCAGGGTAGGGTCATCCTTCATTTTGTCTTGAACGGAGTCAAGAGCCTTTAACACATTTGAGAACTGCATGTCTTGGGAAGAACCTAGATTGTCCAGAGATGTCCTCAGTGAATCCTGATATGTTTCAACAGTAGCCCTGAAGTCGACGTAGGAGACTACCGCTTTAGTATGCTGGTCCCATTGTTCTTCAGTGATCTCTCGGAATAGGGCATGATTGGCCTTACGGAGGAACTTCACTAGTTGCCTTTCCGTGATAGGAAGAACATTATCATACTTCTACAGGTATTCAGGAGTAGAAGGAGCAGATGAATGACCTGATGATGATGATGATGTTGATGGTTGGGTTAGGGGCTGTAGTTGATCCTCAGGAGGAGGAGATGGTTGTTCAGTGTGCTGAGGAGATTTGTATGTGTCAGTATCTGTTTCCTCCCCAGCACCAAAAATTTCTTCGTCCCCAAAATCTACCATCTCCTAATCGGATTCGTCATCCATGAGTGTCTGAATATCCACCAGAGAAGGAACCTTGGCTGAATCCGGCTCCCCATCAAAAGAGGGCTCGCCTTCGTTGTGGCCAGGTCCTGACCCCTCCAGGTAAACTGAGTGGGTTTTCTCAGCCTAGACTGTGGAGTCAGTTCCCGAGTGACTGGATCCGCCGTGAGGGGTTTTGGGTTCCGTATCAGCGGGTTGTTCGAATCCCTCTGAGTCTTTGTCCCCCTGGGTGCCTTCAAGGACTGGTGGGTGTTTTCCAGTACTATCACTAGGCAATGATTGGTTGAGGTCCCCCTTCCCATCAGGGTTGTGCTGCCCTTCTGAGGATTTAGGGACCGTTTCTCCCTGAGATCCTGAGTGTGATTTCTCAGGACCGTAAACAGGATGTGATTGGGTGTGGGTCCCCTTCTCAGCAGAGTAGTGCTGCTCCACTGAGGGTATAGGACCCTGTACTCCCTCAGGCAAAGGTTGTGATTGACTAATGCCTTCATCGGGATGTGAAAGGGTGAAGGTTCCAGACCCCACTGACTTGTGTATGTCAGTAGAGCCATGAGGAAAGAGTTTTCCCGAGGACACTGAGGATGATTTCTCAGTACCCTCCGTTGGCATTTGTTTTACAGTCAAGAGGGTCTCAGTACTGGGTGTCTCAGAGGTCTTGGCCGTTGTTTTCCTTTCTTTAGGCTCTGAGGCAGAAGTCTCAATGGCGAGTGGTTTGGGTTTAACCACCTTCTTGGACCCTGCCTTCTTCTTCTTCTCCTTCTTTGTAGGAGAAGGTACCAGTGAGACAGCTTGTGCCCCCTGAATGACCATCAACATGTATGTGGTCAGGGGGACTGGTTGTACCTCAGTAAGGTCTCTTGAATAGTTGGCTTTGTGTAAGATGTCAGTTTAGATCCCTCAACGTTTGGCCTAACATATTCAGAGCCTAGTAAGTCCTGAAGCACACAGGAAATGAACCTAGGGTAAGACATGTGTCTTTGCCTAGATTTTTCTTATAGCTTGGCTACGAGGTCTCAGCAGATTATCTCTCCGATGTCTATCTTTCTACCCTCCAGGAGGCTGAACACCATCAATTGTTGTGATGCATTCAATTGCTCTGTGGAGGATTTATTGCCACCAAGGACCTGAATGAAAAATGTCATCAGGATCCTCCAGACTGCCGAAAACCAGGTCTTTATTATTGGTGCTTTGGCCAATAAGGTTCCTGGGGCCACTTTAGGATGTTTTTCATCATGTGGCCCTAGTAAAAGCAATTCGGCCTTTACTTCTGCATCAGTGGGCTGAGGGTGGAAGTTCTCAGCGAAATCAAGACCTGTGGCCTTGATAAAGGTTTGGTAATTCAGGGAGAGGGGCTTTCTCCCGTTCATCACTGAGAACGTTATCAGGGTTTCCTTGATGTTATCAGGGCTGGTTGCCACTGCTGTACACCAGAAATCCCTAAGATAGTCATGCTATATGACTGGGGGTGATTTGGTAAACGCCGTAGCAAGAAAGCAGTTTTGTAGGTATTTAACCACATTCTTGTACGCCCAAAATTTTTTGGTTTAGGCAAAATTTCCTACGACGTTGTTTTTGGTCATATCCATGCCCTCCATTGTGAATTCCACATTTGGGGCGTAGGTGATAGCCTTAGAAGCAGCCACTGTAAAAGGTCTTGGTTTTGCAAGAGAAAAATGGTCTGGGTCTAAAGATGAACAACACACACTAGTTTTTGAGAGGAAAAAAGGGCAAGAGTTTTGCTTAAAATTTTCTAAAAAACGTGTGTGTGTTGATTTGTTTAGGGGTATTTATAGGGAAGTGGAGAGGGGTGGTTTAGGCATTAAGCGGAATTTTCTCAAAAAATTTTGAAAACCGTTTTGTATAAAACGTTTGGGATCCGCATTAAATGCCACTACTCCACTTTCCCAGGTTTTGCGCAACAGTCGAGGTGAACAGTTGTGCCGTCTGCAAAAAGTGTAATTTGCAGAGTTTACATCATCACATATATATGATGTGTGAGGAGAGGCATTAAATGCCAAGTGGGTAAGTGGGGGCCCAAGATATGCATGCCAGCAGGCAAAAGAACATATATTCCTATATTAAATAGGTATTCAGTTACCAACCTTGGACATTTACTAACTAGATACTTAGAGCATTTAAGTTAGCATTGAATGTCGTCTTGAGGGCCCTGAATGACTTTTCATTCAGTGAGGGGTTCAGGGAAGGTGATTCAGTGATCTTTTTCACTGAGGAACACATTGAGTCAGGGACCTGGGATTTTTAGAATTTTCACTTAGTTAGATGGATTCAATTAGTGGACTGATTCTCAATATCCAACATTCCTAATTCAGCTTTCAGTCTTGTGAAAGTTGGTTCATCCAATGGTTTGTTGCATATATCAGCTAGCTGATATTCAATAGGAATGAAGTGTAATTCAATGTCACCATTCATGACATGGTCCCTGATGAAGTGATATCTAATATCAATGTGTTTTGTTCTCTGATGAAGAATAGGGTTGTTTGAGATCGCAATTGCACTTGTGTTATCACAAAAGATGGGAACCATCTTATATTATATTCCATAGTCACTGAGTTGACTTTTAATCCATAGTAAATTTGCACAACAACTGGCTGCTGCAACATATTCAACTTCTGCTGAGGACATGGCAACTGATTGTTGCTTCTTAGCACTCCAACAGACTAATTTTCCACTAAGGATTTGGTAGGAGCCTGAGGTGCTTTTTCTGTCCATGTTGCATCCTGCATAGTTAGAGTCTGAGCATCCTTTGAGATCAAAGCCTTAGCATTTTGGATAGTATAATCCAAGGTTTAGAGTACCTATCAGGTACCTGAGTATCCTTTTCATAGCTGTGAGATGAGATTCTCTTGGTTCAGATTGATATCTGGCACACAAACAGACTGAGAATTGGATGTCAGGCCTTGATGCAAGTAGATACATAAGTGACCCAATCATTCCTCTGAAAAGAGTTTGATTCACTGGTTTTCCAGTAGGGTCAGGACCAAGGTTGTTTGGTGGGACCATGGGAGTTTTGACTGAGGCACAGTCACTTAGCTCATACTTCTTTAGTAGGCTTCTGACATACTTCTCTTGACTGATAGAAGTTCCTTTATCAGTCTGCTTGATTTGCAGTCCAAGGAAGTAGGTCAGTTCTCCCATCATGCTCATTTCAAATTTCTTTGCCATCAGTTTTTCAAACTGTTTGCAAAGTTTATAACTTGTTGAGCCAAATATGATATCATCCACATATACTTGTACAAGGATGACATCACCATTTGTCCTATAGATAAACAATGTGTTGTCTATCTTGCCTCTGACAAATTTTTTTTGGATCAGGAAGGCTGAGAGAGTTTCATACCATGCCCTGGGTGCTTGTTTCAGTCCATAAAGGGCTTTGTTAAGCTTGCAGACATAGTCAGGAAACTCACTGCTTTCAAATCCAGGAGGTTGCTGAAAATAAACTTCTTCTTTCAGTGAGCCATTTAAGAATGCACTTTTTACATCCATTTGGTATACCTTGAAGTTCATGTAGGTTGCAAATGCAAGGAAGATCCTGATGGCTTCCATCCTTGCCACTGGTGCAAATGTTTCTTCATAGTCAATGCCTTCTTGTTGATTATAGCCTTTGGCTACAAGTCTGACCATGTTTTTAATGACTATGCCATTTTCATCAGATTTGTTTTTAAACACCCATTTCATGCCAATGACTGAAATATCTTCAGGACATTTGACCAAGGTCATTACCTTGTTTCTGTCAAATTGTTCTAGTTCATCATGCATGGCCTGAACCCAACTAGGATGTTTAAGTGCTTCTTTGACAGTTTTGGGTTCAATTATGGAGATGAAGTCCATAAATAGGCATTCATTGGCTGAGGCTTCTCTTAGTTTAGTAGCCATGCTTCTGGTGAGCATGCCTTCAGTAGGCTCTCCAATTATATTGACAAGTTCTATATCTTGAGACCTAGCCCAACTGTCCTGAGGTCTTGGATACTGATTAGAACTTGAGGAGGCCTGATTGGTTAGAGGTGTAGGTTCTGGTGCAGACACCTGATGATCTTCAGGATCTTGAGTGTCTGACTGGGTTGGCTGATCATTGAGATTGTTTGGTTCCTGAGCACTTTGTTCAGACTGATTGATTGCATCAGTACTTGTTTGTGCTTCAACAAACTCAGTGATGGTTGGGTAAGGAAGGTTGTGAGGGATGATGTAGTAGGAGATATCAGTATTTGCTTGATATTGAATGGAAGGATCATTGTCAGGATGATGTTCATTAGGAGGGTATCTTGATGAACCATCAATACCTATCTCTTCCACTGAGGTGTTTGAGAGACTGATTGCTTCAGTACTCTCATCAAAGGTAACATGGAATGTTTCCTCAGTTTGCTGTCTCCTAGTGTTGAACACCCTGAAGGCTTTTGAGACAAGAGAGTATCCTAGGAAGTATCCATCATCAGCCTTAGCATCAAATTTCCCTAAGTGATCCTTGTGATTATGAATAAACACAGGACACCCAAAGACATGAAAGTAGCTGATGTCAGGGATCCTTCCCTTGAATAACTCATATGGGGTTTTGCTATGTCTCTTAACAATGATGGATTTGTTTTGTGTATAACAGGCAGTTTTGACTGCTTCAGTCCAAAAGTGTTTGGAAAGGACTGATCCATTTAGCATTGTCCTGGCAGCTTCAATGAGTGTTATATTCTTTCTTTCAGCAACACCATTTTGTTCAGGTGTGTAAGGAGAGGAAATTTTTTGGGAAATTCCTTTCTCATCACAGAAACATTCAAGTTCATAGTTTCTGAACTCTGTCCCATTGTCAGTCCTAATCTGTTTGACTTTAATGTCATTTTGATTTTCAATGTTCCTGACAAAGGACATGATTGTTCCTGCTGCCTGACTCTTTTTGGTCAAGAAGTAAACCCAAGTGTATCTTGAGTATTCATCCACAATGACCAGAGTATACTTCTCATGGTTAATGGATCTAGGACTGATGGCCCCAAAGAGATCCATATGGAGAAGATGAAGGTAGTTCCTGATGGAAAAGTTTGTTTTGGTTTTAAAGGATTCTCTATGATGTTTACCTTTTTCACAGGCAGAGCATGGTTTTTCCTTTGAAAACACAAGTGATGGTATGCCAAGGACCTTGTTTTGTTTCACAAGATTGTTTATGTTTTTGAAGTTCAGATGGGAGAGTCTCTTATGCCAAAGCCAGTTGAGGGTTTCAGTGGCCTTAGCAAAGAGAACAAGTTCCATTCTGAGTTAGTCTGGACATGTCTAACACATAAATATCTTGCCTTCTTGGTGCAATAAGGACAACTTCCTTATTTGCATTGAAGATGGTTCATTGCTTATCATCAAACTGAACTATGTACTTTGCATCACATAGTTGACTGACACTGATTAAATTGCACTTAAGACCATTGACATAAGCTATCCTAGTAAAGACTATACCACTACAGTTTACTGAACCATAACCTTCAGTGAGACATGATGAATTATCAGCAAATACCACCTTGGGTCCTGGTTCTTCTACATAATTGTGCAGATACTCTTTCACACCAGTCATGTTCCTTGAACATCCACTATCAAGATGCCAAACTGGCTCCCTGGCATGTCTCTGCACAAATGGTAAACTGAGTTAGTTCTTTCTAGGACCCCTCTTTTTGGAGGGCTTGGCTTTAGTAGCCTTCTTAATAGTAACAATTGATTCATGGTCAGTGGTTGAGTGGAGTGAGCTACCACAAATTTTGCATTTGATTGCAGATGTGGACTCAGTAGACTGAGAGGATGTCTTGGGAATTCCTCTTCTAGTCTGAATGACCTTCTCATGTCCTGAGTGGGATCACCACATATGTCACAACTTGTGCCCATTAGGCAATCCTCAGGAAGGTGGTCATTGAAGCCATAGTGTGGGCAAGGTGCAAAAGGTTTGGCCTTTTATTTCTGTTTCTGCTTAGAATCAGAGAGATACTTTAAAGCCTGTGCTTTAAAGTTTGCAATCTTTCATGTGGTTGTGTATGATTGGTGATCAGAGGTCCTGTGATCTTCCTTTTTGCATATCATGCAGTAAAGGATTCTAAAACAATCATCAGTGGAATGATTGGTATAGTGACACAGCTCACACCTTTGCAAAGGTTTGGAGGGTTTTGGTTTGGTGCTTGAGGAAGCTGATTTGGGTTCCTTCTTCTTAGATTGAGAAGGCTTCTCAAAAGATTCAATCTTCTCACTCAGCTTCCTGACAAGCTCAGCCAACTGATCAATTTTTGAGTCAGGGCTTTCTGTTTTTACTTCAGAAGGGACTGAAGTTGTTGAGTCATCAGTATGAACTGAGACTTCAGGGGTTTGCCTTTTCAGGATGGTTTTTCCCATTCCTAGCTTCTCCTTTGGAGAATTCTGAGACTAGACCAATGGTGTGAGGTCTGAGCTTGGTTCAGCTCCCTGAATGACTTTCAGAGGTGGGAGTGGTGCAAGTGTTTCTGATTCAGACTCATTGACTGACTCAGTACTACTGGTTTGGTCAGTGAGTCCAAGCATATTTTTCAGAGCCTGACTTTCAGGAAGCAAGATTTTCCCAGTCTCAAAGTTTGGTAACTTACTGACTGGGTTGTCCCTGACAATCCAGTCATTTGACTTGGGTTGCATTTCCTTCTCAAAAGAAATGCGAGCTAGAATAAAAGCCTTTTCTCTATGATTTTCATTGGAGGTTTCAGTGAGTTGGTCTATTCCTATAACTTTCTTGTTTTCACTAGGAATTAGGCTCATAGTTTCATAGACTTTGGGGTTCTTTTTAGTCCAGCCTTCAATGACAGCCTTTTCTTTGTTAAGTTCATTTTGAAGAGCTTGATTTTCTTTCAAAATCTCAGTGTTTTGAATTTGAAGTGTAATAGTTTCTAACTTGGCATGTTTTAATACAAGCAATTCATCTCTACACTTATTTAATTCTAACACAAGATTGTTGTATTTTGAAAGCAAATTAAGCCTTTGTTCTTCTACAAACTTAAGATCTACACAAATGTAATTCATATAAGACTGCCAATCAGAATCATCATCCATTGAAAGTAAAATATTTACCTTTTTCATGGTTATGTTGACCCATTCTCCATTCCTTGCATGGCTTTTTCCAACAGCCAGCTGATCACCTTCTGAAAGTGCCATCAGTGCACTCACTCTAATTTCCTCATCTGAGGAGACCTCTTCTTCATCCCAGTCATAGGCTTCAGCTACAAGAACCTTGTTCTTTGTCTGAACAGGTTTGGAAGTTTGAGCAGCCTGAGACATTGAGGGATTAGCTTCAAGGAGGGCAAGTTTAGCCTTAGCTTTCCTATATTTAGCCTCAAAATCTTTTTGACCCTTTTGAACATTATTGTTTTGAAAATGTTGGGTCGACTGAAGCATTTTAGGTTGAAACTTGCTAGTTCCTGAAGAACTGTTTCCAGAAAATTTATAAGAGGGTTCTGAGATGGTTTTTGAATAACAGTCTTTAGCAAAATGACCCTTTTTACCACATTTGAAACATTCAGTGGTTTCATTTGCTTTAGCTTTTGAAAAGTTTGACTGATTTCTTTTGATAAAACGTTTTGAATTAGCAAGGAGTGCCCTTTCTTGGAATTCCAAGTTTAAATCATTTAGGTACTCATTACTAGTTCTTTCATCAACCTCATCATCAGAATCCTCTTGGAAATCCTGCACAACACCATTAGAATAAAAGGAAGTTGATATGGGTGAGGAATTCAGGGCCTTTTTGGTCTCAAGAGATTTCTTTGAGTCTGGGTATCTCCTAGAGATTAAGTTGTCTTCATAGACAAACTTCCCATAGATCTCAGGGAGCTCAAGGGTCTGAATGTGATTAGCATTCCTGAGGCCCTGTGAGAAGTTTAGCCACTTCTCAGGGAGACTGTTGACAAAGCCAACATTGATCTCATGCTTAGACAAAACTACACCATCATTTGACAATTCATTTATCAGGGTCTTGTATCTGGTATATGTCTGAGAGAGACTTTCAGAGTCCTTTGCCCTGAAAGTGTTGTACTCAAGTCTCAGGTCCATGATCCTGTTTTCCTTGGTATCTGAGGGACCTTCAAAGCTATTAATCAAGTGAACCCAAGTTTGTTTGGCTGTTGAACAGTTAATGACTGATTCCATTATATCGTCAGGAAAACAAGATATAATTATGCTTTTCAGGCGTTGGTCTTGATTAATCACCCTTCTCTCATCTATAGTCCACTGAGCTTCAAATTTGTTTAACCCCTCAGCAGTCTTAGGGACATAAGGACCTTCATTGATACAAGTGATGTAGTATGGTTCCATACTAGTCAAGTAGCAAAGCATTCGCTTTTTCCACTTGCTAAATTTTCCAGCTTCGAGTCTGGGAGCAACAGCTGAAAAGCTACCACCCTTTTTATCGACGAGCTGGGGCACATTAATATCAGCCATAGTAGGATCTTGGTTTTAAAAACCTTGAGAACTATTAGTTTTTGAAAAGGTTTTATAAACCAGAGACTCTGATACCACTTGATATTCCCGTTACACAAGTAGAAGTAACTACAATGTTAATCTAATTGTGTTCCATGACTGAATTAACGTAATAATTAATTATAACAGATAAGTAAAACGTAAAGATACAAACACAAGTTTTTCAACGTTTAAATTCTTATTAGAAATTAATCAAAAGAATCTATTACCCAAGTGTTTGCGGAATAAACACTTGGGATCGAATAGACAAGGTATGGTGTGTTCTCTTCTTTAAACTCAAGTTATTCTTGAGTGGCAACAATAATGACCCACTGAGCTATCTCAGGGACTTGGTTAGTCTTTAGAGGAGAAAAGTGGTTTTGTAAAAGTCTAAGCTTTTAATGCACAAATACTTATTCCACTTTTCTCCATCTGTTCCTATTTATACACAAGCATAAAAGAGCACCTTCTAGAAGTACAAAAGGAATAACCTAGCTAGTTTGAAATATACAAACAGAATTTTTATTTCCAAGAATCTGCATTGGGAATAAGCTAAAAGTGCTTTTCGAGTGTCAGCTATGACACATCTTGACTTTAAGCCATTTTAGGGAAAGTTTGCTTTCGGCCCGATAAGACATCTCCTTATCTTTTCAAACTCTTCCCGCCTAATCCCGCCTTTCTTTCAGACTTCAGATTCTTTAGTCTAGGTCTTCAGTCTTCAGTCTTCAATCATCATAGTTGTTGAGGAGACTGGGGTTCAGTGAGTTCTTGTCAAATACTCACTGAACCCATTACCTTCTTCTTTGGCTTAAGTGACACTCAGGGTGTTCCGCCTCACTGAATGATGAATCTTTCTTCTTAGACTCGTCCTAAGTATCTTGAAGGTAACTCACTGAGTGACTGTTCACTCAGTGACTTGAGAGTGTTTAAGGTTGATTAACACTTGGCTAATTTGTGTCCAAATCCGGTTTTCAGGACGCTTGGGTACTGACGGACCCAACACATATAAAATGTACGATGCAACATATGATCATTTGAACTATAATTTGTGTCTTGTTAAGTTATTAAATGATGGAATAAACATCGAATGAATGTATAACATGATTTTTTAGCCATCCATGAATAGGAGGTCAATATGCAATACGTAAATTAAATACGAGAAATCCAAAAAATGCATAGAAAACTAAACGAATGAATCGAATGGAAATTTAACTTGTATGAATTAAAGGAGAAACATGTGTAAGTATAATAGATGGATTCGAATTCTTACTACACCAAAAAGGTGGTGAAATATACGTGGAAAATGATTAGAACTCGGATGGAATTCACGTAACACATTTGAACTATCACAAAGGAGTCGAGTTCGACTTGTATGCTTGGAAAATGATTTAAAATGGCTAGAGAAAAGGCTCCTGCTTCTTGAGGCTCTCAGAAAGGAGTAAATGACTTAGAGAATTGTGAGATAAATGTTTAAGTGTGAATGGGAGTTATGTGTGAGTGATCAACCGTATATATGCATGTATGTATCGAGTTTAATGTATTATAATGACTCAACTTGGGTGATTAGATGGTTTGTAGAGATTGGGATAAGGATTTAGGATATATGTACTCGAGTATAATGGCATTTAGAAGAGGGTTTGTGTGTTGGTTTGGTTATAGAACCAAGTTGTACATATATGTATATATTTCGACTAGCCAAAGGGTCCAACAACTTCATAACGTGACCAAATGAATTAGAAGTGATGAGAAATAATCTTATGAACTCATATTCGACTAGAAATAATAAAAGGCCTTGGTGAAAATTAAGTTTAGTCGAATTGGATAATATTTGAATGACTTGTACATGTGTTTACTTGGATTCATTTTGAGTCTGGTTCAATGATCAAACGTTGGAATCAGGAAGTGAGACTTGTCATCCTGATTATTTGGTGTATGAATATTCGAATGGTGTAAAATGTAGCATAAGTTGTGTGTCATATTTCCAAGATATCGAAGCCAAGTGTTGGTGTATTAAACCGAGTGAAATATAAGAAATAATGAAATTGGACTTGGGCTTGAATAGTAACAGGCTCAACATTGGGCCGAGAAATACTTTAAGGATCTGTTTGGTTTATTATTTATGTATTGGATTCGTAGTGGTCCGTGTGTGAGCTCGTTCCAAAGTATTGTGAATCAAGTATCAACGTGTTTGAATTATCGTAATGTAATAAACAAAAAAATTTCAAATTTTGCTCGTAAAAATGGTTAAGTGAGTTGTAATAGTAAATTAATACTTGATTAACATTTACAAATCACTGGGGAATTTTACAGGTTGCTACAAAACTAGATGGCACACTTCTACTATTACGTAGACTATATTTTTACCTTTCTAACGAACTATTACATGACTATATTACAAGACACATTGACTCGACAATGATCGTCACTTCAAGTGTTCCCAACATCTTAGAAACTAGGTCTTTTTTTTTTATGGTGCCTATAGTCGGATAAATCTTCCTCATTTATTTCCTCCTGTTTTGATATATACAAACCCATCATTCCAAAGTGTCTCACTAAAAGGAGTTGATCCTAACAATGCTTGTTTAATAGAAGCCATACATGCGCATAATTCATCAAACCTATCAAACTATTTACCCATCTCCTGTAAAACCCCCAAAATATCGCAGCGGAAGATAGTGTCACTGGAGTATTACTTCATAGTTCACAACACAAATTACAGAAAACGACTCTAAATGAGACGTTTTGAAATAAATTATCATTCGATTAAAATATCAGAGTTTACAAAGAGGCCCCACAAGTCTACAATATGTACAACATAAGATTTGTAAAGTTTTTCGAATGATAATATATGCATCGTCTTCAAAATGTTTTTCCGTACGCCTTCACATGCCAGCTAATTCCTTTCGAACCTGAGATAAACATGCTAAAAAGTCAAAACAAAGGTTGAGTGAATTCATAGGTTTGTAAATAGCAGTGGACAATAAAGTTCATAGTATAATTGCAATGTGCGCAATCATCATCATGATAGTTATTATTGCTCTAAGGTCATGGCACGCACGACTGACTGTATATATATATCACCGTACGATATATACATTAAACAATTTGCCCCGTGTAGGTACTATGCCATATACCTAGAAATTCAAATATAGTGCGTTTGTGATATCCGCTGTATGATTAACACAAACGGGATTCGTCAATCCCGATAGGCCTATCCACAATATTTGCGCTCACTCGCGACAACAAGTGATTAGTGGTCCATGATAAGGGGACTTTTGGCATAAACAACATAGGCATGCAATAATAGATTCAGGGCTAGCATTCAGTTTACAAGTAATTTTCGGGAGCTTAAACAACTTAGCCATGCAATAATACGACGATATAAAGTATATCGAGAAGTCGCGAGCTTTAACGACGACCTAAAAATATAATAAGTGCGACTTAGATATTTATATGTAACGAGATCGTACAAAATTACTTTTATAAAAGTATTTATATACTTTTGACATTGTACACATTTTTGTAAGTTTACAAAAATGTAAAAGTTTAGTTTTTATCAAAAATAGTAACAAGCCCTATAGATAAGTCATCCTAGGATCGGGTTTATGTCACTTTTAATATTTCACCTATTCCGTAAATTATTACGTTTAAGTCATGTTTAAACTTATGGATAGGTAAATGAGTTGTTTTTCCGATAGTGAGTCATACCACTTCGGTTTTTATATAAACGTGGTCTATAGTCTTAATTTAATCATAACGCAAGTCAAATTACAATTTCAATTTCCTAGTTCAATGCAGAAGTTTGGCAGCACACTGCAGTCCCACGGAAATGACCATAAGTAGAGTTCTACAACCCCGATTGAGGTGAGGTTTTTGTCTACGTTTAAGTCTAGATGTTACCTACATTTCATAAAACTGGGCTGACTACCAGAAATGAACACAACAGTACTCTTTTTCAAAAAGAGATCTGGTGTGCAGATTTTGACACCTTTTACCATTTCGGCTCTCATTTACTCATCGGGATGAGATATGAGGTGCGCCACCCGGTGAAATGACCACAAGACATGGCTCTACAGGCTTATCTTATTTCCTTAACCTCAAAGTTTACTGAGATGATCAGTTTAGTCATTCATTGGGGCTGTTGTAAATTTCGGATTCATACAACCTACTTAGGGCTTGTCCTAACTTATTTTCATGATTAAAACTTTATTTACAATGCCAAATACTTACTAAATCACTAATAAATCGTAAAAATACATAGAAGTACAGTAGTCTATTACAACCAAATAGAATGAAAATAAAGAAAATGAATATAATTCTTACAAGGTGATGCTGAAAACAACAATTACAAGAACAACTAAAAATCAACTCTTAATCCTTATAGTCTTTAATCCTTGTCTTCAAGACTTCAACCCAAGTCTTGTACACCCTTTTTAATCCTTGTAGTAACCCTTTTTATTCAGCCCCTAAATACCTTAATCAAGCCCTTGAGATGGAAGAGATTATGTTCCAAATGACCCAAGTACTAATAAACTACTAAAATCCTTTAACTTAATATCATTATACTTGATAAACTTTTGGTGAACATGGTGACATGGTGATTATGGTGTACGGTGAAGAGGAAAACCAAGAGAGGAAGTAAAGTTTGATCTATCTTGATGACATGTAAAAAAAGGATAACGTGATGACTAAGTGATAATTAAGTATATGTGTAAGATACTAATTTCCCAACTATGTAACATGTGTATATGTTGAAAAGTAGGCGTGGCACAAGTAGAAAGAAAGTGGAAGATTGTGTTTATCTAGTGTAATATTAATAGTATTAGTGATTAGCGGGTATAGTTTGATCCCGGTAATTACTAATGTTAAGCCGTTAAGTCTCAAAACTTAAAATTGGGTAACATAAAAATAAAAATGTAATACTTATAAAAATGTTAGAACTTATCAATATACTCCAACTAAGTAAATTAAAAGTGTGATAAGTCTATTGGAGTGCGTTTATGTTGTTAAAATATAATAACGTAGGTTTGGGCACGCTTATTATGTAAGAAGTATAATGCTCATGTAAAAATGACAAAATGACAATAGTTCATATTAGATATGACTATTGGTGAGATTTGAGTATTTTGAACATATAGACTCATCCTAGTCTTGTGTTGGTCGCTAGAAAAGTTTACACGATTAAACTTTCATGATTACTTATAAAAGTAATTTAAATATTAAAAGTAATATTATATGACACAAAAAATAATAATAATCAAATCAATTTGTTTGTTGAGTTTATTATTGTGCCGGTACGCGTTGTGTGCAATTTTCACGTTTTGCGAGATATCTTCTCGTTAAATAGACAGAGGTGAACGAAAACGTTCAGAGAGTAATAATTCAAAGAAGAGTGAATTATTTAACTTGGAAAATTACCGGTTACAGTATTTGCTTTTACGTTACGGTAAAAGTCAAATAGTCAAGTAAAAAAAGTCAAAGTCAACTTTGAATAGTCAAAGGGTAAAATAGTCATTTTTTCCTTATGGAATTTTACGGGTTGCTACAGTCTCCACCGGTTAAGGGAATCATGTCCTCATGATTTAATTTGTGTTATGAGTTGATGATGTGCCTCAAAAGAGGTGGGGGTACTTCTGTCGCATTTGGTCTTCTCGTTCCCAAGTATATTCAAACTTCGGCGAGAATTCCAACGATTTCAACAATAGGAGTGCGACTTTGCTTAAGTCGTTTGACCTTACGGTCTATGATTTCGATAGGTTCTTTAGTGAAGTTCAGACATTCGTCAATCTGGAACTCTCCCAGAGGAATAGTGAGTGTCTCAATAGAAGGACATTTCTTTATATTGCTCACATGAAAGATGTTGTCTACACTACTAAGTTCTGGTGGTAACTCAAGTGTGCAAGCTACCGGACCAATCCTAATCAGGATCTTGAATAGTCCGATGTTGAGCTGTCTAGGAAAAAGTGTGGGTATTTGTAGTGAATTCCTGATCTCACATTCCTAGGTAAAATCATGACTCTTTTAATGTTTTGATAGGTGAGCATAAGTGCTCTGATTAATATTTTGATCCAAATTAGTACTTTAAACGACAATGTAAAGATATTGATGATTGGAGGACTAACGCAACTAGAGGGCCTAATGTTGTTGGGCCAGATATTGCAAGGCCAGTTGAAAATGTTGAAGAACAAAATGTTGTGGGCCCAACTGGAGGCGCCGCAGGAGTGAATGTTATACCAAAGGTTAGAGGCTACTCTTACATTGATTTCATGAGTGGCAAGCTCAGAAATTTCAAAAGCACGAAGGAGCAATTAGTTTGACTTATTGGTTTGAGAGGACAGGGTTTGTATTGCTAATCAACAACTGTGCTAAATACGGCAAAGTCAAATATGCCACAAGCACACTTCTGAACAATGTTTTGTGATGGTAGAATGTTGTTGCTCAATCTATTAGTATTGAGAATACTTACAAGATTGCTTGGACTAAGTTGAAGAAGTTATTAATCAAGAAGTATTGCCCTCGGAATGAGGTGCAAGAAATAGAGGTGAAGTTTTCTTGCTTTCAGTGGTGTTGATATCACAACTTATATTCGTTGCTTTCAAGAGTTGGCAGTAGTGTGCCCAATGTTGGTCTCAACCAATGAGAAGTTATGAGAAAAGTTCATCTGAGAACTTTGATGCGTGGTTTTGTAACCTTACAACAGGTTTTACCTCTCGAGGGATCTCAAGAGGCTTACAACCCCACCAGGCAGTGTACCTGACCGATGTAGTATAGTGTAGTGGTAAGTATGAGGGATTGATCGTTCTCCACAGGGAATAGTGTTCGTTAGGTGTGAAAGACTACTCTAATTAGGTCTAAGGGTTGAGGAAGATTCTTTTTATGTTTTTATAATTTTTTTTATGAAAGCAAGTAAAATCTCGGGTTTGAAAGAGTGGGCGGAATTAGTTGCTAGTCAACTAACCCAAATTTACTACGGATGCAAATAAAATAAAATAACAAAAATGAAAATGTGGTGAGAAACTTATGTGTAGAGAAATGTGTTTACTTAGATTTCCTTACTCCCTAACTATCTTTTACCGGTTAATTAGTGTGTATTAGTCGCGTGGATGACGGGTGTATTCCTTAATACCATTCGTGGGGTGGCGTACGTACTTCCCCAACTCTACAAGCTCCTACTTCACTCCTATGTCGAGCCGGCTAGGAAGCTCCTAACATGGGATCACTAGAATTCGCTTGTGCATTAAATACAACCATAAAAACCTTTAGTACGCATTTGGTTCATGTTTCTTAAGACGTTCAAGCAAGTTACCGAATAGGAAGTTAGCCAGTTTTCTTAAGCCTAACATAGATAAACAATCATCCAATACAACTAATAACACACTAATAACCAATAATCAATAGCTAGGTTTCATTAGATCTAAGCAAACACAAGATAAATCTAGCCTAACATGTTAATCAAAAGACAAGAATAAGATAAAATCAAACAACACATAGACATATTGAATGATTAATTGATAACTTATCTTCAATGTAACATGGAAGATCTCAAGGCAAAAAGCCTTGAAAAAGAAGCTAAAATCGTCTTAGGGTTTTCTCCCAAAATTCCACACACTAAGTTCTCCCTAATGACAAAAAATTGGAAAACTATATATAGATTTTTGGATCTGACGGCGTCACGTTATGGAGTGTGACGCCGTCACCTCGCCGCTTTTAGGGTTCCCGGATGACCTTCTTGACGCCGTCCCTCTTTAGCTCTTCAAAAATCCATTCTGGCTTATCAAGGCTTGACGCCGTCGAACCTTGAACGTGACGCCGTCCCTCTTTGATTTAAGCCGTGACGCCCTTGATCAAGTTAAAGCGTGACACCGTCAGAATTCACATGCTATTTCACTGGCTTATCATGAGTAAATTTCACGTCCACCTTTTCTTGCCAAGGCGTGACGCCGTCCAGAGTAAAATGTGACGCCGTCAAAGGTAACTTTCAGCACAATTTTGAGACTTTGCCGTTTTCTTCACTTTTATGCTCCAAAAACGTCCAAAATGCCTCCTTTTCCAGATTTCTCCTCAAAAGTACCTAAAATGACAAAAGGAACGATTTAGGGCAATATTTGAACAAATAAATACGATTTAAGGCTTAAATGACCCCTTAAAAGCGGTACACTTTTCGCTTCATCAAATACCCTTACACTTGAGATTTGCTTGTCCTCAAGCAAATGCGCTTTTATTCTAATCAAAATACAAGTTAGGGGTCATTTAATGCAAACATAAAAGTAATTACAACAAATAATCGTTCCACTTTAATCATAATAAGCACGGAGATTATAGACTAGCACCTCACAAGTAGTGTTTAGATACTCACATCTCTCAAGTGTCATCAAAATAAATCTCATAAATGAAAACGGATAATATCTCTCACTACCTGTCATAGCAAATAGATTACCATAGGCTTGGGAAAGGATCGAAAACCTCCTCCACTAGGCGTAAGCACCAAAGATAAACTATCAAAGAGGGCTTTTAAATGGGTTATAACGTTAGGTGTAGGGAAAAGGAAAACACGGTTTTGTTGGATAAGGGATATTTTACTGGTGGCTAGTTAAAGATCTTGATCAATTACATGTACTATACAATGTTGCTAAGCCAAGACTAGACTCGATCTTAAGCTAATGAAAGAAAATAACAAAAACATAAAATAAACATAAAATAAAACGGGATGGTAGTCCGTATGTTTTTTCTATTTTTCTTTTTCTCATTTTTTTTTTATTTTTTATTTTTTATTTTTTTTTTGACATACACTTTTGCCCTACCATCCAAAATAATACATCATAGGGGCATTGCATCCCCCTTACACTTGAACTTTTACATAACTTTACAAATAACTATTCTAATGACTCGAATTAAGATAATTGAAAAACTTGGAGTACTTTTAAAACATTTAGCACATATGGGGGTAATAAATGATGTTCTTCCCCATTACTCCATTACACTAGTACTTTACCCATGAGTCCCAATCGTCCCAAAACAATATGTACAAAGATATGACTCGACTTAGCAACCATGTAATCAACTAGATAATTAACTTGGGTTTAAACAAATGTTGTAACAATAATGCACTAAAAATGAGTGCATACAAGGTAGGCTATGGCGATTTGGGTGTACATTTTAGTGGGGTGTAACAAATTCTTCCTTTAAGTAAAATGCTTAAAGGTCGAAACGAAAAGATAGGCTCTGAGGGGTGTACTAGGGGTATCGTGTACTAAAAATGAGTACAACGCAAAGGGTGTGGGAGAATTACTTGACCAATGTAGCCAATGTAATTATAACAAAAACACAGGTGTAAAACAATGGGTTAATCCTAATGCCTCTTATCATGTAGTAAATCTAACTACACGAATGTAGTCTCACTTGTGGCCTCGGAATGGTCCTAACACAAGTTCTAGAATCTAAGTGCTACCAGTACACACATCATAGCATAAATGCTTTTCCTACCAATTCTAGGGGCGAACCTCACATATTTGGGGGTGGAAAATTTTTTAGTGGTACGGTTTTTGTGCTAGTCATATAACTCCTATCCGTGAGACGCTCATTAAGATCAAAGTTTCACTCCTATATGTTGTAAAAAATTTTAAATTTGGCACTAAAATTGCCCTAACAGGTATTTATCTCAGTTTTATTACACATCTACTATTAAACAAACAAAAATCAAGCGCAATTGTATTCTCAAAAATCATACTTTTACCCCCCCCCCCCTTACACTTAAGATGAACATTGTCCCCAATGTTCAAATAACAAGATGTAAAAGAAAAAAGTAAAAGAATGAAATCAAATACTCCCCTGATTCGTTCGGTGGATAATGAAGTTACACGGTTAAATCTTCCTCCAAGGTAATGTTGAAGCTCCATGACTAATGCATCGCCATAAGCTTGATCCAAGACATTTCCTTGTCCAAAATAACCTGTTAAACCTGAGAAAACAAACACGAAAACCTGCATAACATCGGCGGGAGAAATCTATATATAAGGATATAATGCTTGTGGAATGATAATTTTGCAGATTCCTGGAGATTATAAGTTGGAGATTTTAATAAAAACTTTTTATGAAAACAAAACTTTCAAAAATTTCTGAAAATTAAATCTGACGCCGTCAGGTTATAAACCCTGACGCCGTCAGAAATGACCTGACAAAAATTCTCATTTTAAGCTTCCGGAAAATTTCTGGAAAAACCTTTACCTTACTTCCTGGAAATCCTGCAAAACATCATTATGACTCGATACAAGCATTTGACTCAAACAAATACGAATATGTATGTTAATTTAATATTATTATGATTCATGTTCATTTGTGTTCTAATAAACCGACTTAGATTTCCCTTACACTTATCTTTTGCAAAATACCTTTATATGTAGTTAAGACGAAGTTAAAAACAAAATAAAGCATTTTCACAAATTACTTTTGAACATGAATCAATACTAATAAAAATTAAACACACATACGGAAACAAATAAAATCAAACAAAGCAAATAAATAAACACACAAAGCAAATAAAACAAATAAAGCTTGGGTTGCCTCCCAAGAAGCGCTTTTCTTTATTAACGAGTCTTGTAGCTAGACTCAAAGTCACGCTACCCTATGTAAGTGAGCTCGTCATCAAGGACGTCTTTAGGGTTAAGCTTGGATTGAAGTTTCCTATTGGTCCGCTTAGTACGATATATCTTTTCAAACTTCTCTCCATCCGGGTCATACAACGTCATCTTAATATGCCATGACCCATCTCCATCTTTGGGTGGTTTATCCCAATTCCACTTATGATCATCTTCCTCACAAATCCACTTATTCATTCCTAGGTTAATTGGCAAAACTCCTAGGAAATCAATCATCTTTCTAAAAACTAGAGAATCTTCAAATGGATCCAATTCGGTGTCCCTAGCCAAGAGTTGCTCCACCGAATGCGTTCGGTTAACAAAGTCCTCTTCTAGGTAAAATGGGCGTTGGGGTCCTATGAAGTCTCTATCAATCCAAGGTCCATATCTAGATGGTCTCCTATTTGATTCTAGCCAATGTGGTGTTGGTTCCTCACTAGTATCATAGGCATGTTTCTTAACATCATAGACTGACCAAGTATCTCCTTCTCCTACCTCTATCTTGGATTCCTTACAATCAATCATAGCACTAGCGGTCGCCAAAAATCCTCTACCTATCAACAAGGGGCATGTAGGGTCGCTAACCATATCAAGGACGTGGAAATCGGCTAAAATGGTTAGTTTTCCAATGTGCACTAACACGTCCTTAACTACTCCAACCGGGTAAGCAACACTTCCATCCGCTAAGCCTATTATCACCTCGGTTTCTTCAAGTTTTCCAAGTTTTAGAGAGGTGTAGAGAGGTAACGGAAGTAGGTTAAGGCTTGATCCAAGATCGGCTAATGTGTCATAAGCCTCCGAATTACCAATCTTGCAAGGTAGAACGAATAAGCCGGGATCATCTAACTTCTTAGGTAGCTTGTTTTGAACAAAGGCGGTCCCTTTTTCGCCTAACTTGAGCTTCTTCTCATCCAACTCATCAACAACCGGACTTTCAAGGTGGAGCTCCTTGAATTCTTCGTCAAGGTTTTGAGTGGGAGGTGTTTCAACTATGTTGTTGACCAATTTGGATGTCATAACTTCTTGGTCATTTGGAACGACTTGGGTTTGTTTGAAACACGTGCTCATGGAATTGACCGAATAATATTGTGGACAAGAACTAGGGGACGAAACCGATGAAATAGCGTTGACGTTTAGTTTCGGGTTCTTGACCGTGTTGCTAGGGAGTGCTCCCATTTCTCGGTCATTGAGGGCTTTCAACAAGGTGTCAATCTTATCGGTCATCTCGCTTTGTTTTTGTTTGAAATCGTCTTCAAACTTGGCTAAACGAGCTTCTTGAGATGCCATAAATTGAGACATCAATCCTTCAAAGTTATCGGTACTACCATTGCCGGAAGGATTGTTGTTGAAAGTACGGTTCGAGTTGGAACCGCTTGATTGGAAACGATTAGGTGGGTAGGAAGAATTGGTTTGTTGTGTGTTTTGGTTCTGTTTCCACCTAAGGTTCGGGTGATTTTTCCATGAGGGGTTGTATGTATCACCATAAGGGTTTGGCTCGGGTTTAAAAGTGTACCACTTGTCTCCCGCTCCGTCGGTACGCGAGGATGCGTAGTCCACAAAAGCTTGTTCGGGGAGTTCCATGCAATCATGAGTGTCGTGGGGACCACTACATAATTCACATGAAGAAGTGATTTTGTTCACTTGGCTTGAAGGGTTAGGAGCCTCGTAGGATTTCATGAGAAACTTGACTTGGTCTTCAAGTTCTATGATCCTACGGTCGGAAGTGCTTGAATTGTTCGAAGGCAAAGATATTGCCTTGACCGTTTTATTCAAATCACGGGGATCACTCCAACTTTCGTTGTCATAAAGAGCAAGATCCTCTAGGAGAGCCCATGATTGTTCCGCACTTAGATCACGTAGCTTGCCACCGGCCAATTGGTCAATGGTTTGCCTCGTGGAGAGATTGATATGGTCATAGAAGATTTGGACTTGGAGCCAAAGTTCTATGCCATGGTGGGGGACTTTTTGGAGTAAGTCCTTGAATCGAGTCCATGCCTCGTATAGAGTTTCGCCTTGACGTTGTTGGAACATCAAGATATCATTCCTTAGCTTGGTAGTTCTTCCCGGTGGGAAAAACTGAGCAAGGAAACGAGTAGTGAGATCATCCCAAGAGGTAATGGATCCTGCGGGTTGACGTTCTAGCCACTGACTAGCTTGGTCCCGCAAAGAGAATTGGAAGAGACGCAATCGGGTCGTCTCTCGAGTGGCAACATCAAGGTCTATAGAATCAACGATTTTGAGAAAGTCCTTGAGATGTTGATTAGGATCTTCAGAACGAAGTCCATGGAATGCGCATCCGCTTTGCACCAACCGGATGGTGTCGGATCGCAAGGGTGTGATATTGGCTCCTTGAGTGAGCTCAATGGTGTTTTGATAGCCATGGTGGCTAGGACGGGAATACTCTCCTAAAGTACGGGCTCTAGGAGGTGGTGGTAGTTGTTGTGGTGGTGGGTTATTGGGATTAAGGATATTACCATCTTCCATGATGTCGGATGGTAATGGTTACGAACAAAGACACGAAGAAAATAGATAGACTAAAGAAAATCTAGAAACGTAAAATAAAAATCTCACTAGAAAGGAATCTAGTGAGTAGACCTAATAGAAACAAAAATTCAACCTAAACAATAACTATTCCCCGGCAACGGCGCCAAAAACTTGATGCGTGGTTTTGTAACCATACAACAGGTTTTACCTCTCGAGGGATCTCAAGAGGCTTACAACCCCACCAGGCAGTGTACCTGACCGATGTAGTATAGTGTAGTGGTAAGTACGGGGGATTGATCGTTCTCCACAGGGAATAGTGTTCGTTAGGTGTGAAAGACTACTCTAATTAGGTCTAAGGGTTGAGGAAGATTCTTTTTATGTTTTTATAATTTTTTTTATGAAAGCAAGTAAAATCTCGGGTTTGAAAGAGTGGGCGGAATTAGTTGCTAGTCAACTAACCCAAATTTACTACGGATGCAAATAAAATAAAATAACAAAAATGAAAATGTGGTGAGAAACTTATGTGTAGAGAAATGTGTTTACTTAGATTTCCTTACTCCCTAACTATCTTTTACCGGTTAATTAGTGTGTATTAGTCGCGTGGATGACGGGTGTATTCCTTAATACCATTCGTGGGGTGGCGTACGTACTTTCCCAACTCTACAAGCTCCTACTTCACTCCTATGTCGAGCCGGCTAGGAAGCTCCTAACATGGGATCACTAGAATTCGCTTGTGCATTAAATACAACCATAAAAACCTTTAGTACGCATTTGGTTCATGTTTCTTAAGACGTTCAAGCAAGTTACCGAATAGGAAGTTAGCCAGTTTTCTTAAGCCTAACATAGATAAACAATCATCCAATACAACTAATAACACACTAATAACCAATAATCAATAGCTAGGTTTCATTAGATCTAAGCAAACACAAGATAAATCTAGCCTAACATGTTAATCAAAAGACAAGAATAAGATAAAATCAAACAACACATAGACATATTGAATGATTAATTGATAACTTATCTTCAATGTAACATGGAAGATCTCAAGGCAAAAAGCCTTGAAAAAGAAGCTAAAATCGTCTTAGGGTTTTCTCCCAAAATTCCACACACTAAGTTCTCCCTAATGACAAAAAATTGCAAAACTATATATAGATTTTTGGATCTGACGGCGTCACGTTATGGAGTGTGACGCCGTCACCTCGCCGCTTTTAGGGTTCCCGGATGACCTTCTTGACGCCGTCCCTCTTTAGCTCTTCAAAAATCCATTCTGGCTTATCAAGGCTTGACGCCGTCGAACCTTGAACGTGACGCCGTCCCTCTTTGATTTAAGCCGTGACGCCCTTGATCAAGTTAAAGCGTGACGCCGTCAGAATTCACATGCTATTTTCACTGGCTTATCATGAGTAAATTTCACGTCCACCTTTTCTTGCCAAGGCGTGACGCCGTCCAGAGTAAAATGTGACGCCGTCAAAGGTAACTTTCAGCACAATTTTGAGACTTTGCCGTTTTCTTCACTTTTATGCTCCAAAAACGTCCAAAATGCCTCCTTTTCCAGATTTCTTCTCAAAAGTACCTAAAATGACAAAAGGAACGATTTAGGGCAATATTTGATCAAATAAATACGATTTAAGGCTTAAATGACCCCTTAAAAGCGGTACACTTTTCGCTTCATCAAACTTCCACTCAATATTCAAGGGATCGTAACTTCGTTTGATCCACTCACACTGGATGTAACAATCCCAATGTATCGTAATCCAGTGGATCAAGTTGTGCGAGCTTGGTCTGCTCAAGGACCCAACAATAGCAAAACAGAAGGCAAGAGAATGCCAGAGCCTATGATGTCGTTGCCTCAACTGAAAGAAGAGGTTATGTCAAACATAAACCATTATGTCATTGATGCAAGTTGCATCTGATTGGGAACTATAGCAACCCGTAAAATTTCATAAGGCAAAAATGACTATTTTACCCTTGGACTTTTCAAAGTTGACTTTGACTTTGTTTTACTTGACTATTTGACTTTTACCGTAACGTAAAAGCAAATACTGTAACCGGTAATTTTCCAAGTTAAATAATTCACTCTTCTTTGAATTATTACTCTCTGAATGTTTTCGTTCACCTCTGTCTATTTAAAGAGAAGATATCTCAAAAAACGTGAAAATCGCACACAACGCGTACCGGCACAATAATTAGGTGCAGAAGTTGCTAGAAGGTAGGCCATATGACCAAAGATTATAAGGGTAAGAATCCCGTTAATGGTGGTAATGCTCAACCAGTGGTAACTTACCTTGGATGTGAGGATATTTCAAGAGGCACTGTTCCCAGAACATGGGCCAACAGGTAAGAGGAGCTCGTGGGAGAGCTTATAGGTAGGTGTCCACACACTTAAGTAAAGTAGGCATCTCACGCACCCATGTAAGCAGGTAGAATACGTACTCAGTCTGTGAGTTCGAGATTGAACCAAATCAAGAGTGTAACAAGTCTGTTAACTCAATAAATAGCTCATGATTGTAAAGATTTGTAATGACAAAAGTGATAACTTAAGAATGAACTCAGGTAGTTCAAATGAGATCTTAAGATTTTTGCTGAGTGGTAGAATACTGGTGATTCTCAAGTTCGAGTTCATACTCATGTTATATCGGATACAAATAAGCCCACTTATTTATAATTCATTATTTACATAGAGAGGTGTCCCAAACAATGTAAATAAGGAAATAAAAACTTATGGTTCGGCGATTCTCAATTTCTTTATTTAAATAAAAAGGCGTTCCAATCCATTTAAATAAGGATATTCCAAATCATCCTACTTAAGAATTCCCAACACAACACTCATACTTAACTGATGAGTTATAAAGCGGTGTATTATGAGATGTCGTAAGTGTTCCGAGAGTATGGAATGAACGTTCACACTCATCATCGAAGACGAGGAGTAAAATAATCAGAGAAAGTCGACATAGTGTTCAAAAGAGTTGGTGAGTTCAGTGTTATGAAATATTTTTCTCACAATGTTTGAGAAATACTAGAGAGACCATTGTGTAACTCACAATGTCGAAAAAAAAATAAGACTAACGTGTATCTCTCAATGTCTGAGAAATAGATAAAACTATTGTGTGTCTCTCAATGTCTGAGATATATAAATAAACTTGTTGTGTATCTCATGATGTCTGAGATATATGAATAAGCAAGTTGTGTACCTCACAATGTCTGGGATATATGAGTAATCAAGTTGTGTCTCTCACAATGTCTGAGATATATGAGTAATCAAGTTGTGTATCTCACAATGTCTAGGATATATGAGTAATCAAGTTGTGTATCTCACAATGTCTGAGATATATGAGTAATCAAGTTGTGTATCTCACAATGTCTGAGATATATGAGCAATCAAGCTGTGTATCTCACAATGTCTGAGATATATGAGTAATCAAGTTGTGTATCTCACAATGTCTGAGATATAAGAATGGTAATTATATCAATTACAATGTCTCGAGTAATTTCGTAGATCATAAGAAAATATGTATGATCGGGGAAATCTGGTTGTGCCGTAATGCCTTGGAATAGGCATACGCAGTCATATTTAGTCAATCGTTCATATAAACAGTTTGTATATAAATAATACAATATTGTGTTAAGTTGTAAGCATGGCACACGGAATGTTGAAGATGATAATGAGTAACACGAGTCTTAATGTAAAGAGTAGTTATAGTCTAGGTTTAAATGCAACCTTGTTCTATATAACTGTAGCTCTGATACCAATATGTAATACCCCAAAAATATCGCAGCGGAAGATAGTGTCACTGGGGTATTACTTCATAGTTCACAGCACAAATAACAGAAAATGACTCTAAATGAGACGTTTTGAAATAAATTATCATTCGATTAAAATATCAGAGTTTACAAAGAGGTCCCACAAGTTTACAATATGTACAACATAAAAGTTGTAAAGTTTTTCGAATGATTGTTGAATCTAACACACCTGCTAGATCTTTGAGCCTTAGTGGATCAGTAGGATGCCTATGTAATCACAAGCACACTACAAGAGAATCTCTGAGTACGAACTAGAAAAGAAAAGAACTAAGACTATGATCCTCTATGGATCGTATAATGAACTAAAAGATATTTTTATAGAAGATTGTTAAGTTGTAAAGATATGTTAAACTCATAGACGGGATGTTTCTGTTATACTGATAAGAAACCCTAACCCTAACCCGTCATACAAGAAAACGTGTGAAGAGATAAACATGATCTCTTCTAAAAATAAATCTAACAAACATTCTAAACATACGGGATAACAACTAACAAAACCCTCAGCAACAACTACTATCAGCAGAAACAAGATAGAACTATCAGCAGCAATGAGCTTCAGCAGGAACCACAGCTATCGGCAGGAACCAGCTTTACACTATCGGCAGCAACAAGAAATATCTTATTTCCGAAATTCCTAACAATCCTCCCCTAATCTTGAGGTTGACTAGGTTAACCTACAAGATTCCCTAAGTGTTCTCGGAAAGTACTTTGAAGTCCATAGAGAGAGGATTGAAACCAGCAGCAGCATCAGTAAGTAACCAGCAGTAACACTTGAAACTTCCAGTAGCAACTTCGATAGTTCAGCAGCAATAGGAAATTATCTTCAAAAGAATATTTAAGCTGGTCACCATGTCATTCACTTGAGGTTGACTGCTACTAAGACAATATGTACATCAAATCACTTTAAGTTTCATACTATTCTCATCACATCCAGGTGTGTAAACTCCTGTGAGAGGTGAATCATTGAAAATTAATGAATTTGATGTCTCTTTACCAATAGGCATCACTACTGGAGTAGCCAATGTTTAGGTGTGTAAGACCATGGTACATTGATAACCATCTGATTTTAAGTAAACTAGCAACTGTAAACGGATTTTTTTTTGTCTTTACCTGTAGCCGTTTGCTCAGGACTAGCCAATTCTTGGTTTCAACTGAACCTTGGTGAATTGAATACCAAATATGGATGCCAATTGTCTTTACCACAAACCATACTTTTGTGGACTAGCCAATTCTTAGGATCCCATAAAGGGTTACATCCATGGTGAATTGAGAACCATTTCAACTCTCAGGAATGAACCATGGGTGAGTTGAAGTACCCTATAGCTTTGAGCAAGCTATTACAGCTATCAACGGATTTGATTATCACACCAGAGCCGTACCCTCATGGTGAGTCAACTCTTTCTTGTCTGTGAGACATGGTGAGTTGAATACCATTTGTTGTGTAGGTGTAAACACCAACACTGTACCTGCAAGGTGTTGCTCAAAACCAACTTATTAGCACACAAAATATACAAGATTTTTTTTTTATTATTTTTTTTTTTTGAACTAAAAGAAACAAGAAACAAACCAAAAGAAAAAGAAAGAAAATAAGAAAAGAGAAAGAAGAAAGATATACAACAAATGCTTTAGTCAACAGGTCAGCCACATTCTCATCAGAGTCTATCTTAAGCACCTGAATGAGATGCTTCTCATAAGCATCCCTTATGAAATGATGCCTAATCTCTATGTGCTTTGTTCTTTGATGAAACACTGGATTTTTAACAATACAGATGGTACTTTGGTTGTCAATGAAAATTTTAGTGTTCATGAAGTTGAACCCATAGTCTAACAATTGATTTTGCAACCAAAGGACCTGTCCACAGCAACTAGCAGCAGCAACATACTCTGCCTCAGTAGAAGATGTAGCCACAATAGTCTGCTTCTTGCATTGCCAAGAAACCAACCTTCTTCCCAAATACTGGCAACCCCCAGTAGTAGATTTTCTATCAAAGTTAGCTCCAGCATAGTCACTGTCACTATAAGCTTCCAGCACAAAAGAAGAATCCTTTGGGTACCAAAGTCCCAGCTTAGGCTGTCCTTTTAAATACTTGAAGATTTTCTTGACAGCATTTAAATGGGAAGTCAAAGGTGTAACCTGATGTCTAGCACAAGCACAGACTGCAAACATGATATCAGGCCTTGAAGCTGTCAAATACATCAAAGAACCTATCATAGACCTGTATAAGTGAACATTTACAGCATCATCAGGTTCAGTATTGGATTTAGGCTTTGGAGCTTCAAAAGGTGTTGTTGCAGTCCTCACACTTTCCAAGTCAAACTTCTTAAGTATGTCATGAACATACTTTTCTTGGTTTATGAAGATACCATCTGGTCTCTGTTGAACCTGTAAGCCCAAGAAGAATGTCATCTGCCCCATAGCACTCATTTCAAATTCAAGCTTCATTAATGGAACCAAGCTTCATTAGTGGAACCAAAAATAATATCATCTACATACACTTGTACCAAGATGATATCTTTAAAATTCTTCCTTATGAAGAGTGTTTTATCTATTGTTCCTCTTCTGTAACCATGTTTAAGTAGAAAGGCAGACAACCTGGCATACCATGCTCTTGGTGCTTGATGAAGTCCATAGAGTGCTTTCACCACTTTATAAACCAAATCAGGATGTTGTGGATCCACAAATCCCTGTGGTTGAGTAACATACACTTCCTCTTCAATACTTCCATACAGAAATGCACTCTTCACATCCATCTGATAAACCACAAACCCCATAAATGAAGCAAAAGCCAAAAACAATCGAATAGCTTCAACTCTTGCTACTGGTGCAAACACCTCATCATAGTCGATACCCTCCTCTTGTCTATGTCCTTGAGCTACCAATCTAGCTTTATTTCGAACCACAATACCCCTAGCATCCCGTTTATTCTTGAGAATCCATTTAGTTCCAATTGCATGTTTTCCTTCAGGCAATGGTACTAATACCCATACTTTTTGATTCTTGAACTGCTGCATTTCCTCTTGCATAGCCTCAACCCAATCAGAATTATCAAGGGCTTGAGCTACACTACTTGGTTCAATTTGAGATAGAAAGCAAGCATAGAGGCAATGAAGATAGTCAGTTTGATTGCTCCTTAACTGTTCCTGAATATAACTGAGAAAAGCAGATTCTCCAAATTTGGATTGACTTAACCTGCTTCTTGTTTGAACAGGGGAATGAAGATCACCAAGAATCAAAGATTGAGGATGTACAGTGTTAATCCTCTTGGTAACAATAGGATCTACTTCATAGGTTGTGGCTTGATTAGTAATAGAGGGATTTGCTTCACCATCATAAGAAGAGTGAGTGAAAATTCCAGATCTTGATTGATGATGAGGATCATTCAGCTTAGCTGCTGAAGAGAGTGAATTTCCAAGATCAGATGGACTTGGGAATCTAGTTGGAGGCTCACTGAATCCCAATAAATCAGCAGATGGAGTAGACAAAGAAGCAGCAGGAGTGGTGACATCGGCAGGAACAGCAGATGTATCAGCAGTAACAGGTGTACTACCAGCAGAATTGACATCAGCAGGAACAAAAATACCACCAGCAGAAGCCATTTGACTTCTGACTTCAGCTTCATCATTTCTCAATAGCTCTACTGTTTCTTGTGAAAACCCAGAACCAAACTTTTCAGCAACTCTCTTGGCTTGATGTTCTTGTCTTTGAAGCCTAGCAAGGTCTTCTGCAAAACTTGAATTATCTTCAGCCTTATCAGAAGTATCTTTGAGTTCTGTACCTGAAAAGTGGTTAGAGGGAAAAGAAGGAACAACTATGGGTTGTTCATCACACTCTGAATCAGACTCATCATCTGAGGTACCTGCATTGTTAGATGGATAAACATGTGTACCTACAGATTGATTAGATTTATATCTAGAATAACCTATTGAATCAGTCAGATAATCCAGGTCAAAATACCAGTCATGACCTGCACCCTGTAAATTAGGTTTGACCTCTAGAAATCTTAAATTGAGTGTTTCTTCTACCCTCTTAGCAGATAAGTTATAAACTCTATAGGCCTTACTATGAGCAGAATATCCTACAATGAACCCCTCATCTGCCTTCTCTTCAAATTTACCTAGGTGATCACTAGTATTCAAGATAGTTACATGACATCCAAAAGGCTTAAGGTAACTAATGTTGGGAACCTTTCCAGACAAGAGCTCATAAGGAGTTTTGTTCTGGGGATTAGTAATAGATACCCTATTCAGTACATAGCAAGCAGTGCTTACTTCTTCAGTCCAAAACATGGTAGGCAATTTAGAGTCAGCTAACATAGATCTAGCTGCTTCTATAAGGGTCCTATTTTTCCTTTCTGCAACCCCATTTTGTTGTGGGGTTCTAGCATTACTATAATCTCTTTTAATCTCCTTATTCCCACAAAATTCAATTAGATTAGAATTTTTAAACTCAGTTCCATTATCACACCTTATAGCCTTAAACTTTCTATTTAGCTGGTTTTCAATTAAGGTAATAAAATCCCTAATCACAGAATAGGTTTCATTTTTAGTACCTAAAAAGAAAGTCCAAGAAAACCTGCTAAAATCATCAGTAATCACCAGACAAAAGTACTTATGCTCTCTACTTCTAATAGAAGTTGGACCAAAAAGATCCATATGAAGCAGCTGCAGAGGCTCAGAGATGGTGCTCACAGCAATAATGGCCTTGTATGAAGCCTTGTGTTGCTTTCCTTTATTGCAGGCAACACAATTATGTTCATTTGTGAAGGTCTTGAAAGGGAGCCCTTGCACTAAGCCATTCTTTGCCAGCTTGTTGATGGTCTTAAAGTTCACATGAGCCATTCTTCTGTGCCATTTGTTTGCTTCATCCACAGAAGCTTTTGCCACCATACAAGCAAGTTTACCCTCAGGCTTAACATCATTCAGATTGAAACAATAAAAGTTATGAGTCCTTGGAACTTTGAGTACTATCTCACTTTCATCAGGCATCTTGAAGTCCTTGGAAAGCACAAGACAGTCAGTCTCAGTGAATAGAACCCCATTCTTCTTATCACATATTTGTGAGACAGAGAACAAATTGAAGTTCTTTAGTTCCTTCACATAGAGAACATTCTCAAAGTCCAGTTTAGGAGTCTTAATGGTTCCTTTCCCTGTAATCTTTCCATCACCTCCTCCAAATGTCACAGTTCCTCCATAAAAGGGTACAAAGTCATGCAACCTTTCCAAATTTCCTGTCATACTCCTTGAACAACCACTGTCAACAATACCTACATCTTTACTCTTAAAAGGAATGTCCTACAGAACAAAAATACATACAACAATGTTAGATACATGGGAGGCCCAAGTCATTACTGAATTGGGTCTGCCTTGTGGATCAATAAAAATTAAACCATGGAGATTGATGAGATCCACCATTGTTCTTGGACCCCATTCTCATATATTGGTTATTGTTTCTCCAAGAACAACCTGCTGAGGACTTAACAGCAGTTTCCCATCTTGCCCCTCCCATGTGTAAGGTGTCAAAATAAACAGGCCACATATCATTTTGAAAGTAAGTGCTAGTAGGTCTGTAGTAAGGTCTAGCAACATTGCTTCTCCAACCAGCAGGAATGGACATGCCAGCAGCAACCGGCTTACCAGCAGGAACTAGCTTGCCAGCAGCAATAGGCTTACCAGCTGGAATTGACTTGCCAGCAGCAACAGAAGCTCTACTAGAGTTTATTCTTGATGCTTGTGGAATATATGAGGGAATTTCATTGACATTGTTCCACACAGACCTATTTTGACAAGCATATGTACCCATCTGTTTTTCATAATAGTCACAATCTTTAATAAGATGATCATAACTACGACACACAAAGCATGATTTCTTTCTAGAGGACTTTTTCTTAACATTATATTTCTCATTGCAATCAGAAGAATTCAAACCAACACATGAATCAAAATTATCCTTAACAAAATTAAAATCACAACCATAACTGTTTGAAACAAAACCAAAACTAGGAACATTATTGTTTTTAACATTATCAAAAGAAACATCTTCAGCTCTTTAGGATTCATCAGTAGCCACTTTTGAAGACAGATCTTCTGATTTTATTGATGCCGACTTCTCACTTGATCCACATGTGGCATAGTCATCAGTCTTGATTTCTTCAGATTTGTCACTGTAAGAACAAGAGACAAATTCATTAGAGTCACAATGAAGATCAGACAAGTTCTTTGCCTTTTTGCCATAAGTCACTTGTGAATCATCAAAGTCAAGGTCAAGGGCTGAGTGGATAGGGACAGGCTTGAAAACACCTCTTATAGTTGGAGGAATTGCATTCATCCCTCCTTCCTTAACAAACTTAACAGGAATTTGATAATCAACTTCCTTAGGGGTAGGGTCAAATATTCTAGGGTTATATTCCCCAACATCATATCCCAACCCTTTCTTACGCCAACCAGACTGATTACCATAGTTAACAAGATATTTTTCTGATTGTTGCCATGAATTTATCCTAGCCATTTCACTATCCAGTTTAGCCTTTAAATCCTTATTTTCTAATTTGATCTTAGCAACTTGAGATTCAGAATATTTAAGTTCATTTGTGGTGTTTTCTAAATCTCTCTATAAAACCCTTATTTTCTCTTCATAAGCAAGCTGATTTGCTTCATGCCACGCCTTTTGTTTTTCCACTGTTTTAAGAGCCTTTTTATAAGCTTGAATTTCAACAAATAGTTTATTATATTCAGGCTCAATCTCATCAAACTCCCTTTTTAACTCAGTGTATTTAATTTCACTATCCTTTTGCAATTTAGTATATTTAATTTCACAATCAAAAGGACACTTAAGTACCTGAGATGGATGGCCCATCATTCCAAATTCTCCAGCCACATGTGTCTCAGCTCCATATCCAGCAATCATCCCATAAATCCGTGAAGCTCCAGTCTCCTCATGTTGTTCCCAATCCAGCATTGAATCCACAGACACTAGGGCTTTGGCTTCCTCTGGCTCCAATTCTTTCAGTCTGAATGCCGAATACCTTGTTCTATCATCAACTTTCTTGTCTTGGCATTCTCTGGAAAAGTGACCTATCTGACCACATTTGAAGCACTTCACCTTCCTTCTGTCAAACCTTGCACCTTCCCTTCCATTGAGATTGAGCTTCCTCCCTGACTGCTGCTCAAACCTGTTAACCTTTAATGACAGCATAGCCAGCTGCCACTTGATGTCCATCTCCTCCAAATCAAATTGATCAATTTGATCAAAGTCATCATACATAAATTGCTGTTGTGTAGTGCTTTCAGCAACAAATGAATGAAGAATTTCCTCAACGACATTGTCAGTCCTTGATTGGGATCTTGGTGTTGCAGGAGAATAGGAAACAGATGAAGATGAGGGGTTTGGGCTATCACCATAAGAGACCTTGTTAGTGCTGGTAGCACTAACAAATGCAGTATGAGTAGGTGTATGAGATGAATAAGTAGAAACCCCTTTGATATCAATCTCTAGGGTCTTGAGCTTGTTGTACAGATCATCAAAACTTAGGTAATCCAATCCACCCTTGGCTTTCATGGTTTTGGAAACTTGAGACCAGGATGGAGGTAAAGCCCTCAGAAACTTTGTGTTGCAGTCTTCATTGTCTGGTCGAGCCTGCAACTGATTAAGTTGGCTGAGGATCTTGTGAAATCGATCATACCCTTTGTGAATTCCTTCATACTCAGAGATCTTAAACTCCTGGAATTCCTGCTTAAGCATAGATTTCCTCATCTTTTTGGACTCCTCATTCCCACCAAATCTAGCTTTTACAGCAAGCCAGATTTCTCTAGCATCATCCAGGTGATGAAAATCACTCATGTGATCCTCTGGGAGAGCCTGAAGCAAGAGAGTTCTTGCTTTAGTTTCCCTTTGCATAGCCAGCTGCTCCTCAGCTGATGCAGGAGGGAGAATCATGATGCCCCCATTCCGATCTCTTCCAATTCTCTTCTTGGTATTCCCAGTGAGGATAACATTCCAAAGATGGTGATCACTGTTGGAGATCCAGTACTCCATCTTCATAGCCCAGACTTCATACTCTTCCTTCTTGAGATATGGGAACTTAGCATTACTGTTGGACACAGTGGTTGTAACAATTTGTTGTTGAACTTTTGTGGGTTCAGGTTCTTCATTGTTAATGGTAGCAAATTCAGGGTTTTCGTCGCCCATTGTGAAAGGGTTTAGAGAGATTGTTTTGAGAACTTTTGCTTCTTAATCAGAGATCCTCACGAGGCTCTGATACCACTTGTTGAATCTAACACACCTGCTAGATCTTTGAGCCTTAGTGGATCGGTAGGATGCCTATGTAATCACAAGCACACTACAAGAGAATCTCTGAGTACGAACTAGAAAAGAAAAGAACTAAGACTATGATCCTCTATGGATCGTATAATGAACTAAAAGATATTATTATTGAAGATTGTTAAGTCGTAAAGATATGTTAAACTCATAGACGGGATGTTTCTTTTATACTGATAAGAAACCCTAACCCTAACCCGTCATACAAGAAAACGTGTGAAGAGATAAACATGATCTCTTCTAAAAATAAATCTAACAAACATTCTAAACATACGGGATAACAACAAAAAAAACCCGCAGCAACAACTACTATCAGCAGAAACAAGATAGAACTATCAGCAGCAATGAGCTTCAGCAGGAACCACAACTATCGGCAGGAACCAGCTTTACACTATCGGCAGCAACAAGAAATATCTTATTTCCGAAATTCCTAACAATGATAATATACGCATCGTCTTCAAAATGTTTTTCCGTGTGCCTTCACATGCCAGCTAATTCCTTTCGAACCTGAGATAAAAATGCTGAAAAGTCAACACAAAGGTTGAGTGAATTCATAGGTTTGTAAATAGTAGTGGACAATAAAGTTCATAGTATAATTGCAATGTGCGCAATCATCATCCTGATAGTTATTATTTCTCTAAGCTCATGGCACGCACGACTGACTGTATATATATATCACCATACGATATATACATTAAACAATTTTCCCCGTGTAGGTACTATGCCATATACCTAGAAATTCAAATATAAGTGTGTTTGTGATATCCGCTGTATGATTAACACAAACGGGATTCGCCAATCCCGATAGGCCTATCCACAATATTTGCGCTCACTCGCAACAACAAGTGATTAGTGGTCCATGATAAGGGGACTTTTGGCATAAACAACTTAGGCATGCAATAATACATTCAGGGCTAGCATTCAGTTTACAAGTAATTGTCCATAATAAAAACAGTAGCATGTATCTCCCCCAAAGAGTATATAAAACAGTTAAACAAAAGTTGGGGCTATGAACTCACCGAAATGATAAGTGATGGATTACGAAGATATAAAGTATATCGAAAAGTCGCGAGCTTAAACGACGACCTAAAAATATAATAAGTGCGACTTAGATATTTATATGTAACGAGATCGTACAAAATTACTTTTATAAAAGTATTTATATACTTTTGACATTGTACACATTTTTGTAAGTTTACAAAAATGTAAAAGTTTAGTTTTTATCAAAAATAGTAACAAGCCCTATAGATAAGTCATCCTAGGATCGGGTTTATGTCACTTTTAATATTTCACCTATTCCGTAAATTATTACGTTTAAGTCATGTTTAAACTTATGGACAGGTAAATGAGTTGTTTTTCCGATAGTGAGTCATACCACTTTGGTTTTTATATAAACTTGGTCAATAGTCTTAATTTTATCATAACACAAGTCAAATTACAATTTCAATTTCCTAGTTCAATGCAGAAGTTTGGCAGCACACTGCAGTCCCACGGAAATGACCATAAGTAGAGTTCTACAACCCCGATTGAGGTGAGGTTTTCGTCTACGTTTAAGTCTAGATGTTACCTACATTTCATAAAACTGGGCCGACTACCAGAAATGAACACAACAGTACTCTTTTTCCAAAAGAGATATGGTGTGCAAATTTTGTAACCTTTTACCATCCCGGCTCTCATTTACTCATCGGGATGATTATGATTAAAACTTTATGTACAATGCCAAATACTTACTAAATCACTATTAAATCATAAAAATACATAGAAGTCCAGTAGTCTATTACAACCAAATTGAATGAAAATAAAGAAAATGAATATAATTCTTACAAGGTGATGCTGAAAACAACAATTACAAGAACAACTAAAAATCAACTCTTAATCCTTCTAGTCTTTAATCCTTGTCTTCAAGACTTCAACCCAAGTTTGTACACCCTTTTTTATCCTTGTAGTAACCTTTTTACTCAGCCCTAAATACCTTGATCAAGCCCTTGAGATGGAAGAGATTATGTTCCAAATGAACCAAGTACTACTAAACTATTAAAATCCTTCAACTTAATAACATTATACTTGATAAACTTTTGGTGAATATGGTGACATGGTGATTATGGTGTACGGTGAAGAGGAAAACCAAGAGAGGAAGTAAAGTTTGATCTATCTTGATGACATGTAAAAAAAGGATAAGGTGATGACTAACTGATAATTAAGTATATGTGTAAGATACTAAATTCCCAACTATGTAACATGTGTATATGTTGAAAAGTAGGCATGGCACAAGTAGAAAAAAAGTGGAAGATTGTGTTTATCTATTGTAATATTAATAGTATTAGTGATTAGCGAGTAGAGTTTGATCCCGGTATTTACTAATGTTAAGCCGTTAAGTCTCAAAACTTAAAACTGGGTAACATAAAAATAAAAATGTAATACTTATAAAAATGTTAGAACTTATCAATATACCCCAACTAAGTATATTAAAAGTGTGATAAGTCTATTGGAGTGCGTTTATGTTGTTAAAATATAATAACTTAGGTTTGGGCACGCGTATTACGTAAGAAGTATAATGCTCACGTAAAAATGACAAAATGACAATAGTTCATATTAGATATGACTATTGGTGAGATTTGATTATTTTGAAGATATTGACTCATCCTAGTCGTGTGTTGGTTGCGGGAAAAGTTTACACGATTAAACTTTCATGATTACTTATAAAAGTAATTTAAATATTAAAAGTAATATTATATGACACACAAAAATAATAATAATCAAATCAATTTGTTTGTTGAGTTTATTATTGTGCCGGTACGCGTTGTGTGCGATTTTCATGTTTTGCGAGATATCTTCTCGTTAAATAGACAGTGGTGAACGAAAACGTTCAGAGAGTAATAATTTAAAGAAGAGTGAATTATTTAACTTAAAAAATTACCGGTTACAGTATTTGCTTTTACGTTACGGTAAAAGTCAAATAGTCAAGTAAAAAAAGTCAAAGTCAACTTTGAAAAGTCAAAGGGTAAAAGAGTCATTTTTTCCTTATGAAATTTTACGGGTTGCTACATCTCCTATTGGATATCTCTAAGATCACTCAAATATTCATTGGAACAACAAGAAACAAGTCTATGAGCGAAAAATAATTGTTCCTCTATTCCTAATGATCTAAAAAGAATTTCATCCGCCATGGTGATGAATGAAAATAGTTTTACAAACAAAGGGCACAAAGAAAAAGATAGACTAAAAGAGAGCTAATAAAAAGAAAACAAAAATCTCATTTGATAGGAATCTAGTGAGTAGACCTAAACGATATAGAAATCGAACCTAAACTATTACCTATTCCCTGGCAGCGGCGCCAAAAACTTGATGCGAGATTTGTAAACCTTGCAAGGAAGTTTTACAATCCTCTAGGCAGTGTACCTAACCGTTGTAGTGTAGTATAGCTGTATAGGTAAGTCCGGGGGATTGATCACTCTCTAGGGGAATAGTGTCATTAGGTCAAGGTGTATGACGAGATAGGTCTAGAGGTGAGGGATGATTCTTTTTGTGTTTTTATATTTTTAAGAAAGCAGTTAAAAATCTCAGGTCTTGAAAGAGTGGGCGAAATTAGTTACTAGTTAACTAACCCAAAACTATAATTAAACTAATTTAAACTAATAACAAGAAAAAGTAAATTCGTGACTTCTTATGATATGGAAAAGCGTGTTCACTTAGATTTAATTACTCCCTAGTTATCTCCCGCTAATTTATTGAATTGTCACGTCCTTGTTTTAATCGAAGTGATGTATTCCTTAATATTGGTTGTAGGGAGGTGCCAAAGTCCCCAACTCTCTGAATATTAGTCTCCCCTAAAACCCTTAGAGTCTATTAAATTATCTCGGATGTACAATCCACAATTCACGCAATAAATACAACGAGAAAAACCAATAATGCACTCTACGATTGCGTTTTCTGAGAGAGAGGGAATAAGAGATAAGGTTAAGATAAGTTGGATTGGATGTAAAGGTGATGTGATGGGGAGCCTAAGAGGAGAATTCAAATTTGAAATGTGATGAGAGGGAGAGAGGTGAGGGAGGTGATGGGGAGCCTTTGGCTTAGGATTCAAAATTTGAATTCTGAATGTTGGAGGGTGAGAAGTGAGGTGGTTTGTGAGGAAGGTTTATTTGTATTTGAAATGAATGGTAGGATGAAGAAGATGATGAGGTGGTGAAATCCTAGTGGTTGATTTGGAATGTAGAGAAGGGAATGTTTGGAATATTTAGTGTGGGAATGTAAGGGGACAAGAAGTACATGAAAGTATAAGGAATATTAAGAAATGTTGGGGACAAGATTTGGGAGGAATTTGAAATGGTTGGAGGATTAGTTTGGTGTAGAGATTAATCAAAGGATTGATTAAGACTTAATCATTTGGTCATTAAGAAAGAAAAGAGTTGACAAATATGATTATGGGTTGTGTGTTGGATGAGAAAATCAAAGGTTACTGATGAGGAATTATTTGGTACCTTTTTAAGGGATCATTTAAGGCCAAAATCGTATTTATATGATCAAATATTGCCCTAAATTGTTTCTTTTTGCATTTTAGGTATTTGGGATGAAAAATCTGGAGTTCGGCACATTTATGGCTTATTTGGAGAAAAAAGTAAAGAAAACGGTGAAGTCCCAAATTCTGTAAGATAAGGGAGTCTGACGGCGTCACACATTACAATGTGACGCTGTCACTTGCAATTGAAGATGGATTCTTGGCTCAAAATTAACAAGTGACGCCTCAGATGAATCTGAAGACATTATAACTTAATGGCGTCAGGTGTATTTGAAGACCAAGATTTTGTACAAAGTTAACAAGAGACGGCCCAGAGAATTTACAAAGGGACGACGTCAGACATCATATGACGGCGTCAGAGTTCCTAAGCGACGCCATCACAACGGCGACTTGGAGAAGACGAAACCCTAATTGGAGGCGAGCAGATGGCGTCACACTTGCAAGTGACGCCGTCACAATTGTTAATCTATATATACTTTCGCATGTTTTTCATAATTCATGCAACACTTTGGAGAGGCAAACCTAGACGAATTTTACAGCTGTTGTATAGCTTTCACAACCTTTGAACTTCATGTATCAATAGAGATAAGTTATTCCTTTGATCATTCGATATGTCTATGTATTGTTTGATTAATTGTTTATCTTTTCTTTGCTTTAGCATGCTAGCTTAAGTTAATTAGTGTTTGCTTATTTCTAATGAAACCTAGTTATTGATCATTAATTTATCGTCTCTTGTTTAATTGATTGCCTTGCGTTAGGATAAGAAAACTGGCTAAGTTCTTATATGTATTAGCTTGAATGTCTTATAAAACGCAACCATAGAGTGCACTATTGGTTTTCCTCGTTGTATTTATTGCATGAATTACGGCTTGTAGATCCTAGAAAACTTAATAGACTTTAAGGGTTTTAGGGGAGACTAATGTTCATAGAGTTGGGGACTTCGGCACCTCCCCACGACCAATATTAAGGAATATAACACTTCAATTAAAACAAGGACGTGACAATTCGACAAATCAGTAGGAGATAACTAAGGAGTAAAGATGTCTAAGTAAACACTGCTTTTCCTATCATAAGAGTTACCACCAATTTATTTTTCTGGTCATTTAATTTATTTTAGTTTAATTGTAGTTTTGGGTTAGTTGACTAGCAACTAATTTCGCCCACTCTTTCAAAACCCGAGATTTTTACCTGCTTTCATAAAATATAAAATAAAAAAAGAATCGTCCCTCACCTCTAGACCTATCTGGACATACACTTCGACCTTTTCACCAGTATTGCGAGACTATTCCTCTACAGAACGATCAATCCCCTGGACTTACCTATACTACACTCCAACGGTTAGGTACACTGCCAAGAACAACCACATCAAGACCCACCTCGAGCCCGTACTCTAGGTGAGTACTCCAAACCAAGCCACCAAGGCTATCGAAACACCATTGAGCTCCCCCAAAGAGCCAATGTGTCTCCCTTGCGATCTGACACCACCCAGTTGGTGCAAAGCGGATGTGCATTCAATGGACTTCGTTCAGAAGATTCAAATCAACATGTCAAGGATTTCCTAAAAATTGTAGATTCCATAGACCTTGATGTTGCAACTCAAGAGACAACGCATTTGCGTCTTTTCGAATTCTCTCTATGTGACCAAGCTAGTCATTGGCTTGAGTGTTTACCTGCGGGATCTATCTCATCTTGGGATGATCTTACTTCTCGTTTCCTCGCTCAATTTTTCCCACTGGGGAGAACTACCAAGCTAAGGAATGACACGTTAATGTTCCAACCACGTCAAGGTGAAGCTCTTTACGAACCATGGACTCATTTCAAGGACTTACTCTAAACAGTCTCTCATCATGGCATTGATCTTTGGCTTCAAATCCAAATTTTCTATGATCATGTCAATCAATCCACAAGGCAAACCATTGACCAAGCGGCCAGTGGCAAGCTATGTGACAAGAATGCGAAAGAATCATGGGGAGTCATAGAAGATCTTGCTCTCTATGACAACGAATGTTGCAATGACCCCCGCGAGTTGAGCAAAACGGTCAAGGCAATATCCTTACCTTCGAATAACTCAAGCATTCCCGACCGTAGGATCATGGAACTTGAAGACCAAGTCAAGTTTCTCCTGAATCCTACGAAGCTCCTAAACCATCAAGTCAAGTGAAAAAAAAATCACTTATTCATGTGAATTATGTAGTGGTCCCCATGACACTCGTGATTGCATGAAACTCCTCGAACCGACGGACCGGGAGATAAGTGGTTCACTTTCAAACCCGAGCAAAATACCTTTGGCGATTCATACAATCCATCTTGGAAAAATCACCCAAACTTTAGGTGGAAACAAAACCAAAATTCTTCTCAAAACAATTTTTTCAAATCCACCTAATCGTTTTCAACCAAACGGTTCGTCCTCGAACCGTACTTTTAACAATAATCCTTCCAACAATTCCAATAATATTGAAGGATTAGTGTCTAATTTTATGTCATCTCAAGAAGCTCGTTTGTCCAAGTTTGAAGCGGATTTCAAACAACAACAAAGCAAGATGAAAAATAAAATTGACAACATGTTAAAGGTTCTCAATGATCGAGTATTGGGAGCACTACCAAGTGAAACCGTCAAGAACCCAAAACTAAACGTTAACTCCATATCATCGGTTTCGTCTCCTAGTTCTTGTCCTCAATTTTACTCGGTCAATGCAATAAACACGTGTTTCAAACAAACTCAAATCTTTCAAAAAGACCAAGAAGATAATACACCAACTAATGTGTCGGTCAACCAAGTGATTGAAACACACACCCAAACAAGAACCTAACTCGACCCTTGAAGATGAATTCAAAGATCTTTATCTTGAACATTTGGTTCTTGATGTCTTAACTCATGCTCCCTACTACAATGCCCTTTTGAAAAAATATAAGGAGAAATTTGAGTTGGGTAAGAATGGTTCCGTTTTTGTTCAAAACAAGTTACCTAAGAAGTTAGATGTGTTAGTTTTTGTGTATAATGATATTAATATTTGTATGTCCGGTTTCGAACCCGAGACTCGGGATTGCACACAATACGTGAGAGTTCCAATGGTTTGAATAATTAAATATACATTTTATATTTATATTTATTTATTCATTTCACTAAAAACACAAACTTGTTCCCTAAGCCACTAAAAGTCGGCCAACGCAAGCCCAAGCTTGGTTCCAGCCGATCCAACCCAACCATGGGTTTCTAGATCCTTCTTTTCACTTTTAGTCCTTTAACGGTCGTTATCTTTAACACCGTTAAGTACTAACCGTCGTTAAGTGTTATTAGTGAAATGAATAAATAAATATAAATATAAAATGTATATTTAATTATTCAAACCATTGGAACTCTCACGTATTGTGTGCAATCCCGAGTCTCGGGTTCGAAACCGGACATACAAATATGAGCCTCGTTTAGAACTTGTAATTAATTACTAAAACCTAAAAATTGGATCTTGATTAGATACATGCATTTAATGTTCTAGGGTTTTAATTTGAAACCCTAATTTTTATATATGTGGATCGATCCACATTTAATTTTTTAGGGTTTATGTTAGTTTTATTAAAAACTTGTTAGAAACCCTAGATTATGCATGGAAAATTTTTAGGGATTAATTTGTGAATACTATGTGATGTCACCAATTAATTAAATACGTACTAGATATTAACATGTTAATATGGATTGCATGATTATGTGTTAATATGGTATCCATGACAAAATCTTGCATATTTTGTCATGGTTTGATGTATGGGACGATTTGTATGTATTGTTTTGCTACATGTTTTGTTTAATAAATCTTAAATTGGGGAAGACCTCAATATATTAATTAATAAATTATGTGCAATGTGGTATTAAATTAACTAAAACTTACGCGGCCAAGTTATTTGGTGTCTGTGGACCATTGGGCACAATGAGCTCGAAAACCAATGGGAGTTTTGTTAGTTTAATACATATTTAATTACACATAGAATTAATAATAGGATTTATTGAAAAAAGGTTTGCATGTGGCTATATGATATCGTGGATGATCATATATTTGTTATTATGTGTTTATTTATTTTTGTGATTACTTGATCTTTTGTGTTTTATATTATGATGGATTGTAAACAACAAAAGAGGGTAATTTTCATAATAAAAATAAATAAGACTAATAACTATGAAACCTTTGTAGTAATTTTATTTATTGCCAAGTCTTATGTGCCGACAGTGGTTCGCTTCGCACGGTAATTTGCTCCCAGGCGAGACTAGCAATAATAAATTTACTACATTAATTGTTTTAGCAAGAAAATCATATTCTTTTAGTTGATTGATTGCGACTGTACTAAGTGGTCGAAGCGGCGGACCTAAAATTGACAAACTAAAAAGTGGGTTCTAGTTGGTACGCATTAAATTGTGACCTTAGAGGGGCACGGTTTTAACCAGCTTCGGCGGCTGTCGTCCCTACGCCCGCCTGTGCGTCAATTTTAGACTTACCAAGTACACCACGATAAATACGAAGCATCTTAAGGCAATGTTGTAATTTATTCAACGCCTCAATTAAAAGATTTGATGATTTGAGCTACGAATTAGTAAACGGTTTTGGTTTTGCAAACATATATGATACAAAGATGAATGCATGACATCTTTGTACATATTTTTTTTGATTTCACACATCAAAATTTATTACCCTATAAATTTAAGTTATATGTCACCCAACTACAAAAAGAAACACCTAAGGTTTCATCCTACATCACTAGCAGCCAAAGCTGAATGTTGATGTTCAAAGGGTGGTCATCTAAGGGTAAAATTGAGTACTTTATTGCTAGCAGCCAAAGCTGAATGCAATAAACTGACGTCAATTTACAGTTTCTTAAGTTGGTTAACTTAATTGGGCACTTTCATTACTAGCAGCCAAAGCTGATGTAATGGAACGGCGCCAAGGCATAAAGAATTGGGGATGAAACATGCTTACATTTTGCAACTGTGGTTGGCAATATAATGTAAGTCCCAAGATTTCTAGGAATTGCAATTTGACATTGGCAATTGGGTGATCCCGTACCTTGTTGAGCACTTTCATTGCTAGCAGCCAAAGCTGATGTAATGAAACGGCGTCAATTAGGATCCTAGTTTTCAGTGAAAATTAAATGGTTTTTAACCAATGGGTGTTTAATTTTCATGAAATGTTTTATTATCGAAAGTACTAACTTTTGAACTTTTTTCTGTAGAAATGGCCCAACCCGGAAACTTGTCAAACTTAACTTCCTGTTTCAAGATGATGCTTGAAAAGGAAAAACTGACTGGGACTAAGAATTTTAACGCTTGGTATCGAAATCTAAGGCTTGTTCTTAGAATTTCCAAACGTTCAGAATGTCTTACTGAGGACCTTCCTGTAGCTCCTCCTGCAAACTCGCCTAATGAAATACTTAGGCAGTTCAATGAAGCCTATGACAAGCACAATGATGCGGCTTGTCTCATGCTATCGGGGATGGATGATCAACTGGTAAAATAGTTTGAGAAATATGGCCCGAAAAACATGATTGATGAACTGGAACGTATGTTTCAGAAATCTCCTATGGCTGAATTGTATGATGTACTTGACAACTTGGGCAAGTGCAAGCAGGATGCGACAACACCCGTAAGTGATCATGCACTTAAAGTGAAAGGTTATCTTGACCAACTGGATGCACTTAATTGCGGGTTTGTGGAAGACGTTAAAGTTGGCCTCATCAACAAATCCCTCAATGAGGAATTATATGGTGAATTTGTGCGCAACTTTAACATGCATTGCAAGGGGAAGACATTTTCTGAATTGCATGCAATGCTTATTGAGCATGAGAAGGCACTCACAAAGAAAGCTCCTACACCTGCTGTTATGGCAATAAGAGGTGGTAGAGTAGCTAAGCCCGGTAAACCGAAACATGTGAACAAGAAAGGAAAGGGCAACGCTGACAAGGGCAAGCAGATTGTGACCCATTAGCAAAAGCCAAAGAAGCAGAATCCTCCTCCCAAGAAGGATTATCCCAAAAAGGATGCGGCTGCTTGTCACCACTGCCATACTCCTGGACACTGGAAGCGTGACTGTCCAATGTTGCTAGAGGAGTGTCGCAAAAATAAGAATGCCAAGGCTGGGCAGGGCGCCAGCACTTCAGGTATTTTTATGGTTGAATTATTTTCTTTTCCTCGTAAGCAAAATGCCTGGATATATGATACAGGATGTGGTACTCACATTTGTAATACATCGCAGGGGCTTAGAGGAGCAAAGAAGCTGAACTATGGGGAATGCTACTTGTACGTTGGAAATGGAATACGTGCAGCAGTAGAAGCCATAGGGACTTTTGAGCTAGTTTTACCATCTGGTTTAATTTTGGTTTTAGACAATTGTCATTACGCACCTTCTATTGTTAGAGGTGTCGTATCAGTTTCTTTGTTATTGGATTTGGGTTTTAAGCATACGTTTAATGATAATGGAATTTCTGTTTCTCTAAATTCTGTTTTTTACTTTAATGTTATTTCATTAAATGGTGTGTTTGAGATTGACATGGATAACCATGTATCCAATAGAGATAATTCAATGTATAGCATCGGGAATAAGAGAGTCAAGTCTAACTTGGACTCGTCTTGTTTATGGCACTGCCGTCTTGCCCACATAGGCAAGAATCGCATGGAAAAGCCGCAACACGATGGGCTTTTGAAAAATATCAATGATGATTCACTTGATAAATGCGAATCTTGCATATCTGGAAAGATGACAAAGAAACCTTTCCATAGCAATATGGAGAAGGCTTCGGATCTACTTGGATTGATACACACGGATGTGTGTGGTCCACTTAGACATGTGTCTAAACGTGGTGCTGTCTACTTCTTGACCTTCACGGATGACTTTAGTCGTTATGGTTATGTTTATTTACTTAAACATAAACATGAAGTCTTTGAGACATTCAAGGTCTTTAAAAATGAAGTAGAATTACAACTCGGAAAGAAGATTAAGGCACTTCGATCCGATCGTGGTGGTGAGTACTTAAGCCAAGAGTTTAAGGATTATCTGGGTGAGTGTGGCATTGTGCAACAACTCACTTCTCCTTATACGCCACAACAAAATGGTGTATCTGAAAGGAGAAATCGTACTTTGTTAGATATGGTACGATCCATGTTTAATCTTGCAACTCTTCCCTTATCCTTTTGGGATTATGCTCTTGAAACGGCTGTTCACGTGTTGAATAGGATTCCAACTAAGAAGGTTGATAAGACTCCATATGAAGTATGGACTGGAAAAGCTCCCAACTTTTCTTACTTAAAGGTCTGGGGTTGTGAGGCGTTTGTCAAACGTGACTCACCTGATAAACTCCAACAAAGATCTGTTAAGTGTATCTTCGTAGGATACCCTAAGGAAACGAAGGGTTACTACTTTTACTTCCCACCTGAAAATAAGGTCATCGTGGCTAGGTACGGTGATTTTCATGAAGATAATCTAATATCTCAAGAAATCAGTGGGAGAGCATATGATCTTGAAAATGATCATGAAGATACTTCACCTTCTGAAAGCACTAACACACTTCATGTGGAACCAGAAAGTTTAGGTCCTCCACCTGAAGTAGAAGTGGTACCCGTCCGTAGATCTTCAAGATCTGCAAAGGCTCCTGAACGCCTATGTTTAAGCATAGATGATGAGGAAACTTTTCTATTGGATCACGTTGATGAACCAACTAGTTATAAGGCTGCTATTAATAGTCCTGAAAAGGAAAAATGGCAAGTAGCCATGGATGGGGAAATGCAATCCATGAAAGACAATAAAGTCTGGATTGAAGTAGACCTTCCACCCAATGCTAAGGTAGTTGGGTGTAAGTGGCTCTTCAAGAAAAAGACTGACATGGATGGCAATGTATACACCTATAAGGCTCGTTTGGTAGCTAAAGGCTTTACCCAAACATATGGTGTTGACTATGAGGAGACCTTTTCTCCTGTGGCCGACATTAGAGCTATTAGGATTCTTATAGCTATAGCTGCCTACTATGACTATGAGATTTGGCAAATGGATGTCAAAACCGCGTTTCTTAATGGTCGCCTAGATGAAGACATCTATATGGCACAACCTGAAGGTTTTGTGAATCCAGATTTTCCTGAGCGTGTATGCAAACTTCAAAGATCCATTTATGGATTGAAGCAAGCATCCAGGCAATGGAATAAGAAATTTGATGAGGAAATCAAGAAGTTTGGATTTACTCAAAATTTCGATGAGCCATGTGTATACCACAAAGTTAGTGGGAGTAACACTGTTTTTCTTGTTCTATATGTCGATGACATATTAATCATGGGAAGTGACATACCAAGCCTTAATGAAGTTAAGGAATATCTTGGTAGTTGTTTTGCCATGAAGGATTTAGGAGAAGCAGCTTACATCCTTGGAATCAAGATCTATCGAGACAGATCTAAACGGTTAATCGGTTTAAGTCAAAGTGCTTACATGGATAAAATATTGAAGAGATTCAATATGCAGAATTCCAAGAAAGGATATCTGCCCATGCAAGTGAAACATGAATTGAGCAGTGAAATGTGTGCTTCTACACCTGGAGAGGAAGCATACATGAAGAAATTTCCATATGCTTCTGCAGTTGGTTCTATCATGTATGCTGTTAGATGCACAAGGCCAGATGTGGCATTTGCTCAAAACATGACTAGTCGATATCAGCAGAATCCAGGGGTAAAACACTGGAAAGCTGTAAAGGACATTCTTAAGTATCTACGGAATACTAAAGATATGTTTCTTGTTTTCGGGGGAAATCCAGACGCAGAACTGAATGTTACAGGTTACTGCGATGCATCCTTTCAGACTGATAAAGATGATACGAAGTCTCAGACGGGTTACGTTTTTGTCATAAATGGAGGAGCTGTGGACTGGAAGAGTAAAAAGCAGAGCATAACGGCCATGTCTGCTACAGAAGCTGAGTACATTGCTGCATCGGAAGCGGCACAAGAAGCTGTTTGGATAAGGAAATTCATTAAGGATCTTGGAGTGATGCCTTCAATAGAATTACCTATAAATGTATATTGCGACAACTCTGCTGCAATTACATTCGCCAATGAACCTGGAGTTATAAAAGGCGCCAGACACTTTAAAAGGAAACTTCACTATGTTCGAGAACAAGTTGATGATGGTGAAATAAAAGTACTCAAAGTTCACACAGATGACAATCTGGCTGATCCTTTCACGAAGGCATTACCTAAGGAGACATTTAATCGTCATGCTCAGGGTATTGGTCTTCGTTTAGCAGATAGTTTCATGTAAATCTGTTGGATTAGTATTTCGATAGGGACGTGTAAACAATTATTATTTTAATGAAATAAAGTGCGGATAACGTTTATTATCATTATTAATATTTGTGTCCTATATTTGCATGTTTAATTCCATGAGTAATTTATTTATTCTAAATAGTCCGTTGTCAATTGATAGTATGGGAATATTATTGAACTAAGACAAATGTGAGGATTGGTAGAATGAACTGTAAGGTTGAGACACCAATGTCACATGATATTCAATATTGGATAGATTGAATATAGGACTTATCCCAACTACATGATTATACTTTATGGATCATAGTCATTAAGTATATCATGAATATTTATCCTCTGACTTGAGATGCCAGATAATTGCCGAGGATGTAGCTCATTTTCTGTGAGATAGTCTAACGCTATCCGTAAAAGGTAGTTATAAGGGCTATTTTCAGAAATGATGCAAAGTTCAAGGGTTATGCTCGCAGTCAATAAGGGATTTGTTCCTTCAACTTTGTGTTGAAGTTTAATACCGCTTGGCCACTCGTATGATTAACAAGATGTTTGCGTGCGCACGCCCAAAGTCTATCTGGAAGACGTTCAGATGTTTTGGTAATCTTGTTCAATTATGTATAAACGAGAAACTACTGTTAATTGTGGAATGACAAGATCCATATCCAAATTAACGCGGTATTAGTAACAAAAGGATAAGTATGATGATTATATCATCAAGTGGTTTTTCCAGGAGAACCACAACTCGGATCGAGCTGGGGGCATTGGGATCTGTTAAAGCTAGACTAGCCCATGTCATTACAATATTAATCATTATCCAAGTAGGAGCTGTTAGTTTTTGTGTATAATGATATTAATATTTGTATGTCCGGTTTCGAACCCGAGACTCGGGATTGCACACAATACGTGAGAGTTCCAATGGTTTGAATAATTAAATATACATTTTATATTTATATTTATTTATTCATTTCACTAATAACACTTAACGACGGTTAGTACTTAACGGTGTTAAAGATAACGACCGTTAAAGGACTAAAAGTGAAAAGAAGGATCTAGAAACCCATGGTTGGGTTGGATCGGCTGGAACCAAGCTTGGGCTTGGGTTGGCCGACTTTTAGTGGCTTAGGGAACAAGTTTGTGTTTTTAGGTTTTGCCTATAAATACAAATTCACTTGTTTTGATTTTCACCTAATCAAGTATCCCTAACTCTAAGCCAAACTTCTCTTCTTTCTCCCTCTTGCTTGTGCTAGTCGACATTTTTTATTCCCACTAGGGAATTCGGCTTGAGCTAATAGCAATCAAGTGTTTGGTTTATTAGTGATCTTGAACCTAGCTTTCCCATTGGAACGCTACTATCGCGTGTGTACAAGAACGAGTGACAAGCTTATTTTAGCTTGTGATTCTTGGTGTTTTTCCCTTGTTTGGTTCGATCCACATCACACCCAAATTAGGGTTCTTGTTGTTCTTGATTGATTACGCGATTAAGGTACGTATTTATTTAAGTTAATTAATTACATGTTCATTAGATCTTCCGCTGTGTGCTTTGTGATGTTTTATGTGTTTATGATTTATTATAGTTCACATATTCCAACAAGATGATCCAGGCATATTTGTTTTACCTTGTAGGATTGGAAACTCCAAGGCTTATGATACCTTTGCCGACTTAGGATCATGCATCAATATAATTCCGTTATCCCTTTATAGGAACCTTAACTTAGGTAGAGTTGAAACAACGGAATCAATTATAGGATTGGCGGATGAAAGTGTTGCTTATCCGGTTGGGATACTAAAAGACATGGTAGTGCATATAGATAGATTGACTATTTTGGCGGATTTTCATGTCTTAGATATTTTGAGTGATCTTAAGTGCCCAATAATTGTTGGAAGAGGATTTTTAGCAACCGCTAGTAAGATAATAGATTGTAAGATGTCTAAAATAGCGGTAGGGGAAGGATACACTAGGTCAATCTATGATGTCCAAAAGCATGAGTGTGATAAGGAAGGAGGAGTAATGCCCGATCAGTTAGCAAGGGATAAGAAACCATCAAGATATGGCCCCTAACTAGATCAAGAGTTTATAGGACCTCAACTCCCATTTTTCATAAAAGATGCATATGTGAAGAGTATGCCCTACATGGAACAACAATTAGCTAGAGATGCTGAGATTGATCCTTTTGAGGACCCTCTAGTATTTAGGAAGATGATTGAGTTCCTAGGAGTTTTGCCTATTAATCTTTGCATGAATAAATGGAAGCCGGAAGATGAGGATAGTAAATGGGATTGGAAAAAGCCACCGAAGGAAGGAGATGGGTTGTGGCACATTAAGATGACAATAGTCATATCAAACCAAGCCTACTAAGAGGAAACTAAATGATAAATTTGATCCAAAAGACATCCTCGATGAGGAACCTAGTTATATGGGGTAGGTATGACTTTGAGTCTAGCTACAAGACTCGTAAATAAAGAAAAGCGCTTCTTGGGAGGCAACCAAGCTTTTTGTTTGTTTGTGTGATTTTTATTTTTATTTGTGTCATATATATGTCTTATCATCATTGCTTAATCTTTCATGTTTCGAATAAATTGTGAAAATGCTTTATTTTATTTTTAACCTCGTCTTAATTGCATATAAAGGTATTTTACAAAAAGATAAGTGTAGGGAAGATCATATTTGTTTAAAAGAACGAATTCGAACATGAAAGTTAACAATGAATGATTAGCATATATCTATGTGTTTGTTTGAGTCAAATGCTTGTATCGAGTCACAATGAATGTTTTGCAGAATTTCCAGGTTTCAATACTAAGATTTTTCCAGAAACAAAACGCAAAAATACTGTCAGGTCCTTCCTGACGGCGTCAGGGTTTACAACCCGACGGTGTCAGGTACTGTAGCAGCACAGTTTTCCAGGATTTTGTTCTTCTGCTGGAACTTAATTTTTTAAAATTTCCAAAACTTTTAAAATTACAGGAATCTGTAAACATTTATTTTGCAAGAATTATATCTTATTCGCTTTCTAGGAATTAATTTTTATATATATAGTATTTACCTCCGATTTTATGCGATGTTTCGTGTTTGTTTTCTTAGTGATTTATAGGTTATATTGGACAAGAAGATAAAAGATGAAGTATGATGTGCATTTATTTTCTAGGAGGAGGATTTAACCATATTTCACGTCGCCCATGCCGAGCAAATCAGGGGAGTATTAGTTTCTTTCTTCTATTTTATTTTTTCCTTTGTCATAACTTTGATACTTGTTGAGAACATTGGGGACAATGTTCAATTTAAGTGTAGGGAGGGTAAAATAGGATACCTTAGAAACTATAACTCGCTTGATATTTGTTTTGTTTTCTAGTAAATGTGTAATAAACTAAAAGAGATACTTGTTAAGGTGATTTTAGCACCAAATTTAATTTTTTTTACAACATATAAGAGTGAAACTTTAGTTTTAATAAGCGTCTCATGGATAGGAATTATATAGCTAGCATAAATCCCTTCCACTCAAAAATTTCCCCCTAAAAAATGTGAGGTTCGCCTTTAGATCTTTAGGAAAAAACATACACTTTAATGCTTATGAATGTACCGGTAGTATATTGATTCTAGAACTTGCGTTTGTGATGCATCCCGAGATTGCTAGTGAGACTACATTCGTGTAGTTAGGATTAACTAAATGATAAGAGGCAGTAGGATAACCCTTGTTTTAAACCTGTTTTATAATTACATTGGCTTCATTGGTCAAGTAATTTTCCAACACCATTGCGATGTACTCATTTTTAGTACACGATACCCCTAGTACACCCCTCAGAGCCTATCCTTTTCGCGGTTCTCGTGATATTTCGGTGGGTTCCGAAATATTAATAAAGAGCATTGTTTACAATCCAGCCCTAAATGTACACCTAAATCTCCTTAGCCTACCTTGTCTGCACTAATTTTTAGTGCATTATTGTTACAACTTGTGTGTTAAACCCTTTGTTAATTATCTAATTGGTTACATGGTGGCTAAGTCGAGTCATATCTTGTAAATAAATATTTGGGACGATTGAGACTCATGGGTAAAGTACTAGTTGTTATGGAGTAATGGGGAAGAATGTCAATGTTATTACCCCCATATGTGCGTTAAAGTTAAAAGTAGTCAACGTGTTTTGATTTTCATAATTCGGGTCGTTAGTTAGTTTTTATCTATGTAAAAGTTCAAGTGTAGGAAGGTTGCAAGTAATGCCTTTAATGTATTATTTTGAATGGTAGGGCAACAATGTATGAAAAAAATATATATAAAAAAAAATTGAAAAAAAAAGAAAAAAAGAGAAAAAAAAATAAGAATAAAAAAAGAGTGAAAAAAAAAGAAAAAAAAAGAAAAAAAAAAAAAAAAAAAAAAAAGAGAGAGAGAAAAAACACACGGACTACTATCCCGTCTTTTATTTTTGTTTTAGTCAAGAAAGTGTCAAGAAAAATACATAAAAGAGTTAGTAGTTAGCGGGTCGAGTCGAGTCTTGCCTTAGCAACGCCTCATTGCACATGTAATTGACTAAGATGATTGACTTGCAACCAATAAAAATTCCCTATGTCCAACAAAACCGTGTTTTCCATACCCTTACACCTAACGTTACAACCCTTTTTGATAGTTTATCCTAGGTGCTTACGCCAAAGTGGTGGAGGTTTGATCCGTTCCCAAGCCTATAGTAATCTATGTGCTATGACAGATAGAGAGTGTTTTATTTTCCCGTTTCCATATGTTATATAACTTTATACACCCGAGAGATGTGAGAATCTAAACACTTTATGTAAGGTGCTAGTATATAATTTTCGTGCTTGTTACGACTAACGTGGAAAAATTATATGTTGTAATTACTATTATGTTAATGTTAAATGACCCCTAACTTGTAAATTCATTAGGATAAAAGCATATTTGCTTGAGGACAAGCAAATCCCAGGTGTAGGGATACTTGATGAGGAATTATTTGGTACCCTTTTAAGGGGTCATTTAAGGTCGAAATCGTATTTATATTATCAAATATTGCCCTAAGTCGTTTCTTTATGCATTTTAGGTACTTAGGACGAACAATCTGGAACTCGGCACATTTATGACTTATTTGTACAAAAAAGTGAAGAAAATGGCGAAGTCCCAAATTCTGTCTGATAAGGGAGTCTGACGGCTTCACATATTACAACGTGACACCGTCACTTGCAATTGAAGATGGATTCTTGGCTCAGAATTAACAAGCGACACCTCAGATGAATCTGAAGACATTATAACCTGACGGCGTCAGGTGTATTTGAAGACCAAGATTTCGTACAAAGTTAACAAGAGACGACCCAAAGCATTTACAAAGGGACGGCGTCAGACATCATATGACGGCGTTAGAGTTCCTAAGCGACGTCGTCACAACAGCGACTTGGAGAAGACGAAACCCTAATTGGAGGTGAGCTGACGGTGTCACACTTTGCAAGTGACGCCGTCACAATTGTAAATCTATATATACTTTCGCATGTTTTTCATAATTCGTGTAACACTTTGGAGAGGCAAACCCTAGACAAATTTTACAGCTTTTGTAAGGCTTTCACAGCCTTTGAACTTCATGTTTCAATAGAGATAACTTATTCCTTTGATAATTCGATATGTCTATGTATTGTTTGATAAATTGTTTTTCTTTTCTTTGCTTTGACATGCTAGCTTAAGTTAATTAGTGTTTGCTTAGATCTAATGAAACCTAGTTATTGATCATTAATTTTTCGTCTCTTATTTATTTGATTGCCTCGCGTTAGGATAAGAAAACTGGCTAAGTTCTTATATGTATTAGCTTGAACGTCTTATAAAATGCAACCATAGAGTGCACTATTGGTTTTCCTCGTTGTATTTGTTGCTTGAATTACGGCTTGTGGATTCTAGAAAACTTAATAGACTTTAAGGGTTTTAGGGGAGACTAATGTTCATAGAGTTGGGGACTTCGGCACTTCCCCACGACCAATATTAAGGAATAAAACGCTTCAATTAAAACAAAGATGTGACAATTCATCAAATCAGTAGGAGATAACTAGGGAGTAAAGATGTCTAAGTAAACACTGCTTTTCCTATCATAAGAGTTACCACCAATTTATTTTTCTTGTTTAGTTTATTTTAGTTTAATTGTAGTTTTGGTTAGTTGACTAGCAACTAATTCCGCCCACTCTTTAAAAACCCGAGATTTTTACCTGCTTTCATAAAATATAAAATACAAAAAGAATCATCCCTCACCTTTAGACCTATCTCGACATACACTTCGACCTTTCCACAATTATTGTGAGACTATTTCCCTAGAGAATGATCAATCCCACGGACTTACCTATACTACACTACAATGGTTAGGTACACTACCTAGAGGATTGTCAATCTTCCTTTGAGTGGTTTGCATCCCTCACATCAGTTACTTGTAATCTCAAGTAACTCAATGTTGAGTATTCATAATCTCATAATACGTGAATTTCCATAACTCGACATAATCAATAATCACCTTGATGCAAATAAGCTAAGTGCTTTGCATCATTGTAAAGCATATCCCATAACGGGAAAGGATGGTCATATGAATAATTTCAATTGATGTTACGTGAAATATATGAGTCCCCAAGGTTTAGAAAAGCCTTGGCTAGAGGCGTTTATCAAAATACTTGAGTTGGCGTTTTGCCAAAAACAGGAGGTTGTAAATTTGGTTCCCTCTAATTCTAAAACCCATTTTGAGTGTTCCCAATAAAGCACATTACATATTCATACTTGTATTGGAAGATCCACATTTTTTGGGTAAGGGGAAATCCGACTTTCAAAATTCGTCCCGAAGTTAACAGAAGGGTGGCGCGTCGGAGCGCTGGCAGCGCGCCAGGCCCAGTTCTTGGGTCGGGATGATTTTGGCTATCGTTTATGATTTTATGTGTTTCAAAGGTTTATTTGTCATCATTAAAACATAAGGAGACCTAATTAATGTTGTCCCAACAATCTCCCCCTTTTTTATGATGACAAATAAATTCCGAAAGCAAATAAAATTACAAAGCGTAGCGAAAATTAAGAGCGCCTTTGATGTAGCTTGCGTCTTGACCTTGCCTTGTAATTTGGTGAAGCCTTGATCTTTATCTTGTGTTAGTCTTCACCCGAGCTTGTGCTCTTTGCTTTCTTTCTCCCCCTTTTGTCGAATCAAAAAGGTGGGAATCACTTCGACTTTAGGCTTAAGCTTTATTTTACGATAACATGCTCCCCCTAGATTGTTGCTCCCCTTTGTTTCAAGGCGGGGATCCATGGGTCAAGAGCGTCACCTTTGCGGTGTCCTAACTAGACAAGAAACAACTAACAAACAACACACAAACAATCCTCTCATGTGGAAGTCCAAAATGGGTTAGATGGCCATTTGAATTCTTGCAACATGGGTTAGTCCATAGCATTATATATTATTAGTCCATTATGACTCCATTATCCATTTGTTGAGCATGGGGACACAAATAACACACAAGCATTTTATTTTACACACATAACATGTAGATCATACAATATAGCTAAAGCATGATCCGAACTCTAATTTATTTCAACAAACTTGTGTTCATTCTAAAGAGACATTACTGGCTCTTCCAATTTACTCTTCATCATTGTCTTGGAGAACCACCATGTTGGGAATTAAAACACTTAACAGTTAGTACTGCTGCAGATTACACTAATAGTACTAACTGAGTTAGTACTGCAAGAAGATATTTTGTACTGCTGAGTATGCTGAATGAAGATTTGTACTGCTTAAGGGATAAGTACGTGTAAAGAGTTATGTATAAAAGATATTTAGGATATATCTTATATAGTTAGACTTATACGAATATTCTGCATGTTTAGAATATTGATAGTTATCTTGTAAAGGACTCCTTGTGCCTATAAAAGGAGGTCCTAGGTTAGATCTTTAAGTGTGTGTTTTGTTAAGCTTCAAGGTTGTAAACCCTAGTGATATTAAGATCACTCGTATTATTTGCTTAATAATATTGAAGCGTTTTGGTTATAACTGTTTCATAAATTACTGTTCCATTCATCATACTACATTGTTTATATTCTTCTAATCACTAAAAAGTAGATTCCGCATACTTTTTGGTGTGCAACAAAGTTTCAAACAAGCTCAGCAAGATCCGTGTTTAGGACTCACAAGTGGTATCAGAGCTAAAGGTTCTGAAACTTTGCTCTAGAAGAAACATACCAGAAGAACTCTACTTTCATTCAAGAAGATGGATCTTGAAACAACACAAACTACAACCACAGCTAAACTGCCTTTGCTCAAGCAGAATGACTACGAGATGTGGAGGCTCAGGATTGAGCAGTACTTCCAAGTGCAGGATTATGCACTTTGGGACATTATTGAGAATGGAAACTCCTTCATTCCCAAAACTATTGAATCAACAGGAGATGATGGCGTATCTGGTCCTATTACTTCTAATGAGAAGCTCTAGAAGAAAAACGATGTTAAAGCATGGAGCATGTTGTTAATGTCTGTCCCCAATGAGCAACTGCTGACTTTCAACAAATACAAGGATGCTAAAACCTTGTTTGAAGCCATTACAAAAAGGTTTGGTGGTAATGAAGCCACCAAGAAGACACAGAAGACTCTGCTCAAGCAGATGTATGAAAACTTTAGTGCTTCAAGCACTGAATCACTTGACCATATCTTCAACAGGCTTTAGAAGATAGTCAGCCAACTGGCTGTGTTGGGTGTTGAGATCCCACAGGAGGATCAAAACTTAAAGTTCTTGAGAAGCTTACCTGTTGAATGGTGCACTCATGTAGTGGTCTGGAGAAACAAGCCAAATCTTGATACTATGAGTTTTGATGATTTGTACAACAACTTCAAATTTTTTGAACAGGAGATCAAGCAGACTGGAAGCTCAAATTCCAACACCGGGAACATGGAATTTGTGTCATCTCCCAGTAATAACAGTCCATAGGAGGTTCACGTTGCTTCAGGGGTTAGTACTACTAGCCCTAAAGTTAGTATTGCTAGTTCACAAACTAGTACTGCTAGCTTAGGTGATGATACTATGTATGCTTTTCTGGCTAGTCAAGCAAATGGGTCTCAGCTAGTTCATGAAAACCTAATTCAAATTCATGAAGATGATTTGGAAGAGATGGATTTGAAGTGGCAATTAGCTTTGCAGAGCATGAGGGCCAAGAGATTCTTTCAGAGGACAGGGAAGAAGATCACTATCACTGGTAGTGATACTGCTGGATTTGATAAAACAAAGGTAGAGTGTTACAACTGCTATAAGTTGGGACACTTTGCTATAGAATGTAGAGGGCCCAAAAACCAGGAAAGCAGAAGCAGAGGATCAAGGACTCAGGAGAGCAACAGGAAGGCTGTGAATGAGGATGAGTCTTCTTCAAAGGCAATGGTAGCTATAGATGGACTTGGTTTTGATTGGAGCTTCATGGTTGAGGAAGAAGCACCAACAGAGATGGCACTGATGGCTTTCTCTGACTCTGAGGTACATACTATCAAAACCTTGTTCAAAATCATGCTTAGCTTTAAAAGACTATGAAACATTTAAAAAACAGTATGATAACTTGAGAATAGAGCTAAACCAATCAAATTATCATTTAGCAAATCATAAAAGAGGCTTAGCTGTAGTAGAAGAACAACTTGTGTTTTATAAAAAGAATGAAATTGTTTTCACTGAGGATATTGTTGTCTTGAAAAGAGATGTTATGTTTAAAGACTTAGAAATTAATGAGCTTAAAAGAAACTAGAAAAGATTAAGCTAGATAAAGACAACATTGAAGTGAATATAGAGAGATATGCAAGGGAAACTAAAAGCTTAGAAAAGATAGTAGAGTATCAGCTTACTAATAACTTTAAAAAAGGTCTAGGTTATAAAAGTGTTGCACCACCACATAGAGTGAACTTTCTAGGCCCAAAGCTTGATTTGTCCCATCTAGAGGAAGAAAAAGAACCTGCATCTAAGGAAGTTAAGAGTGACAGTGAGGATAGTTTCAAAGAGGTTGGTGAAGCTTTTGACACATCTTTTGTTGAGGAGAAGGTGTCATAAGAAAAGATGAATTCAGATGAACCAATTATTGAAGATTGGGAATCTGATAATGAGGATCAGGTTGAGTCTACACCTGAGGTAGAAAAGTAAAATACTGTTCCTAGTGATGCTAAGGTAAAAACTGTTAAACCTAAAGAGCAAGTGAAACCAGCTAGGAAAATAGTCAAATATGCTGAGATGTATAGATCACACAGGCCTAGGGGTAACCATAGAAATTGGAACAATTTAAAATCCCAACAATTAGGCAGTGATTTTGTTCTGAACAATAAGGCTTGCTATACTTGTGGTAGTTTTAATCATTTGCAGGCTTATTGTGATTACCATCAGGGAAAAGGATGGTACTTGGGAATACAAGGGTGAATCACAACTGTTTTGCTAAATATACTCACCCTTGTGTTAACATAAATATGCTTCTAGAGCAGTTTTGATGAAGTCTGGCCTTAAACCACATTGTACTGCTGGACCCATTAATACTGCTTACCCCAAGTCAACAGTTTCAAGTGCTAGACCAATAACATGTTTTACAAAATCAGCACAACAAACTGGTAAAAGGTCCTATTATGAGAAACAATGTTTAAAAACAAGAAATGGTGCTAAACAGTTAAGACTGCTAAGCTAGCAGTTTGTACTGCTGGACCAGCAGTTAGTACTGCTAGGCCAAAATTTGCTGTTAGAGAAAAAGGGGGCAATGTTGTTAAGGCCTCAGCATGTTGGGTATGGAGACCTATCAAATCCAATGGTGCATCAATCACAATGTTGAAATATGATTACATTGATGCACGAGGCAGATCCAAGTCAGCAATGGCTTGGATCCCTAAAGAAAACTAATTTCCTTTTTTTTATGTGCATGGACATCCACAACAAGATGATGAAGAAGATTGTAACACCCCAACCCGACCTTGGTTAAGATGCCACATTATGGTCTCTAATCAGAACATACAATATAACGCAAGCGGAAGTCTTTCATAAATAAAGTTAAGTCAAGAACATCATGAATTATAAATTACAAGTTCCAAAAGACTTAACAATGAAATACAAAGGAAATAAATATCCAAACATAAGTCCAAAATAGTTCCAAAAGAATGAGTAATCTAATAAGGTAGGTCTTCTACTCCTACTCTTAACTCTCTTGCCCCGCATCCCGCTTATTACTTGCCGCAAGGAAAAGAAAATGCGGCTGAGCATAAAACGCTCAGTGAACAGATATATAAACAAAGCAGAAACGATAATAAGCATAGTCAAATGAATATGAATCAAATGGCACACAAGCATACACATCAAGAGTAAGAATAGCTCTAGAGTCAAAGTAATAAACGTTAACGAACACGTCCAAACGAGCCACTCGAACGGACCAAAGATACCTAACAGATAGCCACGAGCCTGTCTAAACGAGCCACTCGAATAGACCACATAATCACATATACCTATCATATCTAAAGTGTACGAAGATGGGAGACCTCAAAGTACCAAATAGTGAGTGGGGTATAGGGCACATACAACCAGTCACCAAACAAATCATATCACATATCATATAAGCCTAGGATGCATCCATACGCCCCCTGCAAAACAAAATACATATGCAAGTACTAGACTGTACACATGTACACATAATGGCCAAAGTGCGCAAATAATCATATCATAACAGAAGGGGACGCCGTGGATCAATCACACATGCACAGAAAGTGTCATGCCATCGGTGCCTCAATGACATGGCCATGGCACCTCCATGGCTAGTTAGCTCGGGCAACAAAACACAACTAAGCACATCATATCATATCATCATATCAGAGGGAATCATAGCAAAGGCATATATTACTTAATCATAACAGATGATCATATAACTGAGATCATATCAAAGCTCATATCAAAAGAATCATATCAAAGGATCATAGCAAAGGAATCAAATCAGAAGAATCATAGCATATCAAATCAAATGAATCAGAGTCAAGGATCAAAGTCATGAGAGAACACCTTTACTGAGAAAGGGTAGAATATCTGTACCTTATGCAAATCAACCAACGAAATAAAAAAGCACACCGAAAATAGGGAATCACTCCTTCTTCGCCGAACCTATACAATTTAATGATCATGTATTACTTAGCAGCTTATTTTTGAAGTTTACCACTTATAGTTATCAAGGTTTCCCCATTCAATGTTTCTTCCTATTTTTAGAAACTTCCCACTTTTAGTAACTTTCCATTTTTAGTAAGTTTCCCGATTTAGTAACTTTTTATTTTTAGTAAGTTTCTATATTTAGTAAGTTTCCTGATTTAATGATTCTTAGGGTTAAAATGCCAATTTAAATAACTTTTAGACTTAATATGATCAACATTATAGTTTAAGGTTTAATATGACGACTTTTAATAGTTTAGGGTTTAAACTGTCATTTTATTAAAGTTCAGGGGCTGAAGTGTAAAATACATAAATATATGGAATCTCCTATTCTTTACATTTTAATTACCTCATTAATTATCCCATGCTATTTAAGCCCTAATTCATGCATTAAAACCCTAATTTAAAATATGACCACATCGTTACTCTTTTTTTGGCTCACTTTAACACAAGTATAGTTCAACGACTCGACCAACAAACATGCCCATTCTCAACACTCCACAGCCATACATAAACGACCAATTGCCCTAGTTTTACCCCCACGCATTCAACCCACATTAAACCACATTAAATAACACCCAAGGACAACATACCCTAGACATAAAATCACACTTTTAGATTAGTATAACGCCCCATGTTTAACACATCTAGGCTCCCTTGTTTCCAGCCCATGACACCCCTTTTTAACATACAGAACATCACACCTCTTGCACCCCATACGACCTGCCCAAACAACATTTGATACCACAACCAGTAGCCTAACCAGTACTCTAAATAACTCACCTTTACCCCACCATTCGACCCTTGTTTTTGTCTCACTATTTACGCCACGCACACACCCTATAACATGCATACCAGACTACACCTAAGATCATACACATTGCCCTATTTTGTACTCCAACTCAGTTCACTACTCGACCCCTACAAACATCCTTTTTTTTATACGTCTAAAATTCCAGGTTTAACGCCCCTTTATGGCACTTAAAACACGCCCTAACCTGCTATACGACACACTATTTTACACATAAAACGATGATCAAGCAACCAGTTGAAATCAGATTCTGGAGAGTATTACATGATCAAACAAACGTACCCTTGGACTATGTATTCGACCAGTTTTCAAACCATTTTATTAGTGAGCAATACACGTTTTTGTTACAGATTTTAACAACTTTTTAAACACTTATATTAACATGTAAACACGCACTATCATGTATAGCTCTAATCCAGGTTTTATATCATGTATTAGCGACTGAAAGCAAGTCCAAAACTCAGACTCAATAACCTCATAAATCGGCCTACATTCTCATTATTTCATGCGACTAGAGATTATCCAGTTATGTGTTCAATACTACTTTTATTTCGTTAATATCATGAATCGATTGAGAGTTTATTTTCAGGTTATAACATCTTATATTTCATGTGGCCAAACCGAGAGAAAATAAGATCATAGGTGGAGTATACCTCGAGTTGAATTGGAAGAAAAGAACTAGGATAGAATCACCAGAGATCGACCCCAAGAATTCACCTTATACAAACTACACCAAACCTGAACCGAGCCGAAGAATACCCTCAATTAGAAGGCCCTTGTACTGCTTCTTGTACCACTTTTACTCGACAGAAAAGGAGGAAAGAAAGATGCCGCCACTTATTTTTGTGTTAGGGTTTTCTGGTGTTTAGTTGTTTGTGAAATCTCGGTTGGAAACACATAAGATGGGGGGAAAATATTGGAGTGGGAAGACTGAGTAATATGGAGATAATAAAACCAGGATTTATTTCCAAAATTCAAAATTAATTCTAGACAATTCTAATTTATAAGTAGTGTACAAGTTTTTAATTATTTTGGACTTGTTCTGGCGTTATATGGTATCTATGATATATATTTGTGTTGATTTTTTATAAGGTCTATTTATGGCTTGTATAATGTATAGTTCTCATGTAGGAACTTGCAATTACTTAGGTTTGGTTTAAAGTTCAAATTAGTACGGATTTTAGAATTTACGTTCTAGGTTATTATAATTCTTCCCCTCTAAAAGAAAATTTTCGTCCTGGAAATTTGAAATAGAAATCAATGAATACGTACCTAATCACGAAAAGAAATGAGGATAACTAGCTCACATCGACTCTTCGGTTTCCCAAGTAACTTTACTCTCGGGATGATTCCTCCAAAGGATTTTAACGAATGGAATGGTTCTGTTTCTCATGACTCGATCATGACGCTCCAAAATAGCCTCAGGCTCCTCAATATAGGACAAATCTTCTCTAATTTGATGCAAAGGATAGGTAACAACATGTAGCGGATGATAATTGTATCCCCTCAGAAGAGGTACATGGAATACATTATGCACATAGGCAAGTTGCGGGGGAAGAGCCAAACGATAAGAAACCTCCCCAACTCGGTCTAAAATCTCAAAAGGACCAATAAATCATGGACTGAGTTTCCCTTTCATGCCAAAACGCTTAACACCACGGAATGGAGAAACTTTAAGAAAAACATGATCACCCGGACTAAATTCTAACGCACGACGATGACGATCTGCATAACTTTTCTGTCGAGCTCTAGCCTCCCTGAGCTTCTCCTTAGCAATGGCAACCTTCTCATTAGTTACCTCAATCAACTCGGGGCCTTCAATGAGTCGCTCACCAACCTCATTCCAACATATAGGAGCCCTACACTTTCTCCCGTACAACAACTCGAAAGGAGCTCCTTTAATACTGGTGTGCCAACTGTTGTTGTAGGCAAACTCCACTAAACACAAGTAATCATCCCAATGCCCCGATCATTCTAGAGCACACGCTCTCAACATATCCTCCAAGGTCTGAATGGTCCGTTCCGACTGTCCGTCCGTCTGTCGATGAAAAGCTGTACTAAAATTAAGCCGAGTGCCCCAAGCCTTGTGCAAGCCCTTCCAGAATCGTGAGGTAAAACGCGGATCTCGATCAGATATAATAGCTATAGGAGTGCCATGCAGACGAATAATCTCCTGCTGGAAAAGTCGTGCCAACATACTACCCGAATAGTCCTTCCGAATAGGTAAGAAATGAGCGGATTTAGTAAGACGATCGACAATAACCCAAATGACATCATGCTTCCTCTGAGTGCGAGGCAAACCCGTAACGAAATCCATGGAAATCTGTTCCCACTTCCAAGTAGGAATCTCTAGAGGTTGCAGAAGACCACTAGCCCGCTGGTGCTCTATCTTAACCTGCTGACAGGTCATGCATTTAGCCACGAACATCGCTACATCCTTCTTCATACCATTCCACCAAAAGTGCTGCTTCAGATCTCTATACATCTTTGTAGAGCCCGGATGTATAGTGAAAGGTGAACTGTGTGCCTCGGATAGCACAGCTTCACGAATAGATGGATCATTTGGAACACATAACCGATCCCCATACCATACAATCCCATCTTCATCAACCCGAAACTCTGGCTGCTTCCCTTCCTCTACATTCAGAACGATAGACCATAGCTCGCCATCATCTTTCTGAGCCTCTTTGATCCGCAACATAAGATTAGATTCCACCTTCAGACTAGCCCAGTACCCATCAAACCCACGAATACACAACTCCACCTCCATGAGTTCTAAGTCATTGAGTATCCTCGGCTCAATCTCAAGACTGGTAATCATCCCCAACTTTCTACTAAGCGCATCTGCTACAACATTCGCTTTACCTGGATGGTACTAAATGTTAGTATCATAATCTTTCAAAAGTTCCAACCAACGCCTCTGCCTCATGTTTAACTCCTTCTGGGTGAAGATGTACTTTAAACTCTTATGGTCAGTGAAAATGTCACACGTCTCGTCATACAAGTAGTGTCTCCAAATTTTCAATGCAAAGACCACAACTGCTAACTCTAAATCATGAGTCGGATAATTTTCTTCATAAGGTTTCAACTGTCTGGATGCGTAGGCAATGACCTTCCCATGCTGCATTAGAACACATCCCAAACCCTTCTTTGAAGCATCACTATAAATCTGAAAACCACCGGTACCTGACGGAAGAGTAAGAATAGGCGCAGAAACCAGTCTCATCTTCAACTCCTCAAAACTCTTCTCCCTTTCATCAGTCCATACAAATTTCTCACCTTTCCTCATTAGCTTCGTCAATGGCAACGCTAACCATGAGAATCCTTCAACGAATCTCCGATAGTAGCCCGCCAAAACCCAATAAACTCCTAACCTCTGTTACATTCGTAGGTCTTGGCCACTTGGTGATCGCCTCAACCTTAGCCGGACCCATCTTTATTCCATCTGCCGATACTACATGGCCTAAAACGCCACCTGCTCTAACCAGAACTCACACTTAGAAAATTTGGCGTACAACTTCTTCTGACGTAGGATTTCCAACACAATACGAAGATGTTCCTCATGTTCCTTCTTCGTCTTAGAGTAAATCAGGATGTCATCGATAAAAACAATGACGAACTTATCAAGATATTCATGGAACACTCGATTCATCAGATCCATGAAAACAACTGGAGCATTTTTCAGACCAAAAGGCATAACCAAGAATTCATAATGACCATAGTGGGTACGGAAGGCAGTCTTAGGGACATCCTGTTCCTTTACCCGCAGCTGATAATACCCGGACCTCAAATCAATTTTAGAAAAGAATTTAGGTCCTTGAAGCTGATCAAACAAATCATCAATACGAGGAAACGGATAACGATTTCTGATAGTGATAAGGTTTAACTCCCGGTAGTGTATGCACAACATCATACTACCGCCCTTCTTCTTTACAAACAAAACAAGAGCACCCCATGGAGAAACACTGGGACGAATAAAACCACGTTCTAAGAGTTCCTGAAGTTGCTCTTTCAATTCCTTCAGTTCAACTGGGGCCATACGATAAGGAGCTTTAGAGATGGGTTCAACACCCGGAATCAGATCAATGCTAAATTCAACTTCCCGTGCAGGAGGCATGCCCGAAAGTTCATCAGGAAATACGTCAGGGAAATCACAAACTACTGGATGGATTTCAATACTAGGTCCATCCAACGAAGTGTCTTTAATAGAAGCCAAGAACCCTTCACAACCATGTGAAAGTAGAGAGCGAGCTTTCATAGCTAAGATAATTTTAATAAACTTACCAGGTTGGGAACCCTGGTAAACGAATTCAGGAGCATCAAGTTCACCAAAATAACCCGCCTAGCATGACAGTTAATAGTTGCCCGATGCTCGAACAACCAGTCCATGCCCAAGATAATATCGAAATCATTCGTGTTGATGCAAATAATGTTCTAAAAACGTTATTTATATCTTTCGATTACTTCACGTTTTGAGGATGACAAAATGTGAAATCACGATATGTTAAAATCAACGTAAATAAGTCTTTAATCGGAAGATCCCGTTTCTACGCAAATCACTCTTGAACAAAGTTACAACTTGAACTAGTAATCAAAGAAGTGAATTTATGTTTTGAAAATTCACATTTTAAATGGGACAAAATATTTTTTCAAAAATACACATGACAAATTATTTTTGGAATATTAAGAAATGTTTTAATGGAAAAATAAGTTTGAAAATCACAACAGCTATTTTCCCCCCCAAAATCAGCTCCAAACTTCCCCAAATAAGTTTTCACCAGAAAAGACAAAATTTGGAGCGTCTTAGTCTACGACGGCTCCACGGTTCCGTTAAATTTAATGGAGTCGTGGGGTATTTAACGGAGCCGTCCGTACCATTTTTTCTGTAACGTTCAGATTTTCTTTGCCTATAAATACCAACCCCTTTCACAGTTTTAGGCATCCTTTCACACACAAAACTTTCTGAGTTGAATACTCTCTTCACACTTTCTTTCTTAGATCATTTAGGTTAGTTTTATTTTGTTCAAGAGTGATCCAATCATCCTTCAAGTGATCCTCTTGATTTCTCTTCACTTGCAAGAGAAGAACACAAGTATCCAAGTTGATACAAGGTGTTAACATTCCTCTTCATTATCAAGAGAAGAACACAAGTGTCCAAGTTGATACAAGGTGTTATCATTCATCTTCATTAGCAAGAGATGAACTCAAGGTATTCAAGAAGATACAAGAGTTGTAGTTGTTAGGTCTTGTAACACTTGTTACATCCTTTTTGTATCTTAGCATACATCAAGATTATCTTTCTTTTGTAAGAGTGTGAGTGAAGATCATTGTGATCTTAAGAGATAGTGAAGATCTCTTGAAGCCATTGGGCTTGTGTGTGAGTAGTCAAAGGATCTAGAGTAGTTAGATTAAGTAGACTGAAGTGAGAGTTGATCTTTGTGATCGTGTTGAGATCGTGGTGATCTCTTGAAGCCATTGGGCTTGTGTGTTTGGTCAAGTGGACCTTGGTAGATTGGTGCTAGCTAAGATTAGCACTCGACATTTCGCTTAGTGTCGGTAATAGGATAAGCGACATGTACGGTTTTCTACGCCTGAAGGGAGGTTGTTGACATAGTGCTTGAAACTCTCGAGTGTGGTACTCGGGGAGTGGAGTAGGGCGAAGAAGAGCTTCGTAGCCGAACCACTATAAATCCTTTGTCTCGGTTTGATCTTTCCAACTCTACTCTTTACTTTCATTAGTTTATATTAGCTAGCTTAGTGTGTAGTTCATATTGGTGTTAATTGATTACACATAGAGTTCGAATCAAAGTTTCCAATATCCAACTTTTAAAACAAGATTTTTAAAAGAATTTTAAACTGGTAAACTATTCAACCCCCCTTCTAGTTTCCCACAATTGGTATCAGAAGCCACGTCAGTCAAGATTTTAAAGTATATTGTATTTTAAAACTTGAATCGATCAATGGATTCCGACAAATATCTAGAAGGGCAATCTATGCAAAGACTACCACTTTAAAACCGATTGTTTTATTTATTGGAAAACAAGATTCGAAACGTATGTGAAATCAAAAGACATTGATCTTTGGCATGTTATTACCGAGGGTGACTTTCAACCTATTCAAATGAATCCGGAAACTAAAAAGGATGAAATAGTTTCTTATGATAAACAAAGTGATGAACTTAAAAGGAAATTAGCCAAAAATAATGAGGCTAAAATGATGATTTATAATGCTTTGCCTAAAAAGGAATTTGAAAGAATTTTCATGTATAATACGGCAAAAGATATTTGGAAAACTTTGTTAGTCACTCACCAAGGTAATAACCAAGTCAAAGAGAACAAGGTAGATCTTCTTGTTCGACAATATGAACAATTTTCCATTACGGAAGATGAATCTATAGATAATGCTTTTGCTAGATTCAATACTATTATCACTAGTCTTAAAGCTCTTGATGAAGGTTACTCTAGCAAGAATTATGTTAGGAAGTTCCTTAGGGCTCTACATCCTAAATGGAGAGCAAAGGGTACAGCCATTGAAGAGTCAAAGGACTTGGCGATGTTGTCACTCGATGAACTTATAGGAAACTTGAAAGTTCACGAGATGATAATTAAGAAAGACTCCGATATAGTCAAAGGCAAAAGCGAGAGAGTTAGATCTCTAGCATTGAAAGCCAAGAAGGAGTCTAGTGATGAGGAACGTTCGAGTTCCGATAGTGAAGATGAGGAATATGCATTAGCGGTTAGGGACTTTAAAAAGTTCTTTAGGAGAAGAGGTAGGTTTGTTAGGCAACCTCGTGATGAGAAGAAGACATCACAAAAGAACCATGCTGAAAAGAAAGGGACAACTGATAGGAAATGCTTTAGATGCGGAGATCCTAATCACCTCATAGGAGAGTGTCCCAAGCCACCGAAAGTCAACAACCAGCGAGCTCTCGTAGGAGGCTCCTGGAGTGATAGCGGTGATGATGAAGAAAAGAAGCCCAAGGATGAAACATGTCTAATGGCTCATGCTTCTAATGAGATATGCTTGGGAATTGACTTGGAGCCTGACGAATGGGTCAAGGATAGTGGATGCACTAACCACATGACGGGAAACCGAAGTTTATTCTCATCATACAAGGCATACAATGGAGGTAATGTCACTTTCGGTAGCAAACTTAAGGGCAACATTATAGGCAAAGGTACGATTACTCAAGACTCTCTTATTATTAGAAATGTTGAGCATGTAGATAACTTAGGTTTTAACTTACTTAGCATTAGTCAAATGGTAGATAATAAGTGTAGAGTCATATTCTTTGAAGAGGGTAGTGAGATTATTAAGAATGGGAAAACCATAGGCAAAGGAGTTAGGAAAAACGGCTTATTTGTCAGGAAGATAGGAAATAAGCCTGAAGATAAGATTTGTCTAGCAACTATAGATGATCATACCACCCTGTGGCATAGAGACAAGGTCATGCCAATATGCGTCTTATACAATCATTGGCATCTAAGGAACTAGTTAGAAACCTACCTAAGATTAAGTTCGACACACACTTTTGTGACGCTTGTAAAGTTGGAAAACAAGCTCATTCTAGTCACAAAGCTAAGAATATGGTCTCGACCTCTAGATGCCTAGAACTACTTCACATGGACTTATTCGGTCCATCCGCCGTACGGAGCTACGGAGGAAATCTCTACACCTTAGTAATAGTTGATGACTACTCTAGGTATACTTGGACTAGATTTCTTAAGAATAAGACACAAGCCTTTGAGGAATTTGAAATCTTTAGTAAGAAAGTCCAAAATCAACTAGGATGTACAATAGTTTCTATTAGGACGGATCATGGTCGGGAATTTGATAATGAAGTGCAATTTCTCGGCTCCACGCACTCCTCAATCAAATGGGGTAGTTGAGCGGAAAAATCGTACTCTACAAGAAATGAGTAGAACGATGTTGAATGAACAATCAATTCCGCAAAAGTTTTGGTGTAATGCGGTGGACACCTCAACTTACATTCTAAATAGGATTCTAATTAGACCTATCCTAGGAAAAACCCCATATGAAATCATGAAAGGAAGAAAACCTTCTCTTGATTACTTTAGAGTGTTTGGAAGCAAATGCTTCATACTAAACACTAAAGATTACCTCACCAAGTTTGACCCAAAGTCTTACGAAGGTGTATTCCTAGGTTACTCCCAAAATAGTAAAGCCAACCTCGAAAGTCGAAGAATCACTCAACGTGACATTCGATGAAAGTCCTCCACAATCTAAGACATCACCATTGGTTGATGATGACTTAGATGAGGATGAAGCCATTAAGGTTAATGGCAAGAAAACCCTAGAAGATGACATTGAGGATGAAATAGTTGAAGTTGACGAAATTGTCAACATTAAGGAATCCAAAAACCATCCTATTGAAAATGTCATAGGTAACCTAAACCAAAGAACCCTTAGGTCACAAGCACAAAACAAAAGTAACTTCTTTTGTTTCATATCAACCGTAGAACCTAAGAATGTAGGTGAAGCAATTAAGGATGAAAGTTGGATAGTTGCCATGCAGGAGGAACTAAATCAATTCACCGCAAACCAAGTTTGGGATTTAGTACCTCTTCCTAGAAATCAAACAATCATAGGAACTAAATGGGTGTTTAGAAACAAACTCGATGAAAATGGCATCGTAGTTAGGAATAAGGCAAGGTTGGTAGCACAAGGCTACAATCAACAAGAGGGAATAGATTATGATGAAACCTATGCCCCCGTAGCTAGATTAGAATCAATTAGAATACTCCTTACCTATGCATGTGCTTTAGACTTTAAGCTATACCAAATGGACGTGAAGAGTGCGTTCCTTAATGGTTATATCAATGAGGAGGTGTATGTTGCGCAACCTCTGGGATTCGTTGATTTCGAATGTCTGAATCATGTTTATAAACTCAAGAAAGCACTCTATGGTCTTAAACAAGCTCCTAAAGCTTGGTATGATAGACTAAAAGCCTTCTTGATTGAACATGAATATACCATGGGAAAGGTTGATAACACACTCTTCACAAAGAAAAGAAATTCACATCTCATCATTGTTTAAATATATGTCGACGACATTATATTCGGATCAACTTGTCAAGAAATGTGCGATGATTTCTCAAAAATCATGCACGACGAGTTTGAGATGAGCATGATGGGTGAATTAAATTTCTTCCTTGGTTTACAAATTAAACAAATGGATGATGACATCTTCTTTAATCAAGCTAAGTATAGTAAAGAGATGCTTAAGAAGTTCAGTTTAGAAGAGTCTAAGCCCATGAAAACTCCCATGTCCACGGAAATAAAACTCACGAAAGATGAAGAAGGTGAGTCCGTGGATAGCACTAAGTATAGAGGTATGATAGGAAGCTTACTATACCTCACGGCAAGTAGGCCCGACATCATGTTTAGTGTCTGCCTTTGTGCTCGCTTCCAAGAGGATCCCAAAACCTCTCACCTTAAAGCGGTTAAGCGTATCTTCTGATACATTAAAGGCACTATACACTTAGGATTATTTTATCCCAAGGGGACCGGTGTAGAAACTGTTATCTATGCTGACTCTGATCATGCGGGAGATTATGTGGATCGAAAAAGTACGAGTGGCGTTTGTACCTTCATGGGTTGTTGCATAACTTCTTGGTTCTCTAAGAAACAAATGGCTCTTGCTATCTCCACGACCGAAGCCCAGTACGTAAGCGCCGGAAAGGCATGTCAACAAGCACTATGGATGAAACAAGCCCTTATCGACTATGACATCCATCTGGATGATGTCCCCATTATGTGTGATAATAAAGGTGCTATTGACTTGAGCAAAAACCCCGTTCAACACTCCCGTACCAAACACATCGAAATTCGCCACCACTTCCTTCGTGATAATGTTCAGAAAGGAAACATTTCCATTGAGAAAGTTCCTTCCCAGGACAATATCGCAGACATCCTAACCAAACCTCTCAAACGAGAATCCTTTAACTATCTCCGTCTAGGTCTAGGAATGATGGAACATATTCCATAAGTCTCATGACTCTTGAAGTCATCTCGTGAGTCTCGTGTAATTTAGTTTAGGTCTCCCTAGTCAAAAGAATTTGTTAGGTACAAATCCTTTCCTCGTGACAATAGGTCTCACTAAAACAGCGAGACTTGTTCGTAAAAAATCAAAATGGGACAGAAAATAGTCCCAGCAGATCATGGCTCCACTAAATGTGGCACGGCACCGTTAAATTTAACGGTACCGTGGAACCGTGCATCTGGAACATTCCGTATTTCAGTTCCCCTTTTCCACACTACTCATTCCAAACCCTCATAACCTCAGCAACTGCTGTCATAACTTAACCTCACACCCAACACTTAATTACACCCCTTCAAGATCATATTCAAGACATTGAGTTTCAAGATCCTAAATCATTCTCGCCCTTTTTCAACAAAAATTGTAAGTCATCTAACTCCAATTTTTTAATTTTGGGTCTAGGGTTTATGCATTGATGAAAATTGAATTGGGTTTTTTCAATTTTTTCTAGGAAATTTTCAATTAGAAGTCATCAACACCAAAACATTTCAAAATCTTTGGTTCCAAAAACATTGAGGTTACCAAAACACCCCAATTCCATCATTTTCAAAATCTCACGAAACTAGGACCATGAAATTGTTCTTTTCATGCATTGTTGATGCAAACTAAAAACATCTTTTCATGCATACATGATCTCACGAATATTGATCGAATTACATAATCAATATGTATTTTTTGACATATTTGTTTGAGCAAAAGTAAAATTAGGAGTGTTAGGGTCATCTCATTATTTTCTTTTGAGTCGAGATTACCACACCTCCACATAGTTTGCATATAGGCACACACACCAGGCATGTGCATAATGCAACTATTCTTTACTCTAATTTTTCCTTAAATTTTTTTTTAGGAAACAAAAATGTCTCATGAATATGATTTTGATCATCTCCTAACCGATACCTACACACCCGAAATTTCACAACAACCCACAACTCCCGGTAACCACATTCGTGCCTATGTCAATCTTGAAACCCGTCGGTTTCATGAAGGCCGTGTCGTTGATCCGTCCCTAATTTACCATCAGGACATCAACACTTCCTTTAGAGCTATAGGATTCGATTGTCTACTCCACATTAACGAGCACATTTGTCCTCGTTTTGTGTTGGAGTTCTTTCGACAAGTTGAACTCGTACGTAACGAAGATCAATCCTTGTCACTTTGGTTTTGGGTCCAAAACTTCAAATTCGTCCTAACTCTTGAGCAATTTGGTCATATCCTTCGAATACCTAATCATGGGCAATGTGCCTATACTGAAGATTGGTGTCTTGAGTCTCTCTTTCACTATCGTAAGGAGAATAGTCCGTACTGTTCGTACATACCCTCTCCAATCGAACTAACCAAACTCATCCGTACTTATAAGTACCCCTCTTACCCTAATCCAACGAAAATTCGTTTGGAAGAGGTTCGTCATGAACTACTTTCTTGGGCAGTCATCCTGCGAGAAAATGTTCTAAGTCTCACAGGAAATCATGAGCAACTGCCGGCGTGTTGTGCTCATATGATTTACTGTCTCCTAACCCAACAACCATACAACCTCGCTTACTTCTTCGCTAAGCGAATTGTTCATCTCAAGGGTAACAAGAATAAATTGATACCCTATGGGATGTTACTAACCCATCTCTATCACCATTTCATGAACCTACACCCTTACCTTAGTGGGTCCTCAATACTCCCTTGTCAAACCCATCATGCAACCCATAAACGAGTCACATGTCTCATCAATCCTCATCTCCGAATCCTCCACCCATTATGCACCCTTTGATGATCCAAATCATGAAAATGAGATTCATGCTCAAGACAAGAGTATGCCAAGAATGGGGGAATGCTCAAGTCATAAGTGTTGAAGAAATCTATGTTTCTTATTAGGATTTATCTATGAATGAATGCTAATTGATTTATTGCATGCTTAACTATCTCCTTGCCTAATCAATCTATGTGATATTTGGATGATAGCCTATTTTGTCCCTTCTTATTGCATGCTTATAATTATCCTAGGAAACTACATGATAGCCTTTATGTGCTAGTTGTAGCTTAAATGGGACACTTTAGGAAAACAAGTACCTAGTGAGTTGAGGCACTATCATTTCCAGGAATTAGTTCCCATAGAAAACATCCCCCTAGCTGCCCAGAACTAACCTGCACAGAAATCTTCTTGCAAACAGTGGCACGGTACCATTAAATAAGGACGGTACCATTAAATTTAATGGTACCGTGGGTCATTTAAAGGAACCGTACCCCTGTTTGATGGATTTTTTACTGTTTCTACCAAAAACCCTACACCCCTAACCTCAAACCTGTAAATCTTTGCAAACCTAACACACCCTAGGATTCCCTTCCTACACCATAGGATACTCCCATCAACTTTAATTCAAATTTCACCCAACTTGCCTATTTAAGGCCTCACCCTTGCAAGCTTATCTTGCACTTCACCTTCAACCTCCCATCACACAAACACCATGTCCTCCACACATGGTTCAACCTCTCACATCTCCAAGAAACCTAGGATAACCATAAAACCACCCTCAAAACCACTCTTTGTGGATCTCACAAAAGATGATGAAGCTATGACACCACCTTCCCAAGCCACTCCATACTCACCATCACCACCTTATGCACCATCTAAAACATCATCTACCTACACAACATCTTCATCATCCTTCTACACTACATCATCAATGGAGTACACACCATCCCCCTTAACTCCATTGGACAAAGCCATGCCAATTTCACCTCCAACAAACCTACCACAATCAGCATCTCCTATCATGGCACAACCCAATCAACCACATCCCTTTGATTTACATAGTACTAATTGCCTATGTTGTCTCCATAACCGTAACCTCATCTACTTCTTAAGAGACGAGATTCATTTCATGTTCTACTTTATAGAACATCTCTTGACACCACCACCACCCCAAATGGGGCCCCAATCTCCACCACCTCCCAACCCACAATAGGTCTTTAGGAGCCCTCTTGGAAATGAAACATGCCTTTAGTCATTAGGGATTTATGCTTATCATTGTCACTTTTATGTTTCCATGAAGTCATATCCATGTATGACATTTATTTTCTTTTAATGTATGAATGGGTTTTTATGAGGCTTGTTCATTATCATTTTTAGTTCTTAGCTACTTTTCTTCTTGTGTGGTTGGATATTTGTCATAATGTGCTACTTGTTACATATTATATATGTATCTTCTAACTTTGTTTTGTAGCAAGAACCATTGCTCGATTCCTTTGTGTTCTCCAAATGAGGGGGAGTACACATCAAGGGGGAGCCTTTGTCACCTTTTTGATTAGACAAAAAGGGGGAGAAATGGGAGTAAACTCATTAAAAACTTGTTAAAACTAATTTTAACCTAACATGAGTTTATATTTTGTCATCAAAAAGGGGGAGATTGTTGATGCAAATAATGTTCTAAAAACGTTATTTATATCTTTCGATTACTTCACGTTTTGAGGATGACAAAATGTGAAAACACGATACGTTAAAATTAACGTAAACAAGTCTTTAATCGGAAGATCCCGTTTCTACGCAAATCACTCTAGAACAAAGTTACAACTTGAACTAGTGATCAAAGAAGTGAATTTATGTTTTGAGAATTCACATTTTAAATGGGACAAAACATTTTTTCAAAAATACACATGACAAATTATTTTTGAAATATTAAGAAATGTTTTAATGGAAAAATAAGTTTGAAAATCACAACAGCTATTTTCCCCCCAAAATCAGCTCCAACCTTCCCCAAATAAGTTTTCACCAAATAAGATTTCACCAGAAAAGACAAAATTTTGAGCCGTGGGGTATTTAACGGAGCCGTCCGTACAAAATTTTCTGTAACGTTCAGATTTTCTTTGCCTATAAATACCAACCCCTTTCACAGTTTTTAGGCATCCTTTCACACACAAAACTTTCTGAGTTGAATACTCTCTTCACACTTTCTTTCTTAGATCATTTAGGTTAGTTTTTCTTTTGTTCAAGAGTGATCCAATCATCCTTCAAGTGATCCTCTTCATTCCTCTTCACTTGCAAGAGAAGAACACAAGTATCCAAGTTGATACAAGGTGTTATCATTCCTCTTCATTATCAAGAGAAGAACACAAGTGTCCAAGTTGATGCAAGGTGTTATCATTCCTCTTCATTAGCAAGAGAAGAACTCAAGGTATTCAAGAAGATCCAAGAGTTGTAGTTGTTAGGTCTTGTAACACTTGTTACATCCTTTTTGTATCTTAGCATACATCAAGATTATCTTTCTTTTGTGAGAGTGTGAGTGAAGATCATTGTGATCTTAAGAGATAGTGAAGATCTCTTGAAGCCATTAGGCTTGTGTGTGAGTAGTCAAAGGATCTAGAGTAGTTAGATTAAGTAGAGTGAAGTGAGAGTTGATCTTTGTGATCGTGTTGAGATCGTGGTGATCTCTTGAAGCTATTGGGCTTGTGTGTTTGGTCAAGTGGACCTTGGTAGATTGGTGCTAGCTAAGATTAGCACTCGACATTTAGCTTAGTGTTGGTAATAGGATAAGGGACGTGTACGGTTTTCTCCGCCAGAAGGGAGGTTGTTGACATAGTGCTTGAAACTCTCGAGTGTGGTACTCGGGGAGTGGAGTAGGGCGAAGAAGAGCTTCGTAGCCGAACCACTATAAATCCTTTGTCTCGGTTTGATCTTTCCAACTCTACTCTTTACTTTCATTAGTTTATATTAGCTAGCTTAGTGTGTAGTTCATATTGGTGTTAATTGATTACACATAGAGTTCGAATCAAAGTTTCCAATATACAACTTTTAAAACAAGATTTTTAAAAGAATTTTAAACAGGTAAACTATTCAACCCCTCTTCTAGTTTCCCACAATTCGTGTCCAGAGGAAGCAGATTGGCAGAATGAATTTTATCAGCAAAATGAAGGGGACAGTTCAGAAATTCATGATCTATAATTACATTGTTCTTCATTGGAGTTGAAATAGATAAGGCATAGTTTAATGGTGTTGGAGTCATATTAAGATATTTGGTAATTGAAGTAGAAACCATAGAATGAGTCGCACCCGCATCAAACAAAATAAATACTGAATGATCATGTAAATAGAGAGTGCCCGTGATGATACCTGAGGCAATAGTCGCCTGGTCCCTGGTTAAGCAGAATACCTGACCCCTAGTAGCTTGCTGATGATCATTTCCCTTGTTGTTGTTGCTACCAGCCTTGGGACAGTCCCTAGCCATGTGTCCCATCTGTCCACAAATAAAACAAGCACCCGTAGCCCGATGACATCTACCCGAATGCAACTTTCCACACGTGGTGCACGGAGGAGGAGGAGGAACATAATCCCTTCGACCCGATGGAGCAGAAGTACGGTTACCCTGGTGACCCCGATGCTGCTGGTCATGATGCTGTTGGTCACGTCCTAGCCTCTGATTACCGTAGCCAAACCTGTCATTACCCCTTTTATCATTCCCACGCTGATCATTACCCCTAGCATCATTTCCCCGATGGTTGTTCCCTTGAGCCGGTCGAACATGATCACCATCCCTGCACCTCTTCACACCCTGTCTAGCACGCTCTTGCATAATCTCGGTGTTCCTAACTGCATTTGCCACCTGTCCAACATCCTCGAAATGAATATTCACAACCCCATCAAGAAGATCGTTCCTGAGAGCCTACTTAAAATGACTTGCTTGCTCTTCCTGCGTCCCTGCTTTAGCACCCAAAAAGCCTGCCAGACGCAAAAACCTCTTCATAAACTCTGTACTCGTCTCCCTATCAAGCTGGTAAATAGAGTGATAATCCCTTTCAAACTTTTCTTTTTCTGATCTCGGGAAGCACTGCTGATAGAAAGTGTCACGAAAGTCGTTCCATGATAGAGCCGCCACAAATGCATCTCCTCCCTTTGCCTGTTTGTACGCCTTCCACCAACTGAGAGCATCTCCCTCAAATTTATAACTAGCCAGCCTCGCTTTATACTCCTCATCACAGCCCAATACCTCGAATATCTTTACCATGTGAGCAATCCAATTTTCTGCAACAATAGGAGCATTTGCAGAACTGAAAGAATGAAGTTTTTGTTTATAGAACCTTTCCAGCCACGTATGAATGGTCACTGGTGGAGCACCACCACCAGAACCAGAACCCCCACTTCCACTGCCACTAGCTGTGTTCTGACGGATCTCAGTCGTGATCCTTTCAGTGAGACCTGGAATTAGTGCATCTACAGTCCGCTGAACTGCGGCTGCAAAGGCAGGGTTGTTACTGAAATCTTCGTTATGACGAGTGGTCACCATCTGAAAGGTCATAAACGGATTAGTGAAGATAAAATGAAGTTAAGGGGCAAAATATGAAGGAAAATATTGTGCCGAAACGAAACCTAATGTCTACCCAATCCTCACCGGTCAAAACCTAAGTCCTACGGGGCAAAACCTAAGGGTCCAGATTTCACAGGCCATAACTTATGAGCTACAAGTCGCAGCCTGGGCTCTGATAACATAATTGTAACACCCTAACCCGACATTGGTTAAGATGCCACATTATGGTGTCTAATCAGAACATACAATATAACGCAAGCGGAAGTCTTTCATAAATAAAGTTAAGTCAAGAACATCATGACTTATAAATTACAAGTTCCAAAAGACTTAACAATGAAATACAAAGGAAATAAATATCCAAACATAAGTCCAAAATAGTTCCAAAAGAATGGGTAATCTAATGAGGTAGGTCTTCTACTCCTACTCTCAACTCTCTTGCCCCGCATCCCGCTTATTACCTGCCGCATGGAAAAGAAAACGCGGCTGAGCATAAAATGTTTAGTGAACAGATATATAAACAAAGCAGAAACGATAATAAGCATAGTCAAATGAATATAAATCAAATGGCACACAAGCATACAGACCAAACGAGTAAGAATAGCTCTAGAGTCAAAGTAATAAACGTCAACGAACACATCCAAACGAGCCACTCGAACGGACCAAAGATACCTAACAGATAGCCACGAGCCTGTCTAAACGAGCCACTCGAATAGACCACATAATCACATATACCTATCATATCTAAAGTGTACGGAGAGGGGAGACCTCTAAGTACCAAATAGTGAGTGGGGTATAGGGCACATACAACCAGTCACCAAACAAATCATATCCCATATCATATAAGCCTAGGATGCATCCAAACGCCCCCAGCAAAACAAAATACATATGCAAGTAATCATATCATAACAGGACGCCGTGGATCAATCACACCTCCACAGAAAGTGTCATGCCATCGGTGCCTCAATGACATGGCCATGGTACCTCCATGGCTAGTTAGCTCGGGCAACAAAACATAACAAAGCACATCATATCATATCATCATATCAGAGGGAATCATAGCAAAGGCATATATCACTGAATCATAACAAATGATCATATAACTGAGATCATATCAAAGCTCATATCAAAAGAATCACATCAAAGGATCATAGCAAAGGGATCATAGCAAAGGATTCAAATCAAAGGAATCATAGCATATCAAATCAAATGAATCAGAGTCAAGGATCAAAGTCATGAGAGAACACCTTTACTGAGAAAGGGTAGAATATATGTACCTTATGCAAATCAACCAACGAAATAAGAAAGCACACCAAAAATAGGGAATCACTCCTTCTTCGCCGAACCTATACAATTTAATGATCATGTATTACTTAGCAGCTTATTTTAGAAGTTTACCACTTATAGTTATTAAGTTTTCCCCATTCAAGATTTCTTACTATTTTTAGAAACTTCCACTTTTAGTAACTTTCCATTTTTAGTAACTTTCCCGATTTAGTAACTTTCTTTTTTTATTAAGTTTTTATATTTAGTAAGTTTCCCGATTTAATGACTCTTAGAGTTAAAATGCCAATTTAAATGACTTTTATACTTAATACGATCAACATTATAGTTTATGGTTTAATATGACGACTTTTAATAGTTTAGGGTTTAAACTGTCATTTTATTAAAGTTCAGGGGCTGAATTGTAAAATACATAAATATATGGAATCTCCTATTCTTTACATTTTAATTACCTCATTAATTATCCCATGCTATTTAAGCCCTAATTCATGCATTAAAACCCTAATTTAACGTATGACAACATCATTACTCTTTTTTTGGCTCAGTTTAACACAAGTATAGTTCAACAACTCGACCAAAAAACACGCCCATTCTCAACACTCCACAACCATACACAAACGACCAATTGCCCTAGTTTTACCCCCACGCATTCAACCCACATTAAACCACATGAAATAACACCCAAGGACAACATACCCTTGACATAAAATCACACTTTTAGATTAGTATAACGCCCCATGTTTAACTCATCTAGGCTCCGTTGTTTCCAGCCCATGACACCCCTTTTTAACATACACAACATCACACCTCTTGCACCCTATACGACCTGCCCAAACAACATTTGATACCACGACAAGTATCCTAACCAGTACTCGAACAAACTCACCTTTATCCCACCATCCGACCCTTGTTTTTGTCCCACTATTTACGCCTATTTTGTACTCCAACTCAGTGCACTACTCGACCCCTACAAACATCCTTTTTTTTATAAGTCTAAAATTCCAGGTTTAACGCCCCTTTATGACACTTAAAACACGCCCTAACCTGCTATACGACACACTATTTGACACATAAAATGATGATCAAGCAACCAGTTGAAATCAGATTCTGGAGAGTATTACATGATCAAACAAACGTACCCTTGGACTATGTATTCGACCAGTTTTCAAACCATTTTATTAGTGAGCAATACACGTTTTTGTTACAGATTTTAACAACTTTTTAAACACTTATATTAACATGTAAACATGCACTATCATGTATAGCTCTAATCCATGTTTTATATCATGTATTAGCTACTGAAAGCAAGTCCAAAACTCAGACTCAATAACCTCATAAATCGGCCTACATTCTCATTATTTCATGCGACTAGAGAATACCCATTTATGTGTTCAATACTACTTTTATTTCGTTAATATCATGAATCGATTGAGAGTTTATTTTCAGGTTATAACATCTTATATTTCATGTGGCCAAAGCGAGAGAAAATAAGATCATAGGTGGAGTATACCTCGAGTTAAATTGGTAGAAAAGAACTAGGATAGAATCACAAGAGATCGACCCCAAGAATTCACCTTGTACAAACTACACCAAACCTAAACCGAGCAGAAGAATACCCTCAATCAGAAGGCCCTTGTACTGCTTCTTGTACCACTTTTACTAGACTGAAAAGGAGGAAAGAAAGATGCCGCCACGTATTTTTGTGTTAGGGTTTTCTGGTGTTTAGTTATTTGTGATGTCTCGGTTGGAAACACAGAAGATGGGGTGGAAATATAGGAGTGGGAAGACCGAGTAATATGTAGATAATAAAACCAGGATTTATTTCCAAAATTCAAAATTAATTCTAGACAATTCTAATTTATAAGTAGTGTGCAAGTTTTTAATTATTTTGGACTTGTTGTGGCGTGTGATATGGTATCTATGATATATATTTTTGTCGATTTTTTATAAGGTCTGTTTATGGCTTGTATAATGTATAGTTCTCATGTAGTAACTTGCAATTACTTTGGTTCGGTTTAAAGTTCAAATTAGTAAGGATTTTAGAATTTACGTTCTAGGTTATTATAAAGATCAAGGATATGTCGATAGTGGATGCTCTAGGCACATGACAGGGAACATGTCCTACCTCTCAGATTTTAAACCTTTTGATGGAGGATATGTTGCCTTTCGGGGAGAAGCAAGAGGTGGAAAGATTGCTGGTAAAGGTACAATAAAGACAGGTAAACATGATTTTGAAGATGTGTATTTTGTGCAGGAACTTAAGTTTAATCTCTTTAGTGTCTCACAGATGTGTGACAAAAATAACAAAGTTCTTTTTACTGACACTGAATGTCTTATCCTGTCTCCAGACTTTAAGTTACCTGATGAAAGTCTAGTACTACTTAAAGTTCCTAGAAAGGGCAACATGTACAGTGTTGATATGAAGAAAATTGTTCCTAAAGAGAGTTTAACTTGTCTTGTTGCAAAAGCCACATTGGATGAATCAATGCTATGGCATATGAGACTTGGTCATGTTAATTTTAAAACCATTAATAAGATTGTAAAAGATAGTTTGCTAAGAGGTTTACCTCTAAAATGTTTTGTAAATGACCAAACTTGTGTTGCCTGTCTCAAGGGCAAACAACACAAAGCTTCTTGTGAGCCCAAGACTCAAAACTCTATTACTCAACCATTATTCATGCTTCATATGGACTTGTTTGGTCCTACATCTGTAAGTAGTTTAATGCATAAGAAGTACTGTCTTGTGGTCACAGATGATTATAGCAGGTTCACATGGGTTTTCTTTTTAGGAACTAAGGATGAAACCAGTAGCATTCTTAAGAACTTTATCACAGAGATAGAAAACCTAGTTGATAAGAAAGTTAAAATTATTAGATGTGACAATGGAACAGAGTTTAAAAATAGAGTTATGGATGAATTTTGTAAGAAAAAAGGTATTAAGAGAGAGTTTAGTGTTGCTAGAACTCCTCAGCAGAATGGTGTTGCTGAAAGGAGGTATAGGACACTGATAGAAGCTGCTAGGACCATGTTGGCTGATTCTAAATTGCCCATTACATTTTGGTCTGAAGCAGTTAATACTGCTTGTTATGTACAGAACAGGGTTTTTGTGGTTAAACCTCACAACAAGACTCCTTATGAACTTTTTAGAGGTAGAACACCTGCTCTAAGCTTTATGAGACCATTTGGATGTCATGTTACTATACTTAATACCTTAGATCATCTGGGTAAGTTTTATGGTAAATCTGATGAGGGATTCTTTGTTGGTTACCCTACACATAGTAAAGCTTTTAGGGTATACAACATAAGAACCAGGAAGGTAGAGGAAAACTTGCATGTAGAGTTTGTAGAGAATAAGCCTAATGTTGCAGGTGAAGGACCTAAGTGGCTATTTGACCTTGAGAAACTAACAGAATCTATGAATTATGTACCAATTGTTGCAGGTACAAATACTCATGATTTTGCAGGTACCAAAGATAGTTCCTGAGAGCCCACTTAAAATGACTTGCTTGCTCTTCCTGCGTCCCTGCTTTAGCACCCAAAAAGCCTGCCAGACCCAAAAACCTCTTCATAAACTCTGTACTCGTCTCCCTATCAAGCTGGTAAATAGAGTGATAATCCCTTTCAAACTTTTCTTTTTCTGATTCGGGAAGTACTGTTGATAGAAAGTGTCACGGAAGTCGTTCCATGACAGAGCCGCCACAAATGCATCTCCTCCCTTTGCCTGTTTATACGCCTTCCACCAACTGAGAGCATCTCCCTCAATTTTATAACTAGCCAGCCTCGCTTTATACTCCTCATCACAGCCCAATACCTCGAATATCTTTACCATGTGAGCAATCCAATTTTCTGCAACAATAGGAGCATTTGCAGAACTGAAAGAATGAAGTTTTTGTTTACAGAACCTTTCCAGCCACGTATGAATGGTCACTGGTGGAGCACCACCACCAGAACCAGAACCCCCACTTCCACTGCCACTAGCTGTGTTCTGACGGATCTCAGTCGCGATCCTTTCAGTGAGACCTGGAATTAGTGCATCTACAGTCCGCTGAACTGCGGCTGCAAAGGCAGGGTTGTTACTGAAATCTTCGTTATGACGAGTGGTCACCATCTGAAAGGTCATAAACGGATTAGTGAAGATAAAACGAAGTTAAGGAGCAAAATATGAAGGAAAATATCGTGCCAAAACAAAACCTAATGTCTACCCAATCCTCACCGGTCAAAACCTAAGTCCTACGGGGCAAAACCTAAGGGTCAAGATTTCACAGGCCATAACTTATGAGCTACAAGTCGCAGCCTGGGCTCTGATAACATAATTGTAACACCCTAACCCGACATTGGTTAAGATGCCACATTATGGTGTCTAATCAGAACATACAATATAACGCAAGCGGAAGTCTTTCATAAATAAAGTTAAATCAAGAACATCATGACTTATAAATTACAATTTCCAAAAGACTTAACAATGAAATACAAAGGAAATAAATATCCAAACATAAGTCCAAAATAGTTCCAAAAGAATGGGTAATCTAATAAGGTAGGTCTTCTACTCCTACTCTCAACTCTCTTGCCCCGCATCCCGCTTATTACCTGCCGCATGGAAAAGAAAACGCGGCTGAGCATAAAACGTTCAGTGAACAGATATATAAACAAAGCAGAAACGATAATAAGCATAGTCAAATGAATATGAATCAAATGGCACACAAGCATACACATCAAGGTAAGAATAGCTCTAGAGTCAAAGTAATAAACGTCAACGAACACGTCCAAACGAGCCACTCGAACGGACCAAAGATACCTAACAGATAGCCACGAGCCTGTCTAAACGAGCCACTCGAATAGACTACATAATCACATATACCTATCATATATAAAGTGTACGGAGAGGGGAGACCTCTAAGTACCGAGTGGGGTATAGGGCACATACAACCAGTCACCAAACAAATCATATCCCATATCATATAAGCCTAGGATGCATCCAAACGCCCCCTGCAAAACAAAATACATATGCAAGTAATCATATCATAACAGAAGGGGACGCCGTGGATCAATCACACCTCCACAGAAAGTGTCATGCCATCGGTGCCTCAATGACATGGCCATGGTACCTCCATGGCTAGTTAGCTCGGGCAACAAAACATAACAAAGCACATCATATCATATCATCATATCAGAGGGAATCATAGCAAAGGCATATATCACTGAATCATAACAAATGATCATATAACTGAGATCATATCAAAGCTTATATCAAAAGAATCACATCAAAGGATCATAGCAAAGGGATCATAGCAAAGGATTCAAATCAAAGGAATCATAGCATATCAAATCAAATGAATCAGAGTCAAGGATCAAAGTCATGAGAGAACACCTTTACTGAGAAAGGGTAGAATATATGTACCTTATGCAAATCAACCAACGAAATAAGAAAGCACACCAAAAATAGGGAATCACTCCTTCTTCGCCGAACCTATACAATTTAATGATCATGTATTACTTAGCAGCTTATTTTAGAAGTTTACCACTTATAGTTATTAAGTTTTCCCCATTCAAGGTTTCTTACTATTTTTAGAAACTTCCCACTTTTAGTAACTTTCCATTTTCAGTAACTTTCCTGATTTAGTATCTTTTCTTTTTTAGAAGTTTCTATATTTAGTAAGTTTCCCGATTTAATGACTCTTAGGGTTAAAATGCCAATTTAAATGACTTTTAGACTTAATAAGATCAACATTATAGTTTAAGGTTTAATATGACGATTTTAATAGTTTAGGGTTTAAACTGTCATTTTATTAAGGTTCAGGGGCTGAATTGTAAAATACATAAATATATGGAATCTCCTATTCTTTACATTTTAATTACCTCATTAATTATCCCATGCTATTTAAGCCCTAATTCATGCATTAAAACCCTAATTTAACGTATGACAACATCATTACTCTTTTTTTGGCTCAGTTTAACACAAGTATAGTTCAACAACTCGACCAAAAACCACGCCCATTCTCAACACTCCACAACCATACACAAACGACCAATTGCCCTAGTTTTACCCCCACGCATTCAACCCACATTAAACCACATGAAATAACACCCAAGGACAACATACCCTTGACATAAAATCACACTTTTAGATTAGTATAACGCCCCATGTTTAACTCATCTAGGCTCCGTTGTTTCCAGCCCATGACACCCCTTTTTAACATACACAACATCACACCTCTTGCACCCTATACGACCTGCCCAAACAACATTTGATACCACGACAAGTATCCTAACCAGTACTCGAACAAACTCACCTTTATCCCACCATCCGACCCTTGTTTTTGTCCCACTATTTACGCCCTATTTTGTACTCCAACTCAGTGCACTACTCGACCCCTACAAACATCCTTTTTTTTATAAGTCTAAAATTCCAGGTTTAACGCCCCTTTATGACACTTAAAACACGCCCTAACCTGCTATACGACACACTATTTGACACATAAAATGATGATCAAGCAACCAGTTTAAATCAGATTCTGGAGAGTATTACATGATCAAACAAACGTACCCTTGGACTATGTATTCGACCAGTTTTCAAACCATTTTATTAGTGAGCAATACACGTTTTTGTTACAGATTTTAACAACTTTTTAAACACTTATATTAACATGTAAACACGCACTATCATGTATAGCTCTAATCCATGTTTTATATCATGTATTAGCGACTGAAAGCAAGTCCAAAACTCAGACTCAATAACCTCATAAATCGGCCTACATTCTCATTATTTCATGCGACTAGAGATTATCCAGTTATGTGTTCAATACTACTTTTATTTCGTTAATATCATGAATCGATTGTGAGTTTATTTTCAGGTTATAACATCTTATATTTCATGTGGCCAAAGTGAGAGAAAATAAGATCATAGGTGGAGTATACCTCGAGTTGAATTGGTAGAAAAGAACTAGGATAGAATCACTAGAGATCGAACCCAAGAATTCACCTTATACAAACTACACCAAACCTGAACCGAGCAGAAGAATACCCTCAATCAGAAGGCCCTTGTACTGCTTCTTGTACCACTTTTACTCGACTGAAAAGGAGGAAAGAAAGATGCCGCCACTTATTTTTTTGTTAGGGTTTTCTGGTGTTTAGTTATTTGTGATGTCTCGGTTGGAAACACAGAAGATGGGGGGAAAATATAGGAGTGGGAAGACCGAGTAATATGTAGATAATAAAACCAGGATTTATTTCCAAAATTCAAAATTAATTCTAGACAATTCTAATTTATAAGTAGTGTGCAAGTTTTTAATTATTTTGGACTTGTTGTGGCATGTGATATGGTATCTATGATATATATTTGTGTCGATTTTTTATAAGGTCCGTTTATGGCTTGTATAATGTATAGTTCTCATGTAGTAACTTTCAATTACTTTGGTTCGGTTTAAAGTTCAAATTAGTACGGATTTTAGAATTTACGTTCTAGGTTATTATAAAGATCAAGGATATGTCAATAGTGGATGCTCTAGGCACATGACAGGGAACATGTCCTACCTCTCAGATTTTAAACCTTTTGATGGAGGATATGTTGCCTTTGGGGGAGAAGCAAGAGGTGGAAAGATTACTTGTAAAGGTACAATAAAGACTGGTAAACATGATTTTGAATATGTGTATTTTGTGCAGGAACTTAAGTTTAATCTCTTTAGTGTCTCACAGATGTGTGACAAAAATAACAAAGTTCTTTTTACTGACACTGAATGTCTTGTCCTGTCTCCAGACTTTAAGTTACCTGATGAAAGTCAAGTACTACTTAAAGTTCCTAGAAAGGGCAACATGTACAGTGTTGATATGAAGAAAATTGTTCCTAAAGAGAGTCTAACTTGTCTTGTTGCAAAAGCCACATTGGATGAATCAGTGCTATGGCATATGAGACTTGGTCATGTTAATTTTAAAACCATTAATAAGATTGTAAAAGATAGTTTGCTAAGAGGTTTACCTCAAAAATGTTTTGAAAATGACCAAACTTGTGTAACCTGTCTCAAAGGCAAACAACACAAAGCTTTTTGTGAGCCCAAGACTCAAAACTCTATTACTCCACCATTATTCATGCTTCATATGGACTTGTTTGGTCCTACATCTGTAAGTAGTTTAATGCATAAGAAGTACTGTCTTGTTGTCACAGATGATTATAGCAGGTTCACATGGGTTTTCTTTTTAGGAACTAAGGATGAAACCAGCAGCATTCTTAAGAACTTTATCACAGAGATAGAAAACCTAGTTGATAAGAAAGTTAAAATTATTAGATGTGACAATGGAACAGAGTTTAAAAATAGAGTTATGGATGAATTTTGTAAGAAAAAAGGTATTAAGAGAGAGTTTAGTGTTGCTAGAACTCCTCAGCAGAATGGTGTTGCTGAAAGGAGGAATAGGACACTGATAGAAGCTGCTAGGACCATGTTGGCAGATTCTAAATTGCCCATTACATTTTGGTCTGAAGCAGTTAATACTGCTTGTTATGTACAGAACAGGGTTTTAGTGGTTAAACCTCACAACAAGACTCCTTATGAACTTTTTAGAGGTAGAACACCTGCTCTAAGCTTTATGAGACCATTTGGATGTCATGTTACTATACTTAATACCTTAGATCATCTGGTAAGTTTTATGGTAAATCTGATGAGGGATTCTTTATTGGTTACTCTACACATAGTAAAGCTTTTAGGGTATACAACATAAGAACCAGGAAGGTAGAGGAAAACCTGCATGTAGAGTTTGTAGAGAATAAGCCTAATGTTGCAGGTGAAGGACCTAAGTGGCTATTTGACCTTGAGAAACTAACAGAATCTATGAATTATGTACCAGTTGTTGCAGGTACAAATACTAATGATTTTGCAGGTACCAAAGATAGTTCTGATGCAGGTCAAACTAGTATGGAGACTGGATCTAGCAAGGACTATTATGCCATGCCACTTTGGAAGGATGATTCTCTGTTCCAACAAACTTCAAAGAATGATGATCCACCATCTTCCAGTGATGTTGATAAGGAGGATGATGCTTGTGTTAATAAAGAAGGTGGAGTTGGTGCCCAAGAACAACAGGGAAATGATAACAATACTAATAATGATGGTACTGCTAAGCAGGATGTTAGTACTGTTGTGCCAGATGTTAGTATAGCTGTACCAAGTGATTGTACTAGTGGACCAACTGTTGAACCTGTTTTTCCAACGGTTAATTTTGCTCCACATGCTGGATTTTTTGATGACTTTGAAGTGGATCTGAATAATGTTCGTAACACATACGAGGTTCCTTCAACTCCCTAAACAAGAATTCACAAGGATCATTCCCTTGATCTTGTGATTGAAGATATACAATCTGGTGTGAAGACAAGAAGGATGCAAATGGAGGCAGGTGAACAAGGTTTTGTTGGTGCTATTTATGAAGGGAAGACACATAAAGACCTTAATTCTTGTTTATTTGCTTGTTTCTTATCTTAATATGAACCCAAGAAAATTGCCAAAGCACTAAGTGACCCATCCCGGGTAGAAGCAATGCAGGAGGAGCTGTTACAGTTCAAGCTGCAAAAGGTGTGGGTTTTAGTAGATTTGCCTAAGGGTAAATGGGCAATCGGTACAAAATGGGTGTTCAGAAACAAGAAGGATGAAAGGGGTATTGTGATTAGGAATAAAGCAAGGTTGGTAGCACAGGGGTATCCTCAAGAGGAAGGCATAGACTATGATGAAGTCTTTGCTCCAGTAGCTAGGATTGAGGCAATAAGGCTGTTTTTAGCTTATGCTTCTTTTTTGGGATTCACATTATACCAAATGGATGTGAAAAGTGATTTCTTATATGGAACTATTGATGAGGAATTTTATGTTACTTAACCACCAGGGTTTAAGGATCCTGATCACCCAGATAAGGTCTACAAGGTAGTGAAGGCACTACATGGTCTATTTCAGGCTCCAAGAGCCTGGTATGAAACATTGGCCAAGTATCTATAGGACAATGGGTTTCACAGAGGACAGATAGACAAGACATTGTTTATCAAGCAGCAAAAGCGTGATATTTTGCTTGTCCAGGTTTATGTGAATGATATTATTTTTGGCTCTACTAAAAAGGAGATGTGTACTGAATTTGAGAAGCTGATGCATGACAAATTTTAGATAAGTTCAATGGGAGAACTCACTTTCTTTTTAGGATTGCAAGTCAAGCAGTCAGAAGAAGGGATATTTGACAGCCAAGATAAATATGCAGCAGAGATTTTGCAGAAGTTTGGGTACACAGATGCCAAGATTGCAAGCACTCCTATTGATAAAGAGAAGCCTTTGCTTAAAGATGCAGATGGTGATGATGTTTATGTTCACTTATACAGGTCAATGATTGGATCATTGATGTATCTTACATCATCCAGACCAGATATTATGTTTGTTGTGTGTGCATGTGCCAGATTTCAAGTCACTCCTAAGGCTTCACATTTGCATGCTGTAAAGAGGATTTTTAGGTATCTTAAAGGTCAACCTAAATTGGGCCTTTGGTATCTGATTGAATAAATAATTGCACAACCAAGCCTTCGATGGTGATCAAAGGAATAATGGGGTGTTGAGATTGCGCCAAGCTTGTTCTTAACCTAAAATAAGAAATACGAAGACACTACGTTAAGTGATTACGCAGGGGTTGGACCCTGCGAACAACCTCCGGCGTGCGAGTAAGTATGTGTAATGGTAATGTAGGTCGTAAATTGAGAGAGTGAAGTTAACATACATTTTTCATGCCCGACTAAGCTATTTATAGGGGAGAAATAGGGCTTAGTGGGCGGTTTGCACATGATTCGGAGATCATGGGGGCGTCCCATGAAATATGGTAACCGCTAGGGCTTTCTAGCCCACGATCTCTGGTTTGGCATGAAAGCCAAGGGGAAGAGGAGACGTGGGTTTGACCAGGTCAGGATAGCTCTTCGTGCTAGTTCCTTCGAGAGGAATACCCCGAAGGGCTTAGGGCTTCGATTGGCGGATTCCCACATGGTAACCAGTTCGCAGGCGAATGGTTTTACACCAATGAAACGTGTTAGGAGATTAACCTAGGCCTCCTAAGGGAGGGCTTTCTACAGGCTCGAAGGAGAGTCCTTCGACCCGTTCGGAGGGTACATCATCAAGCCCCCCAGTCGAAAGTGATATATACGTACGAGTATAAATTGCATTCGACTCAAAAAACAAACTACATGTTAGTCCTTCCGTCACAAAGTCGTACGAGTAGGGGATAAATGCTTAAACAACCTTGCACAATAAATGCGGCTAATAAATATGCAACTACTATACCCTAGCTTCATCAACTAGGATATCGATAACCACAAACTTATTTTCAAAATTCGAAAGCAAATTGGAATCCGTGTCAAACTCATACTATGACTACACGTGGATGGCTAGGATGAAACAACTAAAAATATACATAAACCCTTTATGATTCTGCCTGATCATATTGTTTCTCTTTGCCCCAAAGTACACATACACAGTGTTTGTGCTTCGTGCTTCTGCTAAGATTAAAGGTAATTATCCCTCCTTAGTCTCATTATTTCGAATACAAGATGAGTATGGCGGTAAAAAGGATCATTAGGCAACAAAAGTGTACCTTATCAGAACAGGCTTTGGCGGATTTTCTTGAAAAGAATCCCATGCCTAAGAAGTATAAAGTCATACTCCCAAACGAAAACCAAAGTATTTTTGACGCCCCCGTTGGGTATGTTGGGTTATATGTTCATGCTTTTACAGAATCCAACTTTAGGATTCCTATTCATCCACTGATCTTAGAATTTTTACAGTATTATCAAGTACACATTTCCAGGTTGAACCCCTTTGGCTTAGCCAAGCTAACCACCTACATTGTCGTATGTAAAGCTTATGGTTATGAGCCAACACTTAACGTGCTTAGGGGCTTTATCAACCTTTGCCCTGGTGGTGATTGGTTAACCTTAGGTAAAAGAAGTGAACCTGATGTGCCTTGCTTAATAACAAAACCCTTTGCCAATATAAGGAAATGGAAAGGTCTGTTTTTCTATGTGCAAGATACTATCGTACCTCCCAATTATCTGGCGTTGTTAGATAAAGACAATCGTTTTGACGAGAAATGCTTTGATGATCCTTTACCGCACTTCGTAAGAAGCTATCCCCTCTATCAACGTCTTGAACATCACCCATTTGATGTGCAAACGTTTCCTGAGCCAATATTGTTTCTGGCGGGCATTATAGATCATTGGGAAGGCTCTCCCTTGGAACCTGAGATAATTTGCAATGGGAAAAGTATGTATGTACTTATTCAAATAAATTAATGACTTATCTGATGGTATTTATCTCATTTCCTTCTTCTGTAGGGATGGCATTCAGAAACTTCGTCGTAGCCCGTGGTACTAGAGAGCTTAGTTATGTCCCCAAAGAGCCGAATAATGTGAACCATGAAGTTGGTTCTCCATCGACATCAATTAATAATGACGAGACTCCGCATTTTGTGGAGACTGTAGCAGACTCCGATGATCCCCTTATCAAGGAATTTCAAACAAGGCTCATAAGGTCCTCCGGTCTTTCAGATAAGAAGAAAAGTAAGAAAGCAAAGGCTGCTATGTCTGTAAAGACTCCTCCGAAGAGGAAATTATCCCTTCCTACTCCTCCGACAAGAATGGTGAAGCCCAAAGGCTCTCATTCTAAAACCTTTATACCTACTCCTCTGACGATTCCTGAAGATGATACTCCTGGTAAGTTATCATGCATGCGTAATAAGTGTCCTTCCTTATATAACTTGTGCTTCTGTCTTTCGCAGGTCTTCCCGATGTTAACGAACTACCCAATTCAGCTAGGGATCATGAATATGATAAATTGGAGGCTAAGTGCAAAGAAGTGATGGAGAACTTTGAGAAGAATCCTTTTGTACAAGATATGCGAGCCAAGATTGACAGACTCGAAGGGCAATTGAAGGAATCCCAAGCAAGGTGTGATAGGTTGAAGGTTGAGGAGTCTAAGGTGTCCATCTATAGAGCCCAAATTGAAATGCTCGAATCCAAATGTACAAGTCTGGAAGCCGAAAGGTCTAGGCTGATTGAGCAGGAGGCCAAGCTTTGCGAGGAAGTCGATAGTCTGAAGTTCCAGTGTCGAAGCTTGAAGAAAGACCGAGCTGAGGTAGTTTCGAAGGTTGTTCCTCATGTGGCAATGGAGTTGCATCGTAGCGATGAGGTGGGGGAAGCTATTGGGAAACTGGTGAACGCAGCCATCTTTTATGGTACCTGTACCGCTTTGGAAGAAATTGCTCAGACAAAGAAGCCTGTGGTTTTGTCGGAGGTACCATACTATCGCCCTGATTCTGAGAAAGAATTTGATGAGGCTGGCGATGTGTTTACGTCAACAGAGTTCCCTTTCCTAGCTGAGGTAACCAAAAATCCGTTGGCTCCCATAGAAGAACTTTTGGCAAAGAAGCCGATGAAAGTCCATCCTCCATCTTCAAAGAAATCTGTTTCTATAATGCTCCATCATGTTTAATGTTCATTTAAGACAATTTATCTTTGTGGCTGTATGGGCTTCGACCCATGCATTAGACAATTGTTTAAACTATTTTTGCTTTGACCATTGTTGGCCTTATCAATGTTAAGTAGGGATAATAATCCGCTATGAATGCCATGCTTTTCTTCTCGTACGCTTATTATAAACGTACATATACAACCTAAGGTTATAACCTTATTGTGTGTATTTTGAACCAAGATTTTCCGCAATCGTATAATTTGACTGCGACAGAGGGTCGCGACCCACTCCGTCTTTATCCTTAAGTTGCAGAGGGCTTTTATTACCCTAAGACATTATAGGAAAGTTAATGTGAATTGTAATGGATGCTATTTGTATACAAGACATGTGTCTTGCTTCATCCTTCGACATTGAAACTTGTAAAGTACTTGGCTGAACAAATCTTTGTTGTATAAAATAAAACAAGAGATTTTGAGGGAAATAATTTATATCATTAAGTGGGTAGGGAGGATTACATCATTCTAAAAAATGAACACTAAGACGCCTACCATTAATGCTTTTTTCCCAAATGAGAAGAATGCGTTACATGAAATTGAAAAACAAACTGATTGTTTTAAATGTAGTAAGTTTTATATGTAAAACTTACGAAGATTGGTACCATTCCAAGTCCTTTCCATGGCCTCCCCTTTAAGCGTTGCGAGCTTGTAAGCACCATTACCGTAGGCTTCCAATATAACGTAAGGCCCTTCCCATGTTGGCCCTAGTTTTCCTTCGTACTCAGCCTTGCTTGCGCTGTTTAAACGAAGGACATATTCACCTGGCTTGAACGTGGAGGGTCGAACTCGGTTATTATAGTACTTTTCAAACTTCTGTTTATAGATAGCCTCTCTGATCGAAGCTATTTCTCTTCTTTCTTTCAGTAGATCGAGGTTTTCACGAAGCCTTACGTCATTTGTTTTTTCTTCAAAGTTCATAATGCGTTCTGTTTCGATGCTGATTTCGGAGGGTATGAAAGCTTCCGTTCCGTAGACCAGGTTAAAAGGAGTTTCCCCATGGCTCGACTTGGGGTGTGTCCTATGTGCCCACAGAATTTGGGGTAACTCATCTACCCACCCATGATGACTTCGTCCGAGTCTCTTTTCGATACCATCGATGATGTCCCTGTTCGTGACTTCAACTTGTCCGTTACCTTGAGGATGGTATACGGAAGTGAACGACTGCTTGATTTTTAGGCCTTCACAAAAATTTGGGAATACTCCTTCGGCGAATTGCTTCCCGTTTTTGTAGATGATAATGTGTGGAACACCAAATCGGCAGATTATGTGTTCCCATACAAACTTCTCCATATGCCTTCCTGTTACCGATGCTAAAGGTTTGGCTTCGACCCATGTAATGCCCGAAATTTCAAAACATGAAAAATTACCAAAATGCCCCTGTAACTTTAAAATTCAATTAATAAACGTTTAAAAACGCCAAATAAATCCCAAACCTCTGTAAACGAGCAACATATGAAGTAAAATAATTTTTGTTGCAACATTTTAATATTTTACAATGCCTAAAAAAATTATTGTCACATCATGTTAATTTATATAGGGCCGAATATACATTTTATTACTTGTATAACAATTTAAAATGTATAATAATAAGGATAATCACCACACTATTTATGGAAACTACTCCTAAATCAGTATTACACCTCAATCATATCAATTATACCGAAATTCTTGCCAACCATATCTATTGTACACGGTTTATCTCCATAACACGCTCCATTCCTTTTTTTTTTTCGAAACCCTAAACACACAAAATCTCTCTTCTCCATCCGATTTTTCTGGAGCTATTGGGTATTTTTCTGGTGATCTTTAAGGCCTAAGGGATCTGGGAAAATTAAGCATAGGGTTTTGGATTCGCTGGTTTGATCGTGGGATATTTTTCTTAGTTGAATTTTTCATCCGAGAGGTAATAATTCATGCGCCTAAATCCACATGTCCTAAAATCGATTTTGTATTTTTTTGATGTTACTTAGATCATATATGACTCATATAAATTGGTAGAATCGAATCATGCAAGTTAATATGATCGTACGAAATTTTGAGATCAAAAACACACATAAAATGAAAATCGAGTCATACGAATTTTTTGGGTGATATGTTTATTTTATTTGGACCTAAAATGAAGTATATGATCTGGGAAAAATGATGGAACGAATTGTAGAGGCCTAAATATGTAGTGGTAATTATTGATATCAAAAACATACATCAAATCTAAAATATGCTATACTATTTTTTTGGACTTCGAGTATAATTTTTATGGGTTCTATACACTTCATATAACTCTGTAAAAATGGCCCTTTTAAATTGTCGAAGCTTATATCAATCATGGTGAATTATTGTTTCTAACCGGATTAAAGAAAAAAGGGTTTTAATTAAAAATAAAATCGTGAGACCTAGGGTTTCACTTTTGATGATTGGATCTGAACATTTAATGCATTTTTAAGGTTGTAATAATTATGGGTAATGATTGGTTTGATTAGGGTTAGGGTTTATTGATTTATTTTGCATACCGATTGGATGATAAAAACTATAAGGGTGTGTTTTGACATTATTTAAACGTGAGAGTTGTTTTTATAAGTCATTTTGGATTAGGGGTAAAATGTATAAAATATAATATGGGGGTATCTTGTGTTGATTTTGTAAGTAAAAGGTTTAATTGGTAATTTTGGTAATTATTCTTATTCGAATAGGAAATAATTAAATTAAGGGACTTGTTTTGTAAATTCTGGAAACTTGAAGGTGGATTCGTATAATACTTAATATAATGGGCTTGATGTGTAATTTGGAATAATTGAAGGCTTAATGTGTAAATATGAATATTGTAAGGATTAATTTGTAATTTAATTAATAATAAGGTTTAATTTGTAATTTAAATAACTTAAAGGGTATAAATGGTAAATTTTTGAACTTAAAGGGTTAAAAGCGTGATTCTGGATAACTTATGTATTAACCTAAATTATAATTATGGAAACCTGCTAGTTATGGAAACGTGCTAAATATGGAAAGTTACTATTTCTGGAAAGGTACCTAAAAAGGAAAGTTACTAAAAAATGGAAAGCCGACTAAAATAAGTAATCTTAATTAAACAAGCTATTAATAAAACAGATCATGAATTCATGTAGATCCGCAGAAGACATAGTTGCTTCCGACCTTGTTGTTCTGTTGTGTTTTCATTTGCGGTATAAGGTACAGATATTCTGAACCTTCTCACAGGTTTCTCATGATCTCTTTCTTTTTTCTGATCTGTCAGCTTCTGTATTGATGCCATTGCTATGATCCCCTTACTTTGAACCTTTCATATGACTCCCCTTTGTTATAATTCCTGATATGAACTTTGTTATGAAACTTGATTCTGAGCCATCTGTTATAAACCCTTTGAAATATGAACTTGTTATAACACTCTGATTCTGACATGATATCTGACTCTGAATTTCCCTTGATACTTGACTCATTACCTTGTGACCTGCATATTCAAATCCTTGTATACCCTGAAGTTTCATTTGATAATATAACTAAATTGAAAACCTTCCTTAATGATATGAAAATGTTTTTGAAGATCTTTTGAGTACGATGTTATACCAATTTTGAATTGATACTGCACTAAAAGTTTTATGAAAATTTCTTTTAAATACTATCTGTATAAAAAGGTTTTACCAAACATCATTTTATGAAAGTCACTGAAAGATTATTTTAAATACAAGTTTAATATGTAACCTTTGAATTAAAATCTTTTCTATGAACCTATAAACCTTTTGATTATGAGCCTTTGATATGACCTATTGAACCTTGATTTGAACCTTATTCTAAACCTGATTATAAACTCTTGTTTTGAAACTTAATTTGAACTTTGATATAAGTATTAATCTGATATACTATTTCTGAACCTGGACTTGAACATTGCTATAAACTCTGGTATAAACCTATCTGATTTCTGAACCTCTGATATAAGTATTAATCTGATATACTATTTGAACTTTGATATAAGTATTAATTTGAACTTTGATATAAGTATTAATCTGATATAAGTATTAATTTGAACTTTGATATAAGTATTAATCTGATATACTATTTCTGAACCTGGACTTGAACATTGCTATAAACTCTGGTATAAACCTATCTGATTTCTGAACCTCTGATATACACTTCTATAACATCTGACATGGACCTTATAATCTGAACCTTTTGACATGACCCTCTGTTTATGACATGATACTTGACCTTTGACCCATGGTTTGATACCCGAGCCAACTCACTAGGCATGAGGGTTTCATGTCCATGTCATTGATGCACCGATGGCATGACTCTAGGGCAGGAGAGTGATGACCTGTCCCGTCCCTGACTTTATCTGATTTGGTGTATATTGGTAGACTCTGGCCACCTGGGGCGTATGGATGCATCCTAGATTTGTTCTGTTTCTGTTATCTGTTTATATTATATGTTATATCTCTGTTGACTGATGGTGTGTGCGATACACGTCTTTCACAACCTCTGGGAGCTAGCTACTCCATTTGATACATGAGGACACCCCTCATATTATCTGGTTACTGAGAGGACACCCCTCTGATTGATGATGATGGCATGGTTATATATATTATATCTCTGTTTCTGGGCTCGTGGTGGATTACTGTTTTCCTTTACCATATCCATTTACTTACCTTTGACCCTTATTATGTCTTGCACTGTTTCCCTTTACCTTTATCTATTTATTATTCCCTATCCCTTTATCCTTACTCCTTTTTTTATCCTTTAACTCTGATTATATCTGCATGACTTATATTTCTGACACTCTGTACTATTCCTTATTACTGCTTTGTTATCGTTATATCTGTTCACTGAGCTCTCGTAGCTCAGCCGCATTTCTTTTCCTGCGGCAGGTTTTAGTAGGAAGCTGGGTATGAGTGGAGAGTACCATTGGATTTAGAAGACTACACTTTGATTGTTATTCCGTTATAGAGATGACTAGAAGAATTTATATTTTCAGACTTAGTATTTATTCCTTCGTAAATTTTGTATTTCCTTGTAATTTCTTGTCACATTTGTATTCCTTTGTATTATTGAAGATGTATGCTTGTGTATGTTTCTGATATGTCACCATTATTGTGACATCTCTACCCTTGTCGGGTCGGGGTGTTACAATTTATGGTATCAGAGAAACAGGCTGCGAGTCATAATACATTTACCCTTGGCCTGTGAGTTCTGGACCATTAGGCTTCCACTGTAAGAACGTAGGAGAGCACCTTGAGAACTACTTTAAGATTTCTTGATATGAACTTAAGTTTTGACCAGTGAGGAATGGGTAGACTATAGGGCGTTTGTTTAAGTATTTTGCTTCCGAATCACTCTGATTCGTGCCCTGCTTTTGATTTAAGTCTGTTAAGATCACTTTTAGAAATTGAAAGCTTATGCTTTGCACTACCCAAGATTTGAGAATTAAATAAATCTGGAAGGCATTGAGAACTGCATAATATGGCCTGACACTATTTGATCCTTGTCTGCAGAGTCCGACTCTGACCTCTGATCCTTCTGTTAATCATTTTGATGCCTCTTCGGGCATTCTGAAAATCTCCTTGGCGATGACGTACTTGACACCTTCTGTTAATTGTCTTCTGCTTTTGATAAGCATTTGATACTTTCTGTTAATTGTCTCTTGTCTCTTGATAAGCATCTATAAATTTCTGACACCATTTGATTTCGTCTTAACCATCTCTGTCCCTATGAGAAGTCTTGTGGTGTTTAACCACGAGTATAAGAATGTTTCCCTCTCATTTTGGACGATAAGATTTGCTTTGTTGATCTGTCTTTCTGTGGACTGTTAACTCTAATGTTATTCTGATAAAGGATTGGTTGTTTGACAACTATCCTCCTATGTCTCACCTTTGACGTTTGAAGCAATTTTGAACTCCCTACCATGATTACCGATTGTTAAACTCTGGACTATCATTATTACTCTGAAGACTCGTGTGTTATGTTCGCGATTATGAAGTTTTCCTTGAACCCATTTCGTACAACAATGAATGAATCTTATCTTGAAAATTACTTGGCACCCTGAATTTTCTGGACATGATTTCTGATTGAACCACCAAATTTTCCACCGGAGTGAGAAGTAAGTTCTCTTAAGTGTATTTTCTTGGCGTATTTCAGTTTTGTTCGCGATAAAGAAGAATGATGACAGGAGACATGTATTGATTCTGGAAGCTGAACCGTATTGCTATTTGGAACCCTTATTTCTCCACCCTGAAACGACTTTGTATCTATTCAATTTCAGAGCGCGAAGTTTCCTTCAGATGGAAATATGAATTGAGGTTATTCTTGAAGATCGTTGTCCGCATTTGTAACGACTGATATTAAGATTTGTGACGCTAATAGTATTAGCTTAAACTCTGACTATTCTGTAAATTTGATAAATGAATGTCTTCTCGTGAGTACTTGGGCAAATGGTCATTGTATGACTTAATAGTACATTCGGAGACGAAGAAGAACATGAGAATCATTTTTGCACTTTGTAAGAAATTTGACGATCACTTGTGCATTCTGAGAGATTGATATCTGTTGAGACAACGGTTTTTCTTGATTGAGAATATCTCTTTTAAATCCCGCAAATTTTGAAACTATCACCGAATGGTCAAGACCGATAACAAAATGGTAAACTGAAATCTTTTGAACCTTGCATCAGAATTCTGAAGACGTTTACAACTTGCGTTACCCTTGATAAATTTCGTGACCAGAGAGAAACAGCTTAGTCTGATTGAGAACGGAGTTTTGGAAAGCTGAAATAGACATTTCAGAAAGAGACTCAGAAGGTTTTGCGTATGCATCAAGACAACTAGAAACGCATCAGAAGTATTACTTCACTACCTGACCTAGAGTTGACAACAGCGGTGACTACCCTGAAGAGTGAAGACATTCCTTACAAGACAGAAGTGTTGGCGATGCAGAAGAAAGACGGCGAACCTGGAGCTGATGAAGACGTACAGTCTCACTTCCCTATTCATCTTGGTTGTACTAAGATGAATTGAGAGCGGAAGCAGACTGGATGATGAAGAAACTTAAAGATCGTGCCAGAAATTCACATTACTCCATCACATTCCAAGAAGAACTGCAGGAGGCGTGATGAACCAGACGATTTTGCTTCACTTCCAGATTAATGGAAAAACGAAGATATATTAACCGGACTTGAAGAGAGTAGATGTTTTGAATGAACGGATTTCTGAGTCAAACCTTTTATGTTTGGAAGAATTGATTCTGTGAAGACCGAAGTTATTGACGATTAGTTTTCATATCCGTTGACTCCCTTAAGCTTCGTTATATCATGATAAGATCCGCTAATGATTTAAGTTTCCTAGAAGCATTTCAGCCCCGTGCTTATTTTCGTATGTTCGATGATGGTTTTGTTCTGAGGAATTTTGGCGAACTGTGGAAAATCTGATGCTTGTGACGACGTGCCTTACTCTGCTAGGCAATCTGGAAATTCCGATACTTTTGCGAATAGTCTTATTTCTCTCTTGACTATGACTTTGATCTGGTTGACTCTGAGACTGTAGAAGTACTAGGTGGATTAAGATAGGTTGTTATACTCACGACTCGAGATAAAGTATGATCAGCATGAAGGCATATTTATGTGGTGCTGGTATTATGACGCCTGATCAACATGATAATACTTACACCATATAACGTGCATTCATTGTGGCCATAGGATATCTTGGGGGAGTACCTAAGAAGTTTTGAATCTGATCTCCGTTGGTTTATCCGTGATTAGTGAGACATTAGGTTCATTCTACCTATGCGTATACTCTGTTCCCGTTCATTAAATATCTGGGTGAGTTTGAACTCTCACTTTGCATTCTGTTGACCTCAGTTATAAATCTTAAACTCCTTGTAGAGCTCTCTGCTGGTGATACGGTTAATCTGATTTGAAATTCTGTTCATAGTTCATATAAGCTTTTCAGAAGATTCTCCTATCATCCATTTTATATTGTATGTTCTTTCTGATATGAAATCAACCTAATTTGTCTCTGTCTGAGGAAATCTGAACCCATTTTGTGTTGATCGAGTCATGAGAAACCAATTGTCTGAAGATCCTTTTGGAAGAACCTCCACGGACGTGAGGCTGTTCGTGACGACCTTTTACGATTTGCTAAGACTCTGTCTAACTTTGCGACTTCAAATTTCGAGGACGAAATTTTTATTTTAGAGGGGAAGAAGTTGTAATACCCGAAATTTCAAAACATGCAAAATTACCAAAATGCCCCTGTAACTTTAAAATTCAATTAATAAACGTTTAAAAACGCCAAATAAATCCCAAACCTCTGTAAACGAGCAACATATGAAGTAAAATAATTTTTGTTGCAAAATTTTAATATTTTACAATGCCTAAAAAAATTATTGTCACATCATGTTAATTTATATAGGGCTCAATATACATTTTATTACTTGTATAACTATTTAAAATGTATAATAATAAGGATAATAACTACACTAATTATGGAAACTACTCCTGAATCAGTATTACACCTCAATCATATCAATTATACCGAAATTCTTGCCAACCATATCAATTGTACACGGTTTATCTCCATAACACGCTCCATTCCTTTTTTTTTTGGAAACCCTAAACACACAAAATCCTCTCTTCTCCATCCGATTTTTTTGGAGATATTGGGTATTTTTATGGTGATCTTTAAGGCCTAAGGGATCTGGGAAAAATTAAGCATAGGGTTTTGGATTCGCTGGTTTGATCGTGGGATATTTTTCTTAGTCGAATTTTTCATCTGAGAGGTGATAATTCATGCGCCTAAATCTACATGTCCTAAAATCGATTTTGTATTTTTCTGATGTTACTTAGATCATATATGACTCATATAAATTGGTAGAATCGAATCATGCAAGTTAATATGATCGTACGAAATTTTGAGATAAAAAACACACATAAAATGAAAATCGAGTCATACGAATTTTCTGGGTGATATGTTTATTTTATTTGGACCTAAACTGAAGTATATGATCTGGGAAAAATGATGGAACGAATTGTAGAGGCCTAAATATGTCGTGGTAATTATTGATATCAAAAACATACATAAAATCTAAAATATGCTATACGATTTTTCTGGACTTCGAGTATAATTTTTATGGGTTCTATACACTTCATATAACTCTGGAAAAATGGCCCTTTGCAATTTTCGAAGCTTATATCAATCATTGTGAATTATTGTTTCTAACCGGATTAAAGAAAAAAGGGTTTTAATTAAAAATAAAATCATGAGACCTAGGGTTTCACTTTTGATGATTGGATCTGAACGTTTAATGCATTTTTAAGGTTGTAATAATTATGGGTAATGATTGGTTTGATTAGGGTTAGGGTTTATTGATTTATTTTGCATACCGATTGGATGATAAAAACTATAAGGATGTGTTTTGACATTATTTAAACATGAGAGTTATTTTTATAAGTCATTTTGGATCAGGGGTAAAATGTATAAAATATAATATGGGGGTATCTTGTGTTGATTTTGTAAGTAAAAGGTTTAATTGGTAATTTTGGTAATTATTCTTATTCGAATGGGAAATAATTAAATTAAGGGACTTGTTTTGTAAATTCTGGAAACTTGAAGGTGGATTCGTATAATACTTAATATAAGGGGCTTTATGTGTAATTTGTAATAATTGAAGGCTTAATGTGTAAATATTAATATTGTAAGGATTAATTTGTAATTTAATTAATAATAAGGTTTAATTTGTAATTTAAATAACTTGAAGGGTATAAATGGTAAATTGTTGAACTTAAAGGGTTAAAAGCGTGATTCTGGATAACTTATGTATTAACCTAAATTATAATTATGGAAACCTGCTAGTTATGGAAACCTGCTAAATATGGAAAGTTACTATTTCTGGAAAGGTACCTAAAAAGGAAATTTACTAAAAAATGGAAAGCCGCCTAAAATAAGTAATCTGAATTGAACAAGCTATTAATAAAACAGATCATAAATTCATGTAGATCCGCTGATGACGGAGTTGCTTCCGACCTTGTTGTTCTGTTGTGTTTTCATTTGCGGTATAAGGTACAGATATTCTGAACCTTCTCACATGTTTCTCATGATCTCTTTCATTTTTCTGATTTGTCAGCTTCTGTATTGATGCCATTGCTATGATCCCCTTACTTTGAACCTTTCATATGATTCCCCTTTGTTATAATTCCTGATATGAACTTTGTTATGAAACTTGATTCTGAGCCATATGTTATAAACCCTTTGAAATATGAACTTGTTATAACACTCTGATTCTGACATGATATCTGACTCTGAATTTCCCTTGATACTTGACTCATTACCTTGTGACCTGCATATTCAAATCCTTGTATACCCTGAAGTTTCATTTGATAATATAACTAAATTGAAAACCTTCCTTAATGATATGAAATTGTTTTTGAAGAGCTTTTGAGTACGATGTTATACCAATTTTGAATTGATACTGCACTAAAAGTTTTATGAAAATTTCTTTTAAAGACTATCTGTATAAAAAGGTTTTACCAAACATCATTTTATGAAAGTCACTGAAAGATTATTTTAAATACAAGTTTAATATGAAACCTTTGAATTAAAATCTTTTCTATGAACCTATAAACCTTTTGATTATGAGCCTTTGATATGACCTATTGAACCTTGATTTGAACCTTATTCTAAACATGATTATAAACTCTTGTTTTGAAACTTAATTTGAACTTTGATATAAGTATTAATCTGATATACTATTTCTGAACCTGGACTTGAACATTGTTATAAACTCTGGTATAAACCTATCTGATTTCTGAACCTCTGATATACACTTCTATAACATCTGACATGGACCTTATAATCTGAACCTTTTGACATGACCCTCTGTTTATGACATGATACTTGACCTTTGACCCACGGTTTGATACCCGAGCCACCTCACTAGGCATGAGGGTTTCATGTCCATGTCATTGATGCACCGATGGCATGACTCTAGGGCAGGAGAGTGATGACCTGTCCTGTCCCTGACTTTATCTGATTTGGTCTATATTGGTAGACTCTTGCCACCTGGGGCGTATGGATGCATCCTAGATTTGTTCTGTTTCTGTTATCTGTTTATATTATCTGTTATATCTCTGGTGACTGATGGTGTGTGCGATACACGTCTTTCACAACCTCTGGGAGCTAGCTACTCCATTTGATACATGAGGACACCCCTCATATTATCTGGTTACTGAGAGGACACCCCTCTGATTGATGATGATGGCATGGTTATATATATTATATCTCTGTTTCTGGGCTCGTGGTGGATTACTGTTTTCCTTTACCATATCCATTTACTTACCTTTGACCCTTATTATGTCTTGCACTTTTTCCCTTTACCTTTATCTATTTATTATTCCCTATCCCTTTATCCTTACTCCTTTGTTTATCCTTTAACTCTGATTATATCTGCATGACTTATATTTCTGACACTCTGTACTATTCCTTATTACTGCTTTGTTACCGTTATATCTGTTCACTGAGCTCTCGTAGCTCAGCCGCATTTCTTTTCCTGCGGCAGGTTTTAGTAGGAAGCTGGGTATGAGTGGAGAGTACAATTGGATTTAGAAGACTACACTTTGATAGTTATTCCGTTATAGAGATGACTAGAAGAATTTATATTTTCAGACTTAGTATTTATTCCTTCGTAAATTTTGTATTTCCTTGTAATTTCTTGTCACCTTTGTATTCCTTTGTATTATTGAAGATGTATGCTTGTGTATGTTTCTGATATGTCGCCATTATTTTGACATCTCTACCCTTGTCGGGTCGGGGTGTTACAACCCACTTGGTGAAGTAGTCTATGGCCACGACCAAGAACTTTACCCCTCCCGGAGCTACTGGTAAGGGTCCGACTATATCGATTCCCCATTGACAGAAAGGCCATGCTGAGGTGACAGATGTCATGTCTTGCTTAGGCATTCTTGGAACTTTGGAGTGAATCTGACAAGCTTCGCATTTTTGTATTATCTCTATTGCGTCTCTATGCATAGATGGCCAATAATACCCTAGCTTCATTACTTTTGAAACAACGGAACGAGGGCCTGCATGCAACCCGCAAGATCCTTCGTCAACCTCATAGACGATGTTCGAAGCCTGTTTTGGTCCCGCACAACGAAGCCATGGAGATAGGAAAGATCTCCTATAAAGGTTATCCCCAATGAGCCTATATTGGGAAGCTTTGATCCTTACCTTTCGAGCAAGCCTAGGATCCTCCGACAGAATACCACTGATCAAATACTCCCTAATCGGAGTCATCCAATTGGTGCCTTCCTCGAGTATGACGTCAGAAACTTCGCCTCGTTTAATTGACCTATCAGTCAATACTTCTACCAAAACTTCCTTCGTTAGATGAGCAAATGCCATTAAAGCCAACTTACTTAAGGCGTCTGCTTTCTTGTTTTGATTTCTGCGAACATGTGCAATATCATATGTTTCGAAGCCCTGAAGGAGTTCTTTAGCTTTTTCCAAATATTGCTTGATGGTGGGTTGCCTTGCTTCGTAGGAGCCTTTAATTTGGTTGGCGACTAACTGCGAGTCTACAAAAACTGAGAGGTTACGAACCTCCATGTCCTTTGCAAGTCAAAGACCGGCTAACAAAGCTTCATACTCGGCCTCATTGTTGGTAGCTTCGAACTCAAAACACAATGCGTAAGTGTATTCCCTTCCTACCGGACTAACTAGCATTAAACCTGCTCCTGAACCATCAGAACTTGATGCTCCGTCTGTGTACAATTTCCACCCCACCTTCGTCTCTTGGGGCTTCTCCTTAGGAATTTCTTTATCTTGGCTAGGTCCGGAGGGTGTTTCAGCGAGAAAGTCTGCAAGTATCTGACCTTTGACGGAGTTTCGACCCTTGTACTCTATCTCATGTTCTCCCAATTCGATAGCCCATTTAGCTACCCTTCCTGATTTCTCAGGCTTCGACAGTATCTGCCTAATAGGCTTGTTAGTCAATACCGTGATGGGATGAGCTTGAAAGTATCTTCGAAGGCGTCTTGCAGCATAAACCAAGGCTATGATTAGCTTTTCCAACTCCGGATAGTTTAATTCAGCTCCTTGTAGGACCCTACTAACGAAGTATATAGGGACTTGTTTCTTCTCTCTTTCGGCTAGGAGCACCGCACTGATGCTTTCGAATGATGCCGCAATGTACATGAACAACACTTCGCCTTTGATTGGGGCCGTAAGTGTTGGTAAAATTTCCATAAATTCCTTTAGCTTTTCGAAGGCTGCTTCCGCCTCACAACTCCATTGGAAAGTCTTTTTATCTGTACACCCCTTGAGTGTTTTGAAGAATGGTAAAGACCGATCTGCCCCTTTTGACAGGAACCTGCTAAGTGCCGCAAGCTTCCCATTGAGGCTTTGAACTTCTTTTAGTGACTTCGGAGCTTGATGATCAGTGACGGCTTTTACCTTCGAAGGATTGGCTTTAATCCCTTGTTTAGTGATCAGGTGCCCCAAGAATTGTCCTTCCTCCACGCCGAAGGAACACTTCTTGGGGTTAAGCTTCATATTGATTGCCCGTAATTGGTCGAAAGTCTCTTGGATGTCGGAGAGGAGGTCCTCTTCGGTTCTGCTTTTTATCACCATGTCATCAACGTAGGCCTCCAAGTTCCTCCCGATTTGCTTGTAGAAGGCTTTATCTACTAAACATTGGTAAGTTGCCCTTGCGTTCTTCAGACCGAAGGGCATTTTCATGTAGCAGTAGACACCCTTTCCTGTGTAGAAGGCTGTCTTTTCTTCATCTTCCTCCGCCATTTGTATTTGGTGATACCCTTTGTAGGCGTCCAGAAAACATTTCAGACGGAACCCTGAGAGAGATTCGACCTTCCAATCGATTTCTGGTAGAGGGTAACAGTCCTTCGGGCAAGCTTTATTGATGTCCGTGAAGTCAACGCACATACGCCACCCTCCGTCACTTTTCTTTACCATGACTGGGTTGGCGACCCAAGTTTGGTATTTCACTTCCCTGAGAATTCCTGCTCGCACAAGCTCATCCACCTCTTTGCAAGCATCCGCATTTCTTTCTGGTGCCAGGCTTCGTCGCTTCTGCTTAATTGGTTCAATGTGTTTGAACTCGTTAAGCTTATGTTCTGTGCCGAAGAGCTTGCCATCGATCATAAGAGTCCTGGGAACTCCTGTCATGTCTGAATATGTCCATGCGAACACATCTTTGTTGGCTTTTAGTAGCTTCTCCAGGTCTGCTTTGAAGTTAGCAGGGAGTTGCTTTTCGACTACCACCGTTTGTTCTGGATAGAGCTCATTTATTACAATACGTTCTTCGGCATCCGTACAACTAAGGATAGCCTTCGGAGGCTCCTCCGGACTTTCTCTAATCTTTTTACCACTGTCTCCCAATTGCCCTTGACTATAACTGGAGAACACGGTTCCTATCCCATAAGGTGTATGGAACTTTACCGCTGCATGTATAGTGGAAACTACGATACCCATCTTTTGCATGGCAGTCCTTCCTATTAGCAAGTTGTAAGGAGAGTTGGACCTTACAATAGCGAACATGAGGGTTTTTGTCCTTGCGAGCTTGCCTTCTCCAATTGTTATTTCCAACGGAACTTCTCCCAGAGGCCACGAATGCTCACCAGAAAATCCCACCAAGGGTATCTTCGAATCAACCTGCTGCAACCTGATCGGAGGCTTGAGCTTGAGGAAACAATGCTCATAAATGATTTCGCAGGAGATTCCACAGTCCATATAGGCTCTATTCACTTCCCGGTTGGAAATGAGGACTTTGATGACTACTGGATCATTTGAAGGGACTTGGCCTGTGAGAGGAGGAAAAGTTACTTCCCCTATTGCATTACCCTCCTGCTCCGTTACCTTTCTTTTCAATCTGGCTTCGCCCCAACGAACCATGAGTATTGGGGCTTCGAGAGGAGTAGTATCTTTAGCCAACTGGGTGTCGGTCATCTTTTCCTTTCCTTTCTTTATGCCCTTCACCAAGTGTGCCAATTGCCCGGACTTCACAGCTTCTTCTATCTGTTTCTTTAGCTCTCTGCAACTGTTCGTATCGTGGCCATAATCTTCGTGAAAATGACAATACTTGCTGGTATCCCTGCTTTTGCCCTTACTTGTCATACGAGGGGGTGCTTCGAAGGCCTTAGCATCCCTCTCCGTAGCAAGTATTTCCTTTGGAGACTTGGTTAGACTGTTTAACAAACCGTGGTTGGGACCTTTGTTGTACGGAGAAAACCTGTCTCTGTTCTTGTTCTTTGACCCTTCCCACGAAGAATGCTTCGAGAACTTGTTGTTGCTGTCTCTGTCTATCGGAGCCCCATTAGTGGATACCTCTTTCGCTTCGATCCAAGTATACGTCTTTTCCGTTAACCCTTTGTAAGTTGTCGGAAGATCGGTGGACAAGAATTCCACCAAGCTCCGATTTCGAAGACCATGTACGAAACCCAAAATACGCTGATCTTCATGAAGACCCAAAATCTGCAAAGTCTCATCGGTGTACCTAGTAACGAAGGCCCTTGTGCTTTCGTTTTCCTTTTGTTTGATGTTGTGCACCGTTAAATGAGTCCTTGTGAACTTCTTTTGCTGACTGAAGTGTGACCGGAACTTAGCCTTAAGATCATCAAGATTAACGATGCTACCAGGCTTTTGCCCATTCCACCAAATACGACCAGAATCCCGTAGGGTGTATGTAAACATATGACAGGCCACCGGCATAACCCATTTTTGCATCTTGATAGCCCCTTCGAACAAGTGTAAGAAATTGTCCGGATCCCCCTTCCCATCATAAGTCCCAATGTGCGAAGGCATTTTCAACCCATCAGGCAATGGGTAATCTTCTATCCACCTAACTAAAGGTGTAGCTGAACCCATAGGGTCTGAGTATAGACAATTGTAAGGTGGTGCATACATGGGAACAGGATTACAGGCATTGTTGCTTTGGGGCATTCCCATAGGAGTTTGACTTGGGTAGGACTGATAAGGCGTATTCATGGCAAACGGATAACCATTTCCCATGGCATACGGAGGGTACACCATAGGGTGCCCGAAGGGTATGCTCCCATAAGTTTGAGGGAGGCTTGGATTATTAGGCTGTCCATTTACTGGAGGATATAAATTCTGAGGGTAAGACTGAGTTTGGAACGAGGGGTACATACCATTGGGAGGAAGATTTCCTCCCATATTAATTGTAGGCGGATTGCCTTCTACGCCTGATGCGTGAGAAGGCTGCAACGGAACCTCAGCTTCAGTCCTTCCAAGATGAGCTGCTAGCAATGGAGGCAAGGTCACCCCCACTTCTTCCCTTCGTTGGCTCCTACCGTTAGAGCCTTCGGTAACCGCCCCTTCTCTCCTTGTCGGAGCCCTCTCGGGAACTCCTTCAAAACCAACGGACCTTCTACATAGCCTTCGACCGACTGGAGACCCAATCCTTAAGGCCGATAGAGTTGCTCCTTGGGTGGGAGGCCTAGGTTCCATTTCCATTTCTTCATCATACTCATCACTTGAGTATTCCAACTCCCTTCGCATCTCAGCATTCCTGACTTGCCTCTTACGAGCCCTTAGGAGGGATTCCAACACTTCGTGGTTGGCTTCGACAAAGGCTGGGCTAATAATGGGTTCCGGATTGGCTGATGTCGAAGCATGATGGTTGGGTGTTGTTTCTGGGTGAGAACGTGTAGTGAACGTGGAAGCGGTTATTGGGGGAAGGTTGTTAGAGTCGTTGATTGGTATTGGTGCTAGGGTAGAGAAACCCGGTGGGGGAGTATCTTCTCTCCCTTGATCCATTCCGGAATAATAGTGAAAGTAGTTGGTTGGTTGTAAGCTTGGAAATAACGAGACCAATTGTAGCGGTCCCACGGATGGCGCCACTGATTGAACAAATAATTGCACAACCAAGCCTTCGATGGTGATCAAAGGAATAATGGGGTGTTGAGATTGCGCCAGGCTGGTTCTTAACCTGAAATAAGAAATACGAAGACACTACGTTAAGTGATTGCGCAGGGGTTGGACCCTGCGAACCACCTCCGGCGTGCGAGTAAGTATTTGTAATGGTAATGTAGGTCGTAAATTGAGAGAGTGAAGTTAACTTACATTGTTCATGCCCGACTAAGCTATTTATAGGGGAGAAATAGGGCTTAGTGGGCGGTTTGCACATGATTCAGAGATCATGGGGGCGTCCCATGAAATATGGTAACCGCTAGGGCTTTGTATTCCACGATCTCTGTTTTGGCGGGAAAGCCAAGGGGAAGAGGAGACATGGGTTTGACCAGGTCAGGATAGCTCTCCGTGCTAGTTCCTTCGAGAGGAATACCCCGAAGGGCTTAGGGCTTCGATTGGCGGATTCCCACATGGTAACCAGTTCACAGGCGAATGGTTTTACGCCAATGAAACGTGTTAGGAGATTAACCTGGGCCTCCTAAGGGAGGGCTTTCTACAGGCTCGAAGGGGAGTCCTTCGACCCGTTCGGAGGGTACATCTTCAGTATCCTAGGGAGTCTTCATTTGATTTAGTGGCTTATGGTGATAGTGACTATGCTGGTGCAAGTTTGGATAGGAAGTCAACAACAGGTGGTTGTCAATTCCTAGGAAATATCATGGCAGTGTAAAAAGCAGACTGTGGTGGCTAATTCTACAACTGAGGTTGAGTATGTGGCTGCTGCTAGTTGTTGTGGACAAGTATTCTGGATTCAGAATCAAATGTTGGACTATGGGTACAATTTTATGAACACCATGATATTCATTGACAATAACAGTACAATTTGTATTATTAAAAATCATGTTCAACATTCTAAAACAAAACACATAGAGATAAGACATCATTTTATAAGAGATTGTAATGAGAAAAAGTTAATTCAAGTTGTTAAAATTCATACAGATAACAATTGGCTGACTTACTTAAAAAAGGTCTTGATATTGGAAGATTTCAGTACTTGGTGGCAAGTATTGGAATGCTTAATCTATAAAGTTTTAATCTCTAAGTGTTTGTGTAAAGTTTGTAAAGGTTTTATACTGTTAATTGTTAGACAGTTGAGTTTGTACTGGTGGTACAAAGTTTGTACTGTCAATCCAAATTAGTACTTCTAAGTTTATACTCTTAGTCAAATTTTATGCTATTATATAGAAAATGCTTTGGTTTGTGTTTTCTTGGTTTTGGACTAACACTTGCAGGAAGAGAAAGCAATATGATTGGAGTTTATGATGTGTGAGAAGCTAAAGTGGTGGATGGATTGCTGTCATAATTGATTCATGATAGAAAAGGAATTGGGGATTACTTGACAAACATTGTACACCTGAGTTGGTAAGTTCCTTAATATCTTATTCTTGAAATCATTTTATGCTTATCTGGTGGTATTTTTGAACATGAATTGATGGCATAGTTAGTCAGATAGTAACTGAACTAACTTACTCTATACCATTTTATACTTTCATTAGTATAATGAGTTAGTCCAAGGACATCTGGTATAGAGAACAACGAGCAAAAGTGAATCTAATGCATTTGTGTTAGAGGCAACACCTGCCACGAGCTGGAAACCCTGTCAAGAAAGCTCTTTGAAATTATTGGTTCTCACACAACCAAAGATTAAATGCAACCGAAATTTGATTATGTGTCTTCCTTTACACTTAATCCCTTCAAAAGTTGGTGGGCGGTATGGTTTTTAAAAAAATATTGAGTCAATACTGCTAAGAAAACGTTTTTCCAAAAGTTAGTACTGCCAAGCAAAAGTTTGTTCTGCTAGCGTAAAACTTAGTACTGCTGGGTAGCCGTTAGTACTGTTTGCAAAATAACCATTTTTTAAATATGGCCGTTGGGGTAAATTTGTGTCAGTTACTGTGACAACTCGCAATTTCAGGTCATTTTCCAAACTTTGAAAATTCACTATTCACGGGTTACTATTCACCATTTCACTATTCATCATTTTTTACGTCAGTTTGCGAGTTTGAGATGTTTTCAAAAATTTTACTATTCATGAAACACTATTCACTCCCGGAGGGAAAATCACTATTCATGGTTATCATTCATCATTTCGTAAACAAGGTTTACGGGTATTCCAAATTCGCGTAACCATTATGGTTTAGCAGCGTATTCAAGAATCATCACTAGGACACGTCATATAGACTAGAGTAGTCTACATATCATCAGTAACATCATCTGCATGTGAGGACGTTCATGGGTTTGCATAATTTTAATTAACGTATGCTTATTTATTTAATAAACGTTACCACTCAGTCATTTACTACGAATAATATACCCGACACTCCCGACTGTGATCCTAATATAATTTCACACTCATCATAATGATATAAAAGTTATATTATTAGTTTACTCGGTGTTTTTAAATCATTTGCTATAATTACCGTTAAACGCTTATAACTACGTCGGTTTGCGAAATTTCAACACGACAACTATTTGAAAACCCGATTCTTGCAAGGAATGTGATTTTATAATTTTTAAAACTTCGTCATACTTTATTTTGTTCCGTCAAAATTTATTTCTAGCTAACTCGGTACCCGGTAAGACATAATACACATCTAAATCTAGCTAAATCTTACACCTTCAAGACAAGAACATTAAATAGCCACAAACCTCTTCCACTTTCCCCATTTACACGCCCCATGTCCCCCCCTCTAGTCCAATTTATACTTGATTACTTTGACAACTATTATTACCACTAAATATTACTTACATATCTCATCATTTTTACACATACTACTTCAAGTAAACTATCAAAAATTCCTCTCATCTCTCCCACTCTCATATGGTTCGGCCAACATCAAAACAAGAGGAAGATTGCACCAAAATTTTCAAGATCAAGTATTTCTAGTCTCATTAGTATCCTAGTTAAGGTTTTGAAATAAAAACCTCAAGGATAATTAAGTGTTTTTGCTCCCAAACTCATCAAACCTTCAAATAAGCTTCTAAATAAATTTGCTATTCTTTTATACTTTCATTTGATCTATTTTCATGTTCTAGTAGCAAATGATGCAAATATGTATATGTTACATACCACTTAATGTTTATTTTCTTACTAAAATAGAGTTAATGAATTTTTATTGGAAATCTTATGAGATCCACTATTTTTGGTGAAGATTAGGAACCCATGACACCCTAAGAAGGTGTATGGTAGGCTTAGACTAGTTGTGGTGTTGATTGGAAGTGTTTTTGAACAAGCCTTGAACTAGGAAATTTGGTTTTAACAAAGTGTAAATGAGGTGCTGTCCATTTTTGTAAATTCTGGAAAAATCAGTAAACCCTAGACTATTTTGGCTTAAATATTCAGAAAATAATTTCAAAAACGAAACCGTGGCCGCCGGAATGAGCAAAAACGAGCTTACGACGAGAAAGATACGCTAATTTTAAGTTTGACGACGAAAACTATTTTTCTGAAAATTTACGTGCTGTTACACGAATTTCAATAGGTAAAACGAGGTGCTGGACCTGATCTAGACGAGCCAACATGCCAAGAATCTATTAGTTAGCTGTAATACGAAGCCGAGGATATAAAGAACGTAGAAAACGAGCTTATAACGACCAAGATACGAGCGTTTGAAAACCGACGATTCATCAAACATTTTATCAGCTTTGAAAAGAAAAATATTTCTAAGTCTAAAACAGTTTTTGCAAATAACCATGTTGAGAGCCGTTTTTCTCATTGATCGAGACGCGTATGGACAAAATACCAATGCTACGAACTCAAGATATTGTTACAAGGTTTCTAAAAACGCCGAGCTTATTTCCTAACACTCAACGTACACCGTTTTAAGACTAGATTTGCGAGGCTAGTTAGTCATTTTTATAAGTTGTGAAAAAAATGCTAATTTACGACGAAAACACTATATTTATCGATAGATAACCAAACGACGATCGTGGGATATCGTTGCAAGGTATTTACACGAAAAGTGTTCTATAACTTAACAAGACGTCAAAAATATATTTTTGACGACGATAAACGTTATTTTCAAATTTCACGCGTGGTATCGATAGCATATGTATTTGCATGTGTAGCATCATTTCATGACTTACATTAGATCATATCATTCATAATAGGTTGCGGTTAGAGATCGTGCCTCATTTCAGTGTATCCACTTTTGTCATTATTGCTATTGCATCAGGTGAGTTTTCATAGCCCCTACTCTCATACGTTTTGAATTACTTTTGGGGGAGAATACATGCTCGTTTTCAGTTAAATGCTATACTTGATTTATTCGAATATGCTACTTGTTTAGTCAAACCATTAATTGTTCCACTTATGACTTTGTTATTCATTCGAATGTGTTGTATATTCACTTGTTTCATACTTAATTCTTATTACTCATGGACACAAGCACTTTAAACGATTATGCATACTTAACCGAATGAACCGGCTCAACTACTATGTACATACATGACAGAATGAATGGGTCACATAACCGAATGTACGGGTAACATGACAGAATGAACTGGTCACATGACAGAATGAACTGGTTGCATGACAGAATGAACGGGTCACATAACCGAATGAATTGGTCACGTAACTGAGTGTACTGGTCAAACCAACTTTAATTCTTGGTCTATATATTACTTTTGTTTACCTAAACCAAATCTTATTTGGCAGTGGGATGTGAACACACAGGTTGCAAGTCTTGTATGCGCGGGACTTGAAACTGGGTGGATTTACAATGCCTTTGCTGGGAAATCTTTATTCAGATGCTTTTCATTTTACACAAAACTCTATGAACTCACCAACCTCGTGTTGACACTTTAGCATGTATTTTCAGGTATAAAGCGATAGCACACTATTGGAGGCTGTTGGCATGGTATGGCATGGTCATAGAAGACTTTGATATATTCGGGACCGCTTGAAACTTTTTATGGGCTTATATTTCAGCATTTCATTGAACGATGTAAAACAACATACTTTTGAGTATAAAGATTTCTTTTAATGGATACGGTAAATCCGTTCTCTTTACTCTGTGTTATGGTACCAATTTAGTAGCACCCCAGTGACATGTATGCTTCCGCTGGACCCGATTTTGGGGGTGTTACAGATTGGTATAAGAGCCTTGGTTATAGAGAACTGGGTGATTTTAAAACCTAGACTATAACTACTTTCACGAAAACCTAACCCTATGACCGCCACGTGCCTGCCTGCCAAGCTGATGCCTCCTTTGTGGTTTGTTGCTGACATATTTGATGAGACTTGTGTCTTATTATCAGATAGATTATACTCACTTATTTTCGTTGATTACTATAAATATCTTCCATATAAGCATGCTCACGTATCGTATATGTCACCGCGGTACACCTTTTCTCATGTAATCTCATCATTCGACCTCGAGTTTGGTCACTTGCCTTAGTCTTTCAAAATGACTTTCAAACGTGAGGGACATATTATTAGTATAACTGAGCCGAGTATTTCAAAATTCATTGAACCTCGGTAGAATATAGACTGGTCATCTATATTCGACCAGGGACAGTGGGGCATAGGCTGACCACCTATGTCCGACTCAGAGATGTATTTTGTAATACTGGGAATAGTTATAATAGAATTATGTCCAGGTTGATTCTCTACTCGATTTCTAAAGGTTTCAAAATTCATGTGTGTGTATTCAATCGCTGCAAGAACATTCACATCTACATCCAACACATTAGCATCATCTCGTGAACCATCGCCTAGAAGCACGCCAGCTAATCATAACACGACCTCAAGCTTACATTTTTATGACAAGCCACTTTAGGGCACCTACTTTTAGAAAACGTCTTTATTACGTCTCACTCTTCTTTTCTTGTTTTGAAGAATTATGCCACCAAAGAAAACTACCCTAGCAATGACACCAGCTGCCATCCGAAAACTTGTTGCCGATAGTATAGAGGCAGCACTAGTAGCTAAAAGAGAGACCGTAGCCGCTCGGGCTGCTGAAGCCGCTTCTCGGGCAGAAACAGCAGAAGCTGCAGGACTAGCTGCTAATCGTACTAATGTTCACAAATGTACATACAAGGACTTTAAGAGCGGTGATCCTCTAAAATTCAAAGGCACTGAAGGAGCCACTGCTATGATCCGTTGGTTTGAGAAGACGGAATCTGTGTTCCTTCTATGCAATTGTCCAGATGACTGCAAGGTGAAGTTCGCTACCAGTACCCTTATTGAGGAAGCTATGTCATGGTGGAATTCTTATGCACAGCCTATTGGTATGGAAAACGCTTACAAGCTCACGTAGGAAGAATTCAAAAAGCTATTGGTAAGAAGTTTTGTCCACGCACAGAAGTAAAGAAGCTAGAAACAGAATTTTATGAGTTGGTGACCATAGGCAATGATATCGAAACCTACATCAGGAGATTTCAAGAGTTGGCCGCACTTTGTCCAAATATGGTTCCAAATAACGAGAAGCTGTTGGAAAACTTCATTGGTGGACTACCACACAGCATCAGTGGGGATGTAACTGCTTTTGATCCACACACACTTGACGAAGCTATCAGAATAACACAAAAGCTTATGGCACAAGTGGTGAAGAAGGGAACTACTGTCAACAACAATAACCGTAACAACAACAACAACAACAGCAACCACGACAACAAGAGGAAAAGGGATGACAACAAAGGAAACGACCAAGTTCGGCCGCCACACAAACAACATGAAATGGTTAGGGCCTACGTTGCGGGACCAAGTGAAAAGAAAGGATATGCAGGGACTTTACCCAAGTGCAATAAGTGTCAGTTTCACCACAATGGACCTTGCCCCACTCAATGTGGAAACTGCCAAAAGGTCGGACACAAAGCCATGGATTGCAAGGCTCCCACCCTCGTAATGAATCAGAAAGTCACGGTAACCTGCCATGAGTGTGGAGTAATTGGAAACTTCAAGAGTGAATACCCAGAGCTGAGAAACCAGAATGAAGGAAGAGCTTGTTGAAGAGCGAAGCTCATCAAGACAGCAACGATAATGACAATGGTTAAGAAGAGAACTCTTGCCTTAAAAATAAACCGAAACCTAAACTCTCTAGTGTTGTAATTATTTTGCGTTTCACTTTAAGTCTATCATATAAGTTTCATGTACTATTACGAAATCCTATCTAATGAATATTTTATCTCTTAACACCGCAATGCGACTCAAATATCCACGTCTTTTCACCAAATCCACTCCAGAGACCAACGCTAACTGAATTCAGGGACTGAATTCCTTTTAGGGTGGAAGACTGTGACAACTTGCAATTTCAGGACATTTTCCAAACTTCGAAAATTTACTATTCATGGTTACTATTCACCATTTCACTATTCATCATTTCACTATACATTGTTTTTGACATCAGTTTGCGACTTTGAGATGTTTTCAAAAATTTTACTATTCACAAAACACTATTCACTCCCGGAGGGAAATCACTATTCATGGTTATCATTCATCATTTCGTAAACTAGGTTTATGGGTATTCCAAATTCGCGTAACCATTATGGTTTATTTATTTAATAAACGTTACCACTCAGTCATTTACTACCAATAATATACCCGACACTCCCGACTATGACCCTAATATAATTTCACACTCATCATAATGATATAAAAATTATATTATTAGTTTACCCGGTATTTTTAAATCATTTGCTATATTTACCGTTAAACGCTTATAACTACGTCGGTTTGCGAAATTTCAACACGACAACTATTTGAACACCCGATTCTTGCAAGGAATGTGATTTTATAATTTTTACAACTTCATCATACTTTATTTTGTTCCGTCAAAATTTATTTCTAACTAACTCGGTACCCGGTAACATATAATACACATCTAAATCTAGCTAAATCTTACACCTTCAAGACAAAAACATTCAATAGCCACAAACCTCTTCCACTTTCCCCATTTACACGCCCCATGTCCCCCCCTCTAGTCTAAAACAGTTTATCAGCTTTGAATAGAAAAATATTTCTAAGTCTAAAACAGTTTTTGCAAATAACCATGTTGAGAGCCGTTTTTCTCATTGATCGATACGCGTATGGACAAAATACCAATGCTCTGAACTCAAGATATTGTTACAAGGTTTCTAAAAACGCCGAGCTTATTACCTAACACTCAACGTAAACCATTTTATGACTAGTTTTGCGAGGCTAGGTAGTCATTTTTATAAGTTGTGAAAAAAATGCTAATTTACGACGAAAACGCTATATTTATCGATAGATCACCAAACGACGATCTTGGGATATCGTTGCAACGTATTTACACGAAAAGTGTTCTATAACTTAACAAGACGTCAAAAATATATTTTTGACGACGATAAACGTTATTTTCAAATTTCACCCGTGGTATCGATAACATACGTATTTGCATGTGTAGCATCATTTCATGACTTTCATTAGATCATATAATTCATAATAGGTTGCGGTTAGAGATCGTGCCTCATTTCAGTGTATCCAGTTTTGTCATTATTGCTATTGCATCAGGTGAGTTTTCATAGCCCCTACTCTCATATGTTTTGAATTACTTTTGGGAGAGAATACATGCTCGTTTTCAATTAAATGCTATACTTGGTTTATTCGAATATGCTACTTGTTTAGTCAAACCATTAATTGTTCCACTTTTGACTTTGTTATTCATTCGAATGCGTTGTATATTCACTTGTTTCATACTTAATTCTTATTACTCATGGACACAAGCACTTTAAACGATTATGCATACTTAACCGAGTGAACCGGCTCAACTACTATGTACATACATGAGAGAATGAATGGGTCACATAACCGAATGTACGGGTAACATGACAGAATGAACTGGTCACATGACAGAATGACCTGGTTACATGACAGAATGAACGGGTCACATAACCGAATGAATTGGTCACGTAACTGAGTGTACTGGTCAAACCAACTTTAATTCTTGGTCTATATATTACTTTTGTTTACCTAAACCAAATCTTATTTGGCAATGGGATGTGAACACACAGGTTGCAAGTCTTGTATGGACGGGACTTGGAAGTGGGTGGATTTAGAATGCCTTTGCTGGGAAATCTTTATTCAGATGCTTTTCATTTTACACTAAACTCTATGAACTCACCAACCTCGTGTTGACACTTTAGCATGTATTTTCAGGTATAAAGCGATAGCACACTATTGGAGGCTGTTGGCATGGCATGGCATGGTCATAAAAGACTCTGATATATTCGGGACCGCTTGAAACTTTTTATGGGCTTATATTTCCGCATTTCATTGAACGATGTAAAACAACATACTTTTGAGTATATAGATTTCTTTTAACGGATACGGTAAATCCGTTCTCTTTACTCTTTGTTATGGTACCAATTTAGTAGCACCCCAGCGACATGTATGCTTCCGCTGGACCCGATTTTGGGGGTGTTACAGTTACTTTGTTTAAGGGTTTATCTAACTTGGATAATTCATACTCTTTCTTTCCTTACACAATTTCTTTATTCTCAAGAAAAAAATTTCTCAAGTCGGTTACTCTCAAACCCTAAGTATTCTTTATAAATTCTCAATTGGCTATACTCATTACTCAATTAAATAATATATGATCATAACCCATCAACCAAATCAAAAGTTTATCATTTATAATTGTGAATTTGGCTTTCGTCGATAAACATAATATGGGGCTTTCTTGGAGAAACCAGAGGGAAGCAATGACTTCCATCTGACAGTAGACTTTCTCAACTCTACTTACATCAGGTATGCTTGACGTCCTACTATCTATCGTTCTCTCATCACACAGTTTTGGCAGACTGCAACTGTCAGAACAGGTGAAAATGGAGAACAAGAGTTACAAGCAACAGTTGATGGCAAAACAATCACTGTTACTGAGTCATCTGTTAGGAGACATCTCCATTTAGCAGATGACAATGGTATTAGTGTTTTGCCTAACACTGAAATTTTTCAAAACATGTCCAGAATGGGGTATGACATAACTGCTCAAATATTAACGTTTCAAAAAGGTTGTTTTGCCCCACAATGGAGATTTTTTATCCATACTATCCTTCATTGCTTAAGTCCCAAGAAAACCTCATGGGAGCAATTCAGTAGCAATATTGCAACTGCTCTCATTTGCTTATCAACAAACAGGACTTACAATTTTTCCAAACTGATTTTTGAAAGTATGGTGAAAAATGTGGATAATACATACAAGTTTTTAATGTATCCACGATTTGTCCAAGTATTTTTAAATATGCATAAAAGACTGCTTCTACCTCATCAAATTATTTATCCAACTCCCAGCCTTACTCAAAAACTTTTTAGCAATATGAGAATGGCTTCTAAGGGGTATAATGGGGTAGCAGTACCTTTATTTGAAAATATGCTTGCACAGGTACAGGGTGAAGGCTCAACAACCCCAGTTGAGTCCCAACACACACCCACAAGTTCATCAAGCTCTGACTCAGCCTCACAACCAACTTCCACTTCCTATAGGGGTTCATCCAGATAGGAAACTGAGGTATCTCAGCCTAGTTTCTCTACTTTTACCCAAGTTGCAGATGAGACTATCCTAGACAGTGTAGCAAGGGCTACCACTACTGCATCAGGCTAATATTGAAAAGGTGAAGAAACTGCAGTCTAAAGTCAAGTCACTCAAAGCGAAAAGGAGAGCTAGTATTGTGGATTCTTCAAGTTTTGAAGAAGATGATGATGCTGATTTAGGAGATTCTTCCAAACTGGGGAGGAAATCTGATGATGAGACTCAGGGGAGGCAATTTGATCAAGTTGATCAAGACATGGATGAAAATGTTCAGCAAGATATAGAGCCAGTGAATATTGATGAAGCCACTGAACCAGTAAATATTGAAGAGCAAGAAAATCTTGAAGATACTGCTACAAGTACAAGAATTGAAGTTAGTACTGCTCAACAACTTGGTACTGCTAGTGTTACTTATGCTAGAAGAAGGGTTGTAGACAAAGGTAAAGGGATTATAATAGAGTCTGAGCCATCAAAGAAGATCAAGAAGAGGGATCAAGCTCAGATTGATTATGATCATGAAGTTGCACAAAGGGTACAAGCTGAAGAGCAAGCCAGAATAGCAGAAGAAGAAAGAATTGCAAAGTTCTTGGTTGAACAGAAGCTCAAAAGTGAAGAAGATGAGAGGATAGCTCAAGAACAAGCAGACAAAGAACTGGAACTAGAGATACAAGAGGAAGAAAGATCAACTTTTACAACACAAGAGCAAGAAAATGCTATTAATGATCTACTTAAAGAAATAAGGAAAAGCCAAATTGCAAAAAGAACTGCTGCAAGAAGGAAAAAGTCTACTACAAATGCTGAGAAGAAGAAGTTCATGATTTCTTACTTGAAGAACCAGGATTTTTACACTGCTGCTCAGCTTAAAGGAAGAACTCATGAAGATCTTGAAAGATTATATATCAGGGCTTATCAGAAAGTTCAACAATCATTCCCATGGATACAGAAGAAGAAGAGTTTAGAAGAAAAAGAGCTGGAACTTCTTTAGAGTCAGAGTCTTCAAAGAGGCAAAAGGTTAGTGAAGAAATGCCTACAGCAGAAGAAGAAAAAGCAGGATTGACTGAAGAACAACTCCAACAGATGATGATGGTTATTCCTGAAGAGGGTATGCATGTTGATCCAATACAGGTTAAGTACCCAATTATTGACTAGGAGATTCACACAGATGAATTTGGGAAGGCTTGGAAGATCATAAGAGTTGGTGGACATTCTGAAGTTCACAAGCATTTTAAAAACATGCTTAAGACATTTGATAAAGAAGACTTGGATAAGCTATGGAGTTTAGTTAAAGATAAATCCAGGTCAATAGATCCTTCAGATAACAAAGACAAAGAATTATGGGTTAATTTAAAGAGGTTATTTGAACCAAATGCTGAAGATACACTATGGAAGTTCAGATCTGGAGTTCATATGTTAACTTGGAGATTGTATGACACATGTGCTATTCATCATGTGTATACAACTGCTGGACAAGATGTCTACATGCTGGTAGAGAAAGCAAGCCCATTGTCAAAAGGGATTCTAACTTTGATGCTGTCTAATAAACTAATGGTGGATGAAGAGACAGAAATGGAAAAGTTGCTGCTTAGGAAGATATTCATACAGGCTGAAGAAACAATGGCAAGAAGATAAGTGTTTGGAAGAATTCCCTCAAGATCAAGGTTGAAGATTTAATTAAAGAAACTTTCTGATTTGGAGGTAAATCACAAGTTTAGGGGAGGATTGTTGGGAATTAAAACACTTAACAGTTAATACTACTGCAGATTACACTAATAGTACTAACTGAGTTAGTACTGCCAGAAGATATTTTGTACTGCTGAGTATGCTGAATGAAGATTTGTACTGCTTAAGGGATAAGTACGTGTAAAGAGTTATGTATAGAAGATATTTAGGATATATCTTATATAGTTAGACTTATACGAATATTCTGCATGTTTAGAATACTGATAGTTATCTTGTAAAGGACTCTTTGTGCCTATTAAAGGAGGTCCTAGGTTAGATCTTTAAGTGTGTGTTTTGTTAAGCTTCAAGGTTGTAAACCCTAGTGATATTAAGATTACTTATATTATTTGCGTAATAATATTGAAGCATTTTGGTTATAACTGTTTCATAAATTACGGTTCCATTGATCATACTACATTGTTTATATTCTTCTAATCACTAAAAAGTAGATTCCGCATACTTTTTGGTGTGCAACAAAGTTTCAAACAAGCTTAGCAAGATCCGTGTTTAGGACTCACACACCATAGTAATGTCTTTAACCATCGCGGTCATCACTAACATATCATTGTTGATTGCCTTGTGAAGTTCTCTCATTTCCTTTCTTATGGAGAGAACATCACCTTCAACCACTTCTTGAGAAGAACAACACTTACACTCACGTGCATGGTTGTCTTCAAGTGGCTCATCAAGATCGGATTTGATCTTGGTCCAAACCTCATCCTCCATGAAGCAAAGTTTAAGAAAGGCCTTCACAATTGGAATATCCGCACCGTTAATGCTACTCCAATCAATGCTTTCTTTCTCTTTCGGAGTCATCATTCTTCTTCCATTGTTGTAATGGAATGATGATCCTTCATACACATCATTAAACTCTTCCATTTTCTTATGAGTGATTAGTGTGAACAAGTTTAGATATACTAGTTGTGGGTGCCTAAGAAACTTGTAATACTAACCCTTTTATAGATGGATTAAGGTGGTAGCTAGGATTCTTTTGTTCTAAAAGTTGGTCAAGAAATCAAGATCAAGGTAGTTAGATGCTTGATAAGATGTTCAAAAGATCTAAATCATGTACTTAGATTCTATATCACATGTTATGAAAAAGTAAGTTCAAGGATATCATGAGTTGTTTATTTGATATTTTGTTTGGGTTGAATGATCTAGTTACTCATACTAGTTCCCACAATTTGTTATGCATGCACCATAAAATGGTAAGCCATGCATGATACTTCCAATTATGGTTGGATGAGTGAAGTTCCTAGATCATCATTTTGAACATTAAATGATTCTATTAAACACAATATAAAGCCTACATCTCATCATACATGAACCAAGTGCAAGTATTTCATGTAATTCATCTCAAGAATGTAATTGTTTGTGTATAGATATCAAGTGTTTATTTTATAATTGAGTACACAAACTAGATCCTATAAACCATCATACATTGTATAGAAAGTCAATATACAATATAAGATATCTCCCGTTTATATTTTGTTGTGTAGTGTGTTGATATTAAAAATCCTTATTTGTTACTTGCATTAACAAAATAAGTTTCTAAGTTTTCAGCTGAAATACTTAGCTTATTAAATCTATTAAATGGGTATTTTAGATTGTTATGCAATACCATACCGAATTCAAACCACGAGAATTCTCTTTAACTATGTAAGTAGTTTGTATGTTTGCATAAAATCTTTTTTTTTTCTTTTCTACCCTAAATACATAGCATGCAATTTTCACATAAGTTGAACAAGTAGAGATAGATATAAAATCTTCAACACAAGTGTAAGTTGTGATCCAAAATTTTATCTAGTCTTGGTAATTTGACCCAAATGACTTTCAACTCTAGCAAATGTAGTAGAATGATTTGTGTAAAATTTTCTTGTTCATCACACACACTATAGACATGTAGGATTTGAGATATTATCAATCATCGTTTGAATAATACATTGTTAAATATCTTTCCTCTCAGAAAATATTTGAATTTTCTTCCATGCCTTCACATAAGTCTTAGTCACATAAGCACTTAAGCTCTAAGAGCACCTAAGAAAGACCTTTCAGACATCATCTAGACATCTAACTTATCCTAAAAGATTGTTCTCCTAAGATGCATGTCAGCCATGAACATCTAAACCTATCCCAAAAACAATTTGGATTTTTGAAAAATTTCATGCCAAAACCTAGTCTTGTTTAGTTTGTGACCTAAGTGTTCTTTTATTCAAGTCACCAATGACTTGTTCTATAGGATGACCCCACGATTCTCTCACTTTCTAATACGGGATTTTTAAACCTTGCAAGGAAGTTTTACAATTCTCTAGGCAGTGTACCTAACCTTTGTAGTGTAGTATAGGTAAGTCTGGGGGATTGATCATTCTCTAGGGGAATAGTCTCGCAATAGTTGTGGAAAGGTCAAAGTGTATGTCGAGATAGGTCTAGAGGTGAGGGATGATTCTTTTTGTATTTTTTATATTTTATGAAAGAATTAAAAAATTTTGGGTTTTGAAAGAGTGGGCGGAATTAGTTGTTAGTCAACTAACCCAAAACTAATTATAAAACTAAAATTAATCTAATTAAAAAGAAAAAGTATAGTGGTGACTTCTTATGATAGAGAAAAGTGTGTTCACTTGGATTTAATTACTCCCTAGTTATCTCCTAATGATTTGTCGAATTGTCACGTCCTTGTTTTAATTGAAGCGTTGTATTCCTTAATATTGGTCGTGGGGAGGTGCTGAAGTCCCCAACTCAATGAAGATTAGTCTCCCCTAAAACCCTTAAAGTCTATTAAGTTTTCTAGGATCTACAAGCCGCAATTCACACAATAAATAGAACGAGAAACCAATTATGAACTTTATGGTTGCATTTTCTAAGACGTTCAAGCTAACACATATAAGAAACTAGCTAGTTTTCTTAGCCTAACGCGAGGCAATCAATTAAACAAGAGACGACAAACCAATTATCAACAACTAGGTTTCATTAGATCTAAGCAAACACTAATTAATTTAAGCAAGCATGTTAAAGTAAAGAAAAGATAAACACATAATCAACCAATACATAGACATATCGAATGATTGAAGGGATAACTTATCTTTATTGAAACCTGAAGTTCAAGGGCTGTAAAAGCCTCACAATAGCTGCTAAAATCGTTCACAAAACCCTACTCCAAGATGTTACACGAATTAATGAAAACATGCGAAAGTATATATAGTTTTACAACTGTGACGGCGTCAGCTCGCCTCCAATTAGGGTTTCATATTTTCCAAGTCTCCATCGTGACGGCGTTAATCAGGATCTCTGATGCCGTCAAGTGTTGTCTGACGTCTTCCCTTAGTAAAATCTCTGGGTCGTCTCTTGTTAACTTTGTACGAAATCTTGGTCATCAAATACACCTGACGCCGTCAGGTTATAGGGTCTTCAGATTAGACTGAGGCGTCACTTGTTAATTCTGAGTCAAGAATCCATCTCCATTTTCAAGTGACGGCGTCACGTTGTAATGTGTGACGCCGTCAGACTCCCTTATCTGATAGAATTTGGGACTTCGTCATTTTCTTCACTTTTTCATCGTTTCAAAGCCAAAACATGCCATTTTCCAGATTTCTCGTCCCAAGTACCTAAAATGCAAAAAGAAACGATTTAGGGCAATATTTGATCATATAAATACGATTTTGGCCTTAAGTAACCCCTTAAAAAGGTACTAAATAATTCCTCATCACACTACAAGAAAAGTGGCTTTTTAGGACCCCCATAAG